>CM067298.1:129186226-129786226 GCA_034231615.1 Meghimatium bilineatum
CATTGCTATCAGCTTAACTGATTTCTTGTAGATAAACAAACTTCTGCCATGTTTCGTAAACGGCTCTTCAAGATTGTGAACAGAGTCCACATCGATGCTGAAACCGGTGCCAGTCACAACATCCATAGCGAATGCACCGAACAAAACTTTGACATTTAAGGGTACTCCTTTCTTGGCACTCTCCAGAAAGTGCTCGCCTAACCGTTTGGCGCTATTGTTAACTATGCCAGTGACACCTTTAATCTTTGCAATACTGAATGAGGGGGTCATTGTTCCTCGTATTCTTTTCCAAGTTTCGCCCTTGGCAAAAAATATACCGGTCTTAATTTCAAAGTTTGTAAGTGCGCCTCCATCATACGTGAATCTATCTCTGTATTCTGCGAATTCTTTTACCAGAACTTGTTTGATTAAGTCTGGTTCTGTAATGACAATTGATGGTCTGCGAAAGAAATAAACACCATACACACGGCCATACTGTGACTGCCATTTGGAATATGCTGCTTTCGCGCTATCTGGTCCGTACAGCTCGGGCATGTTTCCCACAAACATTGTAGGTTGTGGTCCAGGTACTCCAAGTGTCTTCCATAGACTGTACGGCTGTTTGCCATATCTGTACAAATACAAGACGTATGTACTTTAGTACCATTTTATACACTTTTATACACAAGTTATATATCACTAAACGTGTGTACATTTGAAATACATGAAATTATATATTACTACTTTTGTGTACATTTGAATACATGAAATTATATATTACAACTTTTGTGTACATTTGAATACATGAAATTATATATTACAACTTTTGTGTACATTTGAATACATGAAATTATATATTACAACTTTTGTGTACATTGGAATTACAGGAAGCGATGTATCACTACAGGACTGTTCATAAATTAAGCCAAGATTTAGGAAGAATGAGGCCTGAAATATGTTGACAGTAGCTGATAAGGAAGGGATGAGGGTTGACAAGAGTTCACATCAATAATACTGTTTCCATACCCTAATTAAACTGTTCGAATTTCAAATATTTTTCTAAAAAATGCAGCAACCAGTGTGTGGGGGTTTTTTCGTATTTTTTCGACTAAAAAATATTATGGTGTGGGTGGGGGAAGGGGTTAGGATTTAATAATTATTTGACATGATTAAGGAGATAGGGCTCTCTACATTCTTAAGAGCTATTGACAATATTGTCAGGGTTCAAACATTGGCAAGGAAATTTTGATGTAAGTTCCGGAGAACCCCTACTCCTTACATAAATAGACACACAGGATAAAGCAATATATTTGTAGTACCGTAATAAGCACCGTTAAAAACGAGGAAGACTCAGTACAACACTATGAAGAACAGTCAAGAACGAGGCTCAGTACAACACTATGAAGAACAGTCAAGAACGAGGCTCAGTATAACACTATGAAGAACAGTCTAGAACGAGGCTCAGTACAACACTATGAAGAACAGTAGAACGAGGCTCAGTACAACACTATGAAGAACAGTCAAGAACGAGGCTCAGTACAACACTATGAAGAACAGTCAAGAACGAGGCTCAGTACAACACTATGAAGAACAGTCAAGAACGAGGCAATGAGAATGGGTATAAACACCACACAAGAGCTACAACAACTTGCAGCAAACCGCAGGTCATTGAGAACCATAACTTCTGCCCTATGTGCTGCCCTTGGAACCATTAGAACTAACTAATTAGGCATAACTTATGCCCTTTGTGCTGCCCTGGTACAAAAAGAACTAACTAATTAGGCACATTTCCGTCTTTCCAGACGATAGTATTATTGTTGTGTCAAAAGAAATATAATGTATAATCCATGGCGTTGATGGATGTGACTCACAAGAACAATGTTAGTTGCAAAGTGTCTTCCACAGTGTGTACAAGGACATCGCAGATATGCTTGTATAATTGTGTGCTGTTGTGTGTTCTCTTAGACGTGCAGTTTGTACACAGATCTTCACTACAGCCCGTCCTCGGTGCAGATACCACATTTAGAGGTGATCCTATTTATACCTTTTTATGTCATCCACTCATTTAAACCACTGCCTTTCTATACCTGACCACCTTCAACTTGACCTCCAAGTATCTAATTGTGTAATCAAAATATATATCTCTTCAATTCTAATTTATCCAGAACTTTCTTTTTATTTAGTCTCTGTTCCACAAATGTACCCCAGTTCTTCTTGTAGATTCACATCTCCGGAGTCTCCAATCTTTCGCTTCTTCGGGATTCATTCTCAATTCCTCCCCCCCCCCCCTTTTGATCTCTCTTATAGCAAGATAATGATCCTGTTTGATTTCCAGCAGGATGCAAATCCATAGATTGAAAATGTGTTGTATCGCGGTTTTATTTCCACCAATGGTCCGGCACATCCGATTTCGGCAGGAAATCTTTCTCTCATTATTTGTTCGATGTTCATCCGATAGATTTCAGCACAGTATAGACTAATTGTATATTCGTACCACATGTTTCCTCTCATTTGCAGTGTATTCGGTAATCGGTGGGAATGTGGTAAAACTATAATCCAATAGACGAAATGTCAAAACACATTGTAATAAAGTACTAGCCATGACTAGAGTCAAATATTGACATTAGAAATTAATTCCGCCGAAGACATATGTATCGGGCATTAGCACAAATACAACGGTTACACAGCGCATTTCCATTCTCTTGGCTGCATCTTGGAAATATAGTAGGATCAATCTTCTGCTATAAAAGAGATCCAGTGGGAGTTTGAGAATGAAGGTTGAAGAAGAAGACTACGATGAAATCAAATGTTATAGAATGTACATAATCATATCGTGGACAGAGAGACGCCCCAACACAGATGTGCGTGGAGATCTGAACATAGAAGACGCCCCAACACAGATGTGCGTGGAGATCTGAACATAGAAGACACCCCAACACAGATGTGCGTGGAGATCTGAACATAGAAGACACCCCAACACAGATGTGCGTGGAGATCTGAACATAGAAGACACCCCAACACAGATGTGCGTGGAAATCTGAACATAGAAGACGCCCCAACACAGATGTGCGTGCAGATCTGAACATAGAAGACGCCCCAACACAGATGTGCGTGTAGATCTGAACATAGAATAGTTGGGGAGTTAGAGAATGGAGTAGACTAGCTACTACAACAATAACTTATCACAATAATGTTTGTAGTCGGACAAAGGGCAGTAACCAAGAAAATATTTTAACAATCTTTAGGCGAAGGGCAGTAACCAAATACAATATAACTAACCTTTCAAAATATCAAATATGGAGTACAATTTGCATTAATACATTACAATTGCCACTCTCGGAAAACGTGGTGATAGGATTACCTGAACCATGAATTCCATTATCTTTTATTATCGCTGTCCCGACATAAGCAAATTGGACTCATGACGATGGCTGAAATAACGTGCATCACCGTAAGAAGGTGTACTCCTTTTTTATTTTGCAAAGAAAATTACAAGTATACACAAATCTTATATCAGAATTTACTGATTTGGGGTCTTTGTTACCTCTAATATTTTATTGTAGTGTGTCCTGATATAACCTAATTGGACTTTGTCCGCTGGTTGAAAGGAGCATGCCTCTCCAAAAGAGAGGCAAACTCATGAACTACCTACTAACTATAAATATTATATTATTGATCATCATAGGTTGTGGTGATGAGAAGATGTGAGTGATGTATGATGTACAAGATGTTCTCCTCGATGTGAGTGATGTATGGTGCACAAGATGTTCTCCTCGATGTGAGTGATGTATGGTGCACAATATGTCAAGAAAAACCTACGATAAGATGTTTTGTTATCGATATGTCAAGAAAGACATCCGATGAGATGTTTTGTTATCGATATGTCAAGAAAGACCTACGATGAGATGTTTTGTTATCGATATATCAAGAAAAACCTACGATGAGGAGATGATTTGTAATCGATATGTCAAGAAAGACCTACGATGAGATGTTTTGTTATCAATATGTCAAGAAAGGCATCAGATGAGATGTTTTATTATCGATGTCACGAAAGACCTCCGATTAGATGTTTTATTATCGATGTCAAGAAAGGCCTCAGATGATAAGATGTTTTGTTATCGATAGGTCAAGATTTGTTATCGATAGGTCAAGATTTGTTATCGATAGGTCAAGAAAGGCATCAGATGGGGGCAGATGAGAAGATGTTTTAATATTGTTGGGTCAAGAAAGACCGATGAGATTATGTTTTATTATTGATAGGTCCAGAAAGGCCTCAGATGAGAAGATGTTTTGTTATTGATATGTCAAGAAAGGCCTCCAATGAGATGTTTTTTTATCGATATGTCAAGGAAGGCCTCCAATGAGAAGATGTTTATAAGTTTTTTTAGCTGAAAAAATGTCCCACTTTTGTATATTGGCGGTCGATAGTAAAGGCATATGAGCAGAATAAAAACAAGCCTCCATTAGAAACGTTTTCATTTGTATTCATGCATTTCATTGGTAGGCGTTGTCAGTTAACACAAAGAATATATATAATGACCAAGGTATATAAATGAAATAGAAATCATTACGCCTGAAGTCTTGTTCTGATTCTTCCCTAAGCTTTACATGTATGGTCACGTCTGTAGTAAGGGATTTGACACGGCGTGCTTTAACAGTTTCCAGTGGCGTAAGAGTGGGGCCACCGGGAGACCTTCTTTTAATAGGTAGGTAGCTCCCCCTCATTTTTTTACACCAAAAATATAGTTTTACTTCTGTCCAGGAAATGCTAGCTCCTGTTTACTTAAAATATGACCGACTGAATGAGTTGCTGCAAGGATTGTCTGTTTGAAGACACAATCTCACTATGTTTTATTGATTAGAGCTTCCCATAGCACATGTTCGATTCGTGTTCCAGCCCAGGGTATAAAATGCCTCATTGTGCAATAAATGCTGTTATTAAGACTTCTGTTTTACTGGTTTTTTTCTCACAATTGCCTACTTTGCACCATTCATAGTCTTTGGACCCAAACAATTGAAAATAATGAGCAACACATTTTTTTGTTTCACAGGCATACATCACCATACTAGACCTTCATTGACAGGCATACATCACCATACTAGACCTTCATTGACAGGCATGCATCACCATACTAGACCTTCATTGACAGGCATGCATCACCATACTAGACCTTCATTGACAGGCATGCATCACCATACTAGACCTTCATTGACAGGCATGCATCACCATACTAGACCTTCATTGACAGGCATGCATCACCATACTAGACCTTCATTGACAGGCATGCATCACCATACTAGACCTTCATTGACAGGCATACATCACCATACTAGACCTTCATTGACAGGCATGCATCACCATAATAGACCTTCATTGACAGGCATGCATCACCATACAGGACCTTCATTGGCAGGCATACATCACCATACTAGACCTTCATTGACAGGCATACATCACCATACTAGACCTTCATTGACAGGCATACATCACCATACCGGACCTTTATTGACAGGCATACATCACCATACTGGACCTTTATTGACAGGCATACATCACCATACTGGACCTTCATTGACAGGCATACATCACCATACTAGACCTTCATTGACAGGCATACATCACCATACTGGACCTTCATTTGCTGATGAATTTGTATTGGTTTCACATCGAGACTGATTTATTTTTTTAAAACACAGGATAACAATGCTACAATTATTTCGTATATGCTAATACTGGACCAACCATCATTAAACTGATATTATACAATATAAGGACTGGATTGCTTTTATATCAGAGTGAACAAAATTGTTTAACATATTCTGTACATGTAGTTGCAGCAGTAAAACGACCTATATCGTAAAACCAATAAGTTCTCCCTAACAACAAGGACATGCGTCCTATATCGCACACTACCAGAATGAGGCGTGGCAGGTCGATACAATGTAGAAATACCTAGTTATTGGCTTCGCACATGTCAGTTATTGAACGCGATGACGTAATTTAGAGAAGGAGTGGGGAAACATGGAAACAGCTTGAGCAGTGATGGAAGTTGGCAGAAACCAACCACGTATGCACGGAGTCGCAAGGATCAGTACGGTCAATTCCTACACGGTGTCTTTTATTATTTTCTCTATATGTCATTTCGCTGAATAGTGACAGAACGGCCACTACCATCGTTGCCGGCCACGTAAACGGAGATTAGTGTATGGTTCGTCCAGTTAACCAGATTGGATACGGTAACCGATTGTATTGTATGCTGGATATTGCAACGTGGATGTTGACTGATGTACATAAACAATTGTACATGATTTGAAGTCAGTGGTTTGTTCAATTAATAAAACAATAAGATATGGTAGTCAGTTGCGTATGAATTATCACCGGACCGTCTACGCAAAGTGACTGTCTCAACCACCAACTATTATACAAACGGAAGATAAAGGATAGTTCTATCTATCTATCTATCTATACACTGTGGCCCTTGTTTGCCTTGCGGCGTCAGGAGTGGAAGAGATCTCTGGAGATGGCCTTCTTGTATGATGTTTGTAAGCTTGTTCCTGTGACTTCTTTCAGTTCTGTGATCCATATTTTACATGGTCTGCCTATGGCTTTAAAGTCATTATGTCTCATGGCCATTTGTGGCATGCTATCGTTTGAGCTCTGGAAGCGTTTGAAAACCACTTCATCTGTTGTATTTTGATGTGTTCCAATACTGGTATAGTTTTGGTTATCTGTCTGAAGTTATCGTATCTAATTCTATCTCTGGATGACACTCTGATGTTATCGTGTCTAATTATATCTCTTAATGGCACTCAGTATTCTTCCGATACACACTGCTCATAGAAATTGAAAAGGATGGTTAAAAGATGGAAAATAGATGGCTGTATATAAATGTGTGTGTGTGTTTTTGTCGTAAATACAGTTACCGTACAACCTATAAGTTCTGTCTAACAGCAAGTGCATGCGACCTAAATTGTACAACCTATAAGTTCTGTCTAACAGCAAGTGCATGCGACCTAAATTGTACAACCTATAAGTTCTGTCTAACAGCAAGTGCATGCGACCTAAATTGTACAGCCAATACGTTCTGTCTAACAGCAAGTGCATGCGACCTAAATTGTACAACCAATAAGTTATGTCTAACAGCAAGTGCATGCGACCTAAATTGTACAACCAATAAGTTCTGTCTAACAGCAAGTACACGCGATCTAAATTGTACAACCAATATTTTTCTCTACACTCCCTAACAATAAAATATATTGTAGTGAAAGTTTTATCAACTCAGTTACATGATTCATCTAATTTATTTCGTACTGCATGTTTTTTAATAGAAGCACGCGTGCATGTAAATCATCACGCTGTGAAGCCAACTCGTTACGCAACAAGTGTGAAACGACTTATATAAGCCACCTCGTTACGCCACAAGTGTTAAATAACTTATATAAGCCACCTCGTTACGCCACAAGCGTGAAACGATTTATATAAGTAAACATGAAACTAAAAAATCAAGATCTCCAAGTATAAACACATACAATCAACTGCGTATGTTCATTGTACTCTTTTAAAAACGGCAAAACATATGGAACACTTCATGTTATGGTCCAGTGCGCGCTGAAGCAACACAGCTGTCCCAAGCTACAGCATATCTGTTTTATACAAATAAAGGTCGTTTAATTATACGTGCAGTCGTACTCTTCCATTGCAAATATAGTTTACACCGTGACACATCGCATTTCAAATATACTTTACACCGCATTTAAAATATAGTTTGCATCGCGACACATCGCATTTCAAATATATATTTACATCGCGACACACCGCATTTCAAATATATATTTACATCGCGACACACCGCATTTCAAATATATATTTACATCGCGACACACCGCATTTCAAATATATATTTACATCGCGACACATCGCATTTCAAATATATATTTACATCGCGACACATTGCATTTCAAATATATATTTACATCGCGACACATCGCATTTCAAATATATATTTACATCGCGACACATCGCATTTCAAATATAGTTTGCACCGCATTCCCGTTCTCGGGACTACATCTTGCCGGAAATCTAGTAGGCCAACTGACCAGCTACAAGAGAAATTCGGCAGAAGTTTGAGAACTGAGGAAAAAATATGTCTCTGTGATGACCTGAGTTTCCCAGTAGGAAATATAAATATATGAATGTTATTATCTCTGCCTTCAACTTTAGAATGAAAGTATGCAACTTTTACGTCTTTCCAGACCTTGAGAGCGATTACCGTAACTAGTACACTGTATTATATATCCCCACTCATGCTTATGTATTTCCCCACTCATGCTTATGTATTTCCCCACTCATGCTTATGATCCTCAGCAGTATTCAGTTTGCACACCTCATCATATGGATATCACCATTTTTAGATTACATCAAGTGCCTTGAATCAAGACTGATTACAGTACATCCTATTTTAGAGCTACTAAATGTTCCGTGTACACTCAAGCAATCAAACGCTCCCTCTCCAACTGTATACAATTATCTTTAGGGTTACAGTGCAAGTGTAACTGAGTGCATCTGTACCGGACTTTTCACTTGATTTCACGTGATCCATATAAATAACGCAGTGTATCATGTTGACATCACATGTAATCAGCGTTGCCACATCTGTGATCTATTCACTAGATCTGAGGTTTTAGGCTGTCGTTTGAAGTGAAGTTATTATTTTGCCAAATTCGCCTTAATCTGTGGTTTTATCAGGAAATCATATGAATTTTAGTCAAGACATGGGTAAATCCTCCAACCTAGAAAGATGTTTTTACAAAAAGGTCACCAAAAGTCTAATGGAAACGATGAAATTACCCACAGAAATGTGTGGATGACTTTTATGTTAGGAACATTCGTTAGGGGCCTTATTCATATTGAATTAGATAGTTTAGGGTTATCTGGGTTATTTACACAAAGATCTTGGGTTATTTCTAAAACGTCAGTGGTAAACCGCGTGTACTGTATGTATTTAGTGATAGGTTCAGGGTTACAATATTGATTTTAATTAGGCCAAATTCGACAAATTTAGCCTTTTTCAAGTGTGTTTGGCTTCATGAAAAATGCTTTGACTTTTTGCCATTTTTTTTTTTACTTTTTCCAAAATTAGTAAGGACCACGGTCATTCTGAAATTTAGTGAGACCATTGTCCTACTTTGAGAGAGATTCGGTTGAGTATACTAATGTAACAGTTTTACTGGATATTTCAATTATATTAATGTAATAGTGTTACTAGATATTTCTATTATATTAATGTAATAGTGTTACTAGATATTTCTATTATATTAATGTAATAGTGTTACTAGATATTTCTATTATATTAATGTAATAGTGTTACTAGATATTTCAATTATATTAATGTAATAGCATTGCTGGATGTTCCAATTATATTAATCTTTCTTCTTCTTCTTCTGCGTTCATTCTCAAACTCCTGCAGATTAGCAGGATGTAGTCCGGAAAACGGAATGTGTTGTGTCATAGTTTACAGCATTGCTGCGATATCTGCGTCTTTAAGCCTGACACATCCGACTTCAACATGGCTTTGGGTCACTGACCCTATATGGGATGGGACAGCCAACTCCATCCCATAACCTCCTTAGTCGCCTTTTACGACACGCGTGGAAGGTAAATAGTGTTGCTATTCTGTGCTCCCCTTTCGGGCCCCGGCAACACATGGGCGAATTATATTAATGTAATATTGCTACTGGATGTTGGAACTATCAAATAAACAAAATCCTGCTGTACTATTTGAATAACTGGAATATTTAGTAGCATTATTACATTAATATTGTGTTCATCGCTTCTTTGTTTTGTTATTGTGGCACTCTCCACTTTGTCGGACATCGTCTGACAGTTTGTTAAGTTACACGCGTCAGCTCAAATCTCGAGGCGAGTATGTGCCATCTCAGTAGACCTTGTTCAATTCCCGTTTTCTGCATTAGGATTTTATCTAATTAAAAATACAATATCATATCAAACTTACATGTAGAGCAAAATCAAAAATGTTGCTATGAGCAACGTCAGCGAACAGAACTGGAAATTCTCAAGGAAATGAAAACAGCAGTCCATTGTGTAGAACAAATTGAAAACTAACTATACCATGTAACACACTGTAATGTGTGTCAGTGTGAACTTGTGCAACAGTGTTATGTAAACACGTCCGTCGGCACCCAGATATCACTTATCGAGAGTGCGCTTGTTCTATAGCCGCCACACTAATATAGGTCACGTGTGCCCCAGCTATTGGTAGTGTGGTTACGGTTGGGGATTCAAGAGCATAAATGATTTACTACCAAGTTTTCGAACGTCACAATTCGATAAGTGGTACTCATGTGAAACTGTATACCAATAGTACGTTAAACACACATTTGATCAGTTTTACTTTGAACACAAATTTGATCAGTTTTACGTTGAACACATATTTTATCAGTTTTACGTTGAACACATATTTTATCAGTTTTACGTTCAACATATATTTGATCAGTTTTACGTTCAACATATATTTGATCAGTTTTACTTTGAACACCATGCCGAAATCGGATGTGCTAGGCCTACAAGGCGCATAACGGTGGAACAACGTAATCACGCTCCCGGCGGAAATCGCACGGATATCCGTGATGGTTACAATGGAGCGAACGAAAAACAAACTTTGAACACAAATTTGATCAGTTTTACGTTGAACACAAATTTGATCAGTTTTACGTTCAACACATATTTGATCAGTATAACGTTCAACATATATTTGATCAGTTTTACGTTCAACATATATTTGATCAGTTTTACGTTAAACACAAATTTGATCAGTTTTACGTTGAAAACATCGACTATCAGACTATGTGGTATCGGTAACAAATAAATACAAGTATACAAAACATTTGAAATTTTCAGCATTTAGATCTTTTTTCAAGAAAAAACAAAACAACATCATCCACTACGAAGAGATACCCGCCAAATTCTAAATAAATAGATGATTGGTTTAAGACAAAATGGCTTACGGGTACCAAATCGAAATATATACAGGTTTTCAAGGACGTATCTAGCTCTATCGTCTGTGGTGCAAAATTTGAGCGCAGTTACCTCAATATCACAGGCACCACGATGATCAACGCAAAATTTATGGCGACAGGAGTAAGTGTTCTGTGGTCAATGACATGAAAATGTCGACAGAAACGGTCACTACGTCTTAAGACAGTTTGACCTGCATACTTCCCGTCACATCTATATCTATCCGCTGTATCCCTTGTTTACCTTGCGGTTTCAGGGGTAGAAGAGTTCTCTGCAGATGGCTTTCCTGTGTGCTGTTTGTAAGCGTGTTCCTGTGGTTTCTTTGATTCATCTTTTACATGGTCTGCCTCTGGCTTTATAGCCTTTACGTCTATGTGTCATGGCCCGCCATCTGTGGCATGCTATCTGTGGGTAGTCTGGAAGCGTGTTAAAACCACTTGATCTGTTGCCTTTTGATGTGTTCCAATACTGGTATTGTTTTGGTTATCTGTCTGATGTTAACGTTTCTAATTCTATCTCTTAATGACACTCCGAGTATCACAGCGTTTACACATGATAACGTAAATGACGTTGCGGGATTCCCATATAGAGGCCACACCGATAGTGAAAGTCGGGCGGAGCGGATATGCTCTACATCATACATGTGTAGCATCGGCGGCGTTTGCAGCTAAACGTGACAGAACGGTATGAAACATAAAACACTGAGGTGACTGTGGACCAAGATGGCATTAAGATTTTTGTCAAGTCTATATATGAAACCAGATGACGGTCTTGGAATATGGCGCTAATTTGAGGAAGATCAGACTGGAGAGGGAAATATTGTTTGAACAAGATTCTACAGACAATAGAGTTAGGATGAAATGTGAGGACACATTTAACTCTATCATAAGATGAAGTACCCTAAGTATTAGTCAAGGTATCATGGCGAGAGAATGCACGGATACGAAGCCAAGCTGATGAGAGGCAATCCCGGGGTTTGAGCGTCTATTAAAGAAATCAATAATCACATAGGATTTATCAAGGAAGTCGCTACCATCATCATCATCACTACATAAGCAACGAAGGAGAAGACGCTGCGAGAATGGCAAACAGCTACAAGTAGGCGGGTAGGAGGAAGTGTAAGGCAGAAAACTACATGCATCGGTAGATTTGTAGTAATCTGGTCATCGTGGTGTCCGTGTTATTCTGGTTATGTCGCTCAGATCCTGCACTACAGATGATAGTACTGGGCACTGGTATATATTTCAGTTTGATGCCCTTAAGCCATTTGGTCTTTATTTCCATCATTAATTTATTTAGATTTTGTTGTGCAGCCTTCGTTGTTTTGTGTTTCATGTTTTGAGTTCTTTTATACGTTTTTCTAGCTATACTGGTGTAAAATTAGAGAACTGTGTATAATGACATCGGGACAATGTTCACCGACATGGTTAGACTATATATATATATTTATGTATATTCGTAAGATACTCAACATTCACTGTGGGGTAAAATATCAGACAGTGAAGTACTAATGAAATGTAAGTCTGTAAGCAAACATACAATGTTGGTGAAGCTGCAGAGGCTTGAAAGGACATATGGCCAACGTGAAAGATACACATCTACCAAAGAAATTGTTATATACATGAACTCCAGATTGGCTCCCGCAATGTAAGAGGACAGAAGAAGTGTTTTAAAGACACTCTTAAGACACCACTACTCACTTTAAAATAGGCACAGATTCATGGGAGAATCTTGCACATGACAGATCCGACTTGCGTGGTAGAATCAAGAGTTGTACAGAATCTGCAGATAGCCTCAAACACAATGATGCGCAACAAAAACGGGCTAGATGAAATGCAAGAGTTGTTTAATGTCCCACATACGTCTCCCACACATGTCCAGAGTATGGTAGACAATGTCCCACAGACTTCTCCCACACATGTCCAGAGTATGGTAGACAATGTCCCACAGACTTCTCCAACACATGTCCAGAGTATGGTAGACAATGTCCCACATACTTCTCCCACACATGTCCAGAGTATGGTAGACAATGTCCCACAGACTTCTCCCACACATGTCCAGAGTATGGTAGACAATGTCCCACAGACTTCTCCCACACATGTCCAGAGTATGGTAGACAATGTCCCACAGACTTCTCCAACACATGTCCAGAGTATGGTAGACAATGTCCCACAGACTTCTCCCACACATGTCCAGAGTATGGTAGACAATGTCCCACAGACTTCTCCCACACATGTCCAGAGTATGGTAGACAATGTCCCACAGACTTCTCCCACACATGTCCAGAGTGTGGTAGACAATGTCCCACAGACTTCTCCCACACATGTCCAGAGTATGGTAGACAATGTCCCACAGACTTCTCCCACACATGTCCAGAGTATGGTAGACAATGTCCCACAGACTTCTCCCACACATGTCCAGAGTGTGGTAGACAATACCAAGCAAGCATATGACTCATTGTCACAGTCGAGCAGAAATCATCATCATCATTCCAATTGAGCTGAATGCTCATCGTCGACTTGTACTTACAAACAGCATATGCCATGTTATGTATATATATATATATATATGTCATCTATCTATGTGATATTTACTCTGCAAAACGGTGTCCTCACTGCCACTCTGTAAGACTCTCGGGTCTGTGCACTGTCTTCGATGTCATATACCGATCATATTCTTGGTCCGCACCTAGTTCACTTTCCTGGTACTTTTTCCTCAATGATTAATCTTTCTAAACCATTGTGTCTCTTTATATAGCTGAAATATGTTAGTTTCCCTTATTTATACAGCCATAATAAGAGTGACATGATAGAAGGTCGCTGACAACTGTTGTAATACAGCTAGGATGAGAGTGACATGATAGTGCTGAAAATAGGACCTAGGGAAGAATAGATGAATTCGTAGAACAGTAATCGAAGACCAGATATAATTAATTACACAGATGGCTCAGAATGAAGAGAAAAAAACAGATGCTGATAGGATTTTATCGCCTACCATAATGGTAAAATGGTAGTTGAAGAGTCTGGTGCCTATCTGACCACAAAATCGAGCACTAGAATGAAGATACAGGCAGCACCATCGGTTCTGACTTGGCTGACAACGCAACCAGCAACATATAGAGTGATTCTGTCAGGCTGCCAGAGTATTCTATGCAAGATAGGAAACTGCAAAATAAGACACATTTGGGTCACTCTTCTCACCAACGCCCAGACCATCACGTATTTAATACTGTCCTCATCAAAAATGGTCAAATAAAAAAATGTCAGGGTCTGTGACATTTAAAAATTGTACAAGTTATCACTTTTTGGCCATGTTTGTTATTTGTTTTCTTTCTCCGGGAATTACAAGTAACTTGCTCTTACTTACTACGTGTAGTGGGATGGCTTCTCCATTCTTCCATACCCAGGAGACTTCAGCTTTCTTTCATATCCAGGAGACTTCAGCTTTCTTTCATATCCAGGAGACTTCAGCTTTCTTTCATACCCAGGAGACTTCAGCTTTCTTTCATATCCAGGAGACTTCAGCTTTCTTTCATACCCAGGAGACTTCAGCTTTCTTTCATATCCAGGAGACTTCAGCTTTCTTTCATATCCAGGAGACTTCAGCTTTCTTTCATACCCAGGAGACTTCAGCTTTCTTTCATATCCAGGAGACTTCGGCTTTCTTTCATACCCAGCAGACTTCAGCTTTCTTTCATATCCAGGAGACTTCAGCTTTTTAATTCCATACCCAGCAGACTTCAGCTTTCTTTCATATCCAGGAGACTTCAGCTTTCTTTCATATCCAGGAGACTTCAGCTTTTTAATTCCATACCCAGCAGACTTCAGCTTTCTTTCATATCCAGGAGACTTCAGCTTTCTTTCATACCCAGGAGACTTCAGCTTTCTTTCATATCCAGGAGACTTCAGCTTTTTAATTTCATACCCAGGAGACTTCAGCTTTCTTTCATATCCAGGAGACTTCAGCTTTCTTTCATACCCAGGAGACTTCAGCTTTCTTTCATACCCAGCAGACTTCAGCTTTCTTTCATATCCAGAAGACTTCAGCTTTCTTTCATACCCAGGAGACTTTAGCTTTTTAATTCCATACCCAGGAGACTTTAGCTTTTTAATTCCATACCCAGGAGACTTCAGCTTTCTTTCATACCCAGCAGACTTCAGCTTTCTTTCATACCCAGCAGACTTCAGCTTTCTTTCATACCCAGGAGACTTCAGCTTTCTTTCATACCCAGGAGACTTCAGCTTTCTTTCATACCCAGCAGACTTCAGCTTTCTTTCATACCCAGGAGACTTCAGCTTTCTTTCATACCCAGGAGACTTCAGCTTTCTTTCATACCCAGGAGACTTCAGCTTTCTTTCATACCCAGCAGACTTCAGCTTTCTTTCATATCCAGAAGACTTCAGCTTTCTTTCATACCCAGGAGACTTTAGCTTTTTAATTCCATACCCAGGAGACTTTAGCTTTTTAATTCCATACCCAGGAGACTTCAGTTTTCTTTCATACCCAGGAGACTTCAGCTTTTTATTTCCATACACAAGAGACCAGCTTTTTTTCATACCCAGGAGACTTCAGCTTTCTGACTAGTGCAATGAAAACTGAAGAAATTTCTACTCAAAGGAGGTAATTGTGGCTATAAAATGACCAATATGCAACTCATATCTCAAACAATTATCATGTAAATAACTGCATCTATCGATTCTATACGATGTGACCTTATCGCGATGTAAGGGCTAGAAGATTTCTCTGGAGATGGCTTTCTTGTGTGTTGTTAGTAAGCTTGATCCCGCAGCATCTTTGATTTCCGTGATCCTTCTTTTACATGGTCTGCCTCTGGGCTTACAGCTGTGGTTTCTACATGTCATGACTATTTATGGCTTGTAGTCTGTTGGTAGTCTGAAACGTGTAAAAACAACTTGATCTGTTGCTTTCTGGTATATTTTAATACTAGTATTGTTTTAGTTATCTGTCTGATGTTATCGTTTCTAATTATATCTATTAATGATACTTCAAGTATTCTTTAAGTTTTCTTCCATATCCAGGAGACTTCAGCCTTCTTCCATACCCAGGAGACTTCGGTTTTTTTCTAATGTTTTGTACAGTCATTGTCCAGGTTTGGCACTGGCAGCATAGTAAAACTTTCATTACTGCATGTTTCCTGTGAATGTGTGCAGGAAAGCTTTCTATGGGCTGTGGAAATAAAGGCCGCGTTGGCATAGCAGACGCTGAGACATGTACAGGAAGGATGTTAATTGTACCTTCAAAAGAGAAAATCATGTCCCAAGCGTGGATTAAACCCGGGACCACAAGGATCTGAGAACGGCATTCTAACACACGGCCATAGTGATGATAGCATAGTGAAGGTATAATATTAGTCTTTCATACCATTGTGATGGTAGCATAGTGAAGGTATAATATTAGTCTTTCATACCATAGTGATGATAGCATAGTGAAGGTATAATATTAGTCTTTCATACCATAGTGATGATAGCATAGTGAAGGTATAATATTAGTCTTTCATACCATAGTGATGATAGCATAGTGAAGGTATAATATTAGTCTTTCATACCATTGTGATGATAGCATAGTGAAGGTATAATATTAGTCTTTCATACCATTGTGATGGTAGCATAGTGAAGGTATAATATTAGTCTTTCATACCATAGTGATGATAGCATAGTGAAGGTATAATATTAGTCTTTCATACCATTGTGATGGTAGCATAGTGAAGGTATAATATTAGTCTTTCATACCATTGTGATGGTAGCATAGTGAAGGTATAATATTAGTCTTTCATACCATTGTGATGGTAGCATAGTGAAGGTATAATATTAGTCTTTCATACCATTGTGATGGTAGCATAGTGAAGGTATAATATTAGTCTTTCATACCATTGTGATGGTAGCATAGTGAAGGTATAATATTAGTCTTTCATACCATAGTGATGATAGCATAGTGAAGGTATAATATTAGTCTTTCATACCATAGTGATGATAGCATAGTGAAGGTATAATATTAGTCTTTCATACCATAGTGATGATAGCATAGTGAAGGTATAATATTAGTCTTTCATACCATTGTGATGATAGCATAGTGAAGGTATAATATTAGTCTTTCATACCATAGTGATGATAGCATAGTGAAGGTATAATATTAGTCTTTCATACCATTGTGATGGTAGCATAGTGAAGGTATAATATTAGTCTTTCATACCATTGTGATGGTAGCATAGTGAAGGTATAATATTAGTCTTTCATACCATTGTGATGGTAGCATAGTGAAGGTATAATATTAGTCTTTCATACCATAGTGATGATAGCATAGTGAAGGTATAATATTAGTCTTTCATACCATAGTGATGATAGCATAGTGAAGGTATAATATTAGTCTTTCATACCATAGTGATGATAGCATAGTGAAGGTATAATATTAGTCTTTCATACCATTGTGATGATAGCATAGTGAAGGTATAATATTAGTCTTTCATACCATTGTGATGGTAGCATAGTGAAGGTATAATATTAGTCTTTCATACCATAGTGATGATAGCATAGTGAAGGTATAATATTAGTCTTTCATACCATTGTGATGGTAGCATAGTGAAGGTATAATATTAGTCTTTCATACCATTGTGATGGTAGCATAGTGAAGGTATAATATTAGTCTTTCATACCATTGTGATGGTAGCATAGTGAAGGTATAATATTAGTCTTTCATACCATTGTGATGGTAGCATAGTGAAGGTATAATATTAGTCTTTCATACCATTGTGATGGTAGCATAGTGAAGGTATAATATTAGTCTTTCATACCATAGTGATGATAGCATAGTGAAGGTATAATATTAGTCTTTCATACCATAGTGATGATAGCATAGTGAAGGTATAATATTAGTCTTTCATACCATAGTGATGATAGCATAGTGAAGGTATAATATTAGTCTTTCATACCATTGTGATGGTAGCATAGTGAAGGTATAATATTAGTCTTTCATAACGCAACTTTAGTGTCTATTACATTTTTGTTCGTAGCAATACTTGTCATCTGCCCTAGGATCTGGTATGTGTTGTTGCATCTATTTTGTATCTCTTTACTGTTTTTCCTTCATTCGATATAATGTTATTGAATACGGGTATCAAAGGGAGAGAATTCCTTTATTTCTGTTTTATATCAGACTAAAAGTATCGACAATGGTTATATACCTTTGTTTATAATGGTAATTGTTATATATATATATATATATATATATATATATATATATATATATACACACTACCGGTCATGTAGATCTTTTCGTTACCTCTAATATTTTATGGTAGTGTGTCCTAAAGTATCCTAATTGGACTTTGTCCGCTGGTTGAAAGGAGCACGTCTCTCCAAAAGAGAGGCAAACTCATTTTCTACCTACCTACCATCTTCCATCTGCGATATCTCCGTAACATTCTGCATATCAAATGGCTGAATAAGGTTACCAAAGATAAGATCCTGCAGAGAACCAGGCTTCCAACAATATTTTCCATATTCAGTCAAAGAAGAGACTCATGCGTCTTGGGCATATCAAATGATGAACAACAGCCGTATCCTATAAAAAAAATAATGTATGTGGAATTCCCACAAGATGCTAGAAGAAAAGGCAGCCCGATGATGCGATACAAAGATGTATGCAAATGGTGGAAGAATATTTCGTTATCGCTTTTATCAGCTGGGAAATATTTGCAGAAGACTGTGTCACATAGAGAACAACATTACGTAGTTGTACTAAGACATGAGATAATTCAATTCTGAGTACAACACAAGAACGACGGTGCAGGCGTAAGGTGTAACAAATTATTGATCGCATTTCCCCATACTCTATTGTGCAATAAACTAACTCGCTTATGGATCGGCAGATTTTGCCACGATAATAATAATAATAATAATAATAATAATAACAGTAATAAACCCATAACCTGTCAACGTCGTAGGGATGTCAAATTTAGACAATTGGTGCAGAAATATAACCTGTCAACGTTGTAGGGATGTCAAATTTAGACAATTGGTGCAGAAATATCTCCACCATCTTTATCTCCTACCACACTGATGAGTTTAGAAACTTTACACTCTGTCCAGTCCATGATTTTATCCAACCATGACTTCTTCTGGCTAACTCATATTCTTTCACCTCCCCCCCCCCCAGCACACCCTCATACCGTCAAAAAGACAGTTCTGTGGGAGCATGATTGAATACGAAGGCGACCAACATCTCTCTGAAATCCCTACAATAAAATGATCACCGAAAACTACACTTATTATCACATGGCATTATGCTGTAAGTTTTGACATTTTGCAATGATAAGACATATTGTGCTCGTGCCAGATTGATTCCTACTGGTACAGGCTTGCTACAGACCGTCTGTCAAGACTAATAAGGATATATATCGGTAGTCAATTTATATGAATCAGCGTTGGTATTATATCCTATGCGATTATATATGTCAAAGACAGAGACATCCAACTTCCCCGCACGATCCTAAATGACACAAGTGGAAATGACAGACAGAACATATAGATAGATATACAGATATATAGACATATAAACAGAAAGATAGATTGATTAGTTAAACAGATAGACCGATAATATAGATAAGATATGATGATGATGATGATGATGATGTTCCTCTTTCGCAAGCGAAGATGAGTATGGCATGAAAAACAATAAATGCGATGGAAAAAAAATAATTAATAAATAAGAATTAAAATTGGTAATTAACTAATTTGGTTTGTGAGTTCGTAGATGCTCGATGAGTCCGATTCGTGCACGGAAAGTTCTATTGCAGTGCATGCAGGAGTGCTGAAAGTTCGGGGTAGGAGAATTTTCGGATTTGTCCTTCCGCTTCTTGCGCTTGTGGATTGCCCTCAGTGTTCTTTCTTTTTCAAATTTCGTGAGGTCAAAGTGATCTGAGTGTGCCAGGCTGAGCGATCAAGTGATGTAGCCTCCAAGGCAATAGGATCAATGCTGCAGTGCTTGAGAGAGCTTTTTAGGTGACACTTGAAGCGCTTTTACTGCCCTCCACTTAAACGTTTACCTTCGCACAGCTCCCCATAGAATAATCTCTTTGGAAGGCGCTTGTCTGGCATACGGACGATGTGGCTAGTCCAGCGGAGTTAGGACATAGTCAGCATTGCATGGATGCTTTGCATACGGGACTTCTGAAGGATTTCCGTATCTAGTACACGTTCCTGTCAACGTACTCCCATGAGGTTTCGTAGGCACTGAAGATGAAAAGAGTTAAGCTGTCGAGCTTGTCTCGCATAGACAGTCCAGCAAGACGCAGCATAAAGCAGTGTTGGTAGAACCACCGCGCGGTACACGTCCAACATAGTTGTCAGACTGAGACCACGCCTAATCCAGACGTTGGCACAAAGGCTCCCGAATGCTGCACTGGCACGATCAATACGCAGGGAAACATCCTCATCAATTGTCGCAGTTTGTGATAGTGTGCTGCGGAGATATACAAACTTATTGGCAGTATTACGTTTTTGTCCCTTTACTGTGATCACTGGCTCTGTGTAGTGGACACCTGACGCTGGCTGATACATTACTTCAGTCTTCGCTGTGCTGATGGTGAGACCGAACGCATCACAGGCCAAAGAAAAGAGGTCCATGCTGTCCTGCATGTCTTTCAGACTGGTAGCATTTAGTGCACAATCGTTGGCAAACAAGAGGTCGCGAACAATGTCCGTCTTAGATAAGATATAGATAGATAGAGAGGTAGAGATATATATAGATGGATAGATGGGTGGATGGATGGATGGATGAGGTCATAATCCATGACAGATAGCAACATCACCTGTAGAAACAGAAACAGTTTCAATGTTCTTGTCTGGTTGCTCTTGCTAATCCTTAATATCTCTATACGGCAGTCAAGTAGGTATCGCATAGCTCTTGTCGATATGTCTCTTATGCACCCATGTATGATACGCATTGCTGCATTCTGGACTCTATCCAGTCTTTCGATCTGAGTTTGGCTAAGAGTCAGAATTGCCAGTGCATATTCCACCACAGCCACAACCAAACCCTGGTACAAAAGAAATAACAATCTTTGCTCACACTGCGCAGCAGCCATAACCTTCATTGCTGCTAAGCCTTTGCCTGCCCTTATGATAATGTGGTCAACATGTTCCCTGAAACTCAGGCTTCTGTAAAAAAACTTGACTGCCCTACAGCTGAGCATAGATTACAGTATTGCCGTGCACGGGCGTACCTTCAAATACACGCAGATAAGGAACACCCTTTGCATTACGAAATACAGAAAGTTAAAGGCAGCAGACTCAAGAGAGGAAGGTCGTGGATGGGACGTGCTGGGGATGTCATACAAAGCGTGTGCAGATTACAGGATGTGGCAGCAGGTGTGGAATGGATAGGTCTACCAACAGATTTCGAAACTTGTTTGAGAGTAGTAATATCACTTAGCAGGGAATGCAGAGAATGGTGTCCCACAGCTGTGGAGAAAGAAGTGCAGGCTTTAATCAGTGAGAATACCAAAGAGGGGGATGTGATTATATACACTGATGGATCTGTAATTATGCATGTTCGCAGTGCTTGGGGCTTTACAGCTCAGTGCGCAGGTAAAACGATCAAGGAGGAAAGTGGTGCCTTTGCGGTCACTACGAGTAGTATGACCATGGAGACTATGGCGGTGATCAAGGCATTTGAGTGGCTACGCACACAGAAGGTAAGGTAGGTCTGCATCTTGAGCGACTCTAGGAGTATGATTAAGAAGGTACAAGTGGGTCTCGTTCGCGAACAGTGGATTGAGGCCTTGAGAAATGCGAGCTTGAAAGCGGTTACATTTATTTTCGTGCCGGGACATGTGGGCGTTCGAGGCAATGAAAGAGCGGATCAACTGGCATCGTGTGCGATTGTGGCACAGGGCGATGGGGCAATGGATCGCGCTGACGTGTTGAACTCCTTAAGAAATATAACACGCGAGATTGAGACTAATGTGGATGATGATTCCTTTTCAATGGCTGGGATTAAAGATCAGGGATTGAAATGCGGTGTTGCTAGAGGTGATCATTTTGGAGGGCGCAGAAGAATGATGGTCAACCAGCATAGGACCGGTACTGTCAGCAGAAGTGTGATGGCGGATACACTCAAGGAGAGATCGGAGCAACTATGAATGTGTCCAGTTTTCAGTGATGATGATCCGACGACTAACTAACTAACTAACTAACTATCTCTATACGGAACCCGTTACTTGTTGAACTAAACTTAAAAGCTTTCATTACTGCGTCTTTTCCTGTTAAGTTAGTCCTTGTCCCAACCGTAGATTGAGTCAGGGACCTCACAATTCTGAAACCGGCGTTCTAGCTATACCTGCTCCACTTTTGAACTTCCCATTATTTTGTATGTATAATATTTTAAGAATTCCCACTATTTTGTATGTATAATATTCTAGGAATTCCCACTATTTCCGCAGTCATTTATTTAATTAGCGTTTCTCTTTATTTGTAGTTTTTCAATTTTCTAATTGTCTTTCGTATTTAACTTTAAAATTTTCCGCACTAAATTTTGTCCGATGAATTTGGAAACCCCTGTCGTCTGTACTTGTTCTCCTTACCCAATGTCTCGGGAAAGCGCTAAATAAGCAGATGAGCAGACCCTTCTTCTGGTAAGTTGATAAAACCTCAATTCTTAGTTTTAAATAAATTTCGGCAGGGCAGAAAATTCTCTACGGAGATTAATACCGTTTGATTTAACGAAAAATTTACAAAGTTTGTAAAAATAAAAGACCCTTGGTAGAAACGTCGATTTATTATGAGTTTGTGCTGTGTAAATTTGCTATACGCGTGTTATAATATAATATATAATATTAAATATGTATAGTTATATCAAAGTCGGTATATTATTCCTATATGGATCAGACAATTTTGTTGGGTTATTACTTGATATAGCCAATACTGAAATAGTTTTTCTTTATCAATGCGGAAGTAAGGGGCTCGAAATGTTAATTTTGAATTGTACTTGTAGTCATGCGTATCATTTGTTTGCTATTTTTCAGTTATCTTATCATTGTTATTATATTCTCCCGTATCAGCTTCGTAAACATTAAGATAACGATCATTATGTTGTTGATTATGTTCTTGTATGTATACCCAACTAGAACATTTCAAAGCTTTATACCACGGAATTAGTGAGAAGTTCTCATTAGAACATTTCAAAACTGTACATCGGAAAAATAATGAGAAATTCTCGTTAGAACATTTCAAAACTTTAGACTAGATAACTTATGAGATGTTCTTGTTAGAACATAGACACAGTCACCCAGACCCGGTCTGTCACATTTCCCAAAGCCACCTTCACCATTTAAGAGTTTCACACGTGTGTCCCGCAAAGTCATCTATGCCCATTAGCTGCAAGCACTGCGCCATGACGTATATACTCGTAGATGAGACTGTAAGGAGGCTGGCAAACCGATCCTGTGAACATCTGTATACCATCAAAAACCAAACCTCGCCCGTGTGTTGCCGGGACCCGAAAGGGGAGCAAAGAATAGCAACACTGTTTATCTTCCACGCATGTCGTAAAAGGCGACTAAGGAGGTTATGGGATGAAGTTGGCTGTCCCATTTCATATAGGGTCAGTGACACAAAGCAATGCTGAAGTCTGATGTGTCCTGCCAAAAGGCGCAGATATCGCAGGAACCATGACACAACGCATTCCGTTCTCCGGATTACATCCTGCTAATCTGCAGGAGTTTGAGAACGAACGCAGAAGAAGAAGAAGAAGAAGAAGAAAAACCAAACCATTTGAGTACTTTTGTTACCGATCACTTCAATGGCAGGGCCATTCGGAGTGTTCATGATATTCAGGTGAAGCCCATTAAGTCGTTCTTCTCAGACGTCCGAACACGTCACGCGTTTGAAAACCGCTATATACTTGAACCTATGAGGATGAATGCCAGCTAGCCGTATGTATATCATATTGTTATGTTTTGTTCTATGTTTTTCTTGTTTCTCATGTACTTGGGTGTGTTTTGTAGATTTTGTTTGTGTTGTTTTACCTCTGACTTAGTTTGAACACTTCCGCGTTATCTCCACATCTAGCTCTGTCATGTGAACGTCAATAGTGTCGTTCTCGCTCGTCGTATTTTCTGTTTTGTGTATGTAGTCGTGATAAAGGTCTTTTGGTCGAAACATCAACTTTTGTGCGTTGTTATGTGTGTTTCAGGGATTAGCAAAACTGCATTTCCCTATTCCAAGCTTTACCCGTTGGATTTAAGTTTTGCTGCGGTTATTGCATATTATCAATTTTCTATTTATATCCATTTCCCCTCATCTTACATGTTCTACTTGTATTACAACACACCCGCCCCCCCCCCCTTTCCCTCCATACTCCTCAGCAATCTGTTCCAACTATTTTCCCATTTCAGCTTTTCCTCTGTTTCAATTTTCTTTATCCTCTGCATGTCTATAACAATAAAAGTGGAACAAAATTGTCTGCTTGTCTTTTAAGTTTGATTCATCATAAATACAGATTCTCTATCTATCTTTTTGCAACAGCCCTAAGATCTTTCACAAAGATACTAAACAGCACATTAAAGATACTAAACAGCTCATTAAAGATACTAAACAGCACATTGTATCTTTGCACAAACTAGACATTTAGACTGTATCTCTTGTACTCATCTAAACTGATGGTATTTTGTCCTGCAGTAATCTTTATAACAAAATATTCAGTATCTTTTTCTCTTTTAATACTGTCTCTTTTCCCTCAGTTTTTGCCTACTATTATTCACAATGATATTTTTCATAGGTAGTCAGCCTATCTCCTAACCTTCCTTAGTCGCAGCAATAAGATCTTTCGCAAAGATTTTAAACAGCTTATTAGATTCGCACAACCTAATGTGACAAGCTATTAGAACGCTGGTGGTCACAGTTTTAATAAATAGGCGGTACCACAGACATCTAAATATATGCAATGACTAAGGGATTACCTATGACACAGTAGCAGGCGGTTGTAAATACACATTACGAAATATCCCATACAATAAATATATTTTCTAACTATACTTTTGAATATTGGTTGATACCATTTTGATAGACTTTCATAAGTAACGATCAAACACGTATAGAAAACGAATAGTTCTATAAAGGAAATCCCGGCAATGTTTACAACCGCCTGTTACTGTGATGTACGACATCCCTTTGTTAGTCCTTGCTTTGTTTCTAGATGTCAATAGCAGTACATATAACTTGTATCATGTGTAACTATATGTCAAAGAAAATCGCGTATGATAATGCCTCTCTTGCAGATGATGACTACGAAAGATTTCAATATAATCAAGGTTATTTTGCAGTGTCGACAGACCTTTCATGTGCTTACATATATCTCGATTTAGAAACTCTGACATGACATTACAATCACTAAAATATGTAAGCTTTCTAACGTGACAATGTAATCACGAGAATATGTAAGCTTTCTAACGTGACAATGTAAAAACAAGAATACGTAAGCTTTCTAATGTGACAATGTAATCACGAGAATATGTAAACTTTCTAACGTGACAATGTAATCACGACAATATGTAAGCTTTCTAACGTGATAATGTAATCACGAGAATATGTAAGCTTTCTAACGTGACAATGTAATCACGAGAATGTGTAAGCTTTCCAAAGTGACAATATTATCACGAGAATATGTAAGCTTTCTAACGTGATAATGTAATCACGAGAATATATAAGCTTTCTAACGTGACAATGTAATCACGAGAATGTGTAAGCTTTCCAACGTGACAATATTATCACGAGAATATGTAAGCTTTCTAACGTGACAATGTAATCACGAGAATATGTAAGCTTTCTAACGTGACAATGTAATCACAAGAATATGTAAGCTTTCTAACGTGATAATGTAATCACGAGATCACTCTGACATGACATTCTAATCACGAGATCACTCTGACATGACATTCTATTCGTGAGATCATTCTTACATGACATTCTATTCGCGAGATCATTCTTACATGACATTCTAATCGCGAGATCACTCTCAAATGACATTCTATTCGCGATGTCACTCTGACATGACATTTCAATAAAGAGATAATTCTGACTTGACATAATCACGTGAAAGTTTAATCAATATGACATAATGTTATAATCACGTGAAAGTTTAATCAATGTGACATAATGTTATAATCACGTGAAAGTTTAATCAATCAAACCTGACACTAAAATTCACATTAAAATAATTAAACAATGTCGTGGCACTATATTCATGAACTGTTTGAACTCTGGCGTGATAGAAGCAAATCTTTTGTGCACTTTTAAAAGCCAGAAATAAGACGAAAACTTCAGCTCTTGTATAGAAGCATCGATTTGACCCATACGATAAGCTGGCAGTTTGTTTATGTTCAGAAATATTGGAAATAAAAGTTGGTGATTGATAAAACCTTGCACCCAGCAATGTCCACCACCCGGTCACGAGGCTGACACGAGGGTTTTATTTGAGGGTTAAGTTGAGTTAACATATGTTCTAGCTACCAGAGTAGAATGAAATCTTGGGGGGAAACGGATGATGTGATTACATGACATACCAAGATTGTTAAGTTCCAGTGTGGAAACGTCAATAAAAGTTGATATTCAAATTCAAATTTTCTTTCCACTTCATTTCGTGAGTATATTTTCAAACTCCTGCTGGTTATCAGGAATTTTCAATAAATAGAATGCGTTATATCAAATTCTAAATCTTGATTGCGTTATCTACTATTTCGATAAGATACATCCAACTTTATCATGATTTCTGTCCAGGTGTGTTTGTGTCAAATATGTTCAAATCGAGAATATCGACTGTATAGAAGACGTTTCAACAGAATTAATTAGGACCCCCACTCGTTAAGTTTTTTTATTATTGAGCTTTTGTATGGGAGTCGCCTTGCTAATTTTGGCATGGGATCACAGTACATGAAAAGGGGGGGGGGGGAAGTGACAGCATAAATGACATATCTACGAAGAATACACGGAGTGTAATTAAGAGATAGAATTAGAAACGATAACATCAGACAGATAAACAATACCAGTATTGAAACACATCAAAAAATAATAGATCAAGTGGTTTTTACACACTTCCAGGCTACCAACAAACAGCTTGCAACAGATGGCTACGACACATAGACATCACGGCTATAATGCCAGAAGCAGACCATGTAAGAGATGGATCACAGAAATCAAAGAAGCCACAGGAACAAGCTTACAGACAGCACACAAGAAGGTATTCCACAGAGAACTTTTATATTCCTTGCATCATGAGGCACAAAATGGTCACAACGTATAGATAAATAGATAGTATTACAGTCAAGATCAATCTATTCCTATCGCTAGTGCTAAGTATACTTATGTATGGATGTGAAAGTTGGAAACTCAATTCAAACAAGGAATGAATGAATCAGACTTTTGAAAACAAGTGCTACACACGTTTCTTATGATTTAGTTATATAGAACACAAGGCAAATATATTTGTCCAGCAACAAATAAACAAACTTGCAGGTTACCAAGAACCACTTTTGGTAGTGATGAAACGGGTAAACGTGTTTTTTTGTGTGGATATGTAACGAGACGTGACTCTAACATTATTTTGCAAGGAACAGTCGAGGGTGGAACGAAAAGTGGTGAAAGTAAATCTTGGATTGATACCATAAAAGAATGATCTGGGCGTGGTTGATCGAAACTATATAAGTAATAATCAACAATCTAGTGTGCCACAAATCGAAACAAGTGTCAGGAAGTATGACAGCTTGTAATACTAATACTGTGTCACGCCGTGACTCTACTCAAAAGAAGACCTACCTATATTGTGACGTGTCCTTTACAGAACGTTGTCTTCACTGCCACTCTGTAAACCTCTCGTTCTGTGCATGCTTCCCGCATCTTCCAGCATCATGTTCAGAAGACATACTGGCATAATCAATACAAGACTTTTTACGTCATACTTTTCATTATTCTCCTACTTTTTGTTCTTCGGCACTGGCAGGCGACACAAAGTATAATTTTAGCGACCAATAAACAACGCGGAAATAGTGTCCGTGATCATCAAGAAGGCGTGATTCCCCTTTACTTAACAGGTCATCCATAACTTAACCATCTACTTAACCAAAGTCTATCCTCATTTAAATTGTATATACAATGTATAATCGCTGAAAATAGTAATAGAACATAGCTGAAGTAATAGAACATTGTTGAAGCTAGTAATAGAACATTGTTGAAGCTAGTAATAGAACATTGCTGATGCAATTACTAGAACATTGCTGAAGCTAGTAATAGAACATTGTTGAAGCTAGTAATAGAACATTGTTGAAGCTAGTAGTAGACCATTGTTGAAACTAGTAATAGAATATTGCTGGAGCTAGTAATAGAACATTACTGAAGATAGTTATAGAACATTGCTGAAGATAGTAATAGAACATTGCTGGAGATAGAAAAGGGGCTACCATCAAACACTACAAACTGTACAGATTTAAAACTAGGGGTTATCTATCAATAACGTCAGCAATTAAGAGGGATGAGAGTGAAAGCTCAGTTGCTGACAATGGCGAGGGAAGGTTGACAAAAATTGACGTCATCAATACATTTTTTTACATATCACATTTTGTTCTTTTTCTGCTACAAAATAGTTTTCTTGATAGGTGAGGGAGGTAAAAATTGTTGACATAATTAAGCAGGAAGAGGTGTCAATTAGTTCTTGACCGTTGTTGAAAGGTGGGGGGTTTGGGTCAAAATAATCCAATAAATTGTTTACATAATGTATAGTCAGCCCACTACATAATTCTTGTGATAAGAATTAATCACGGATGTTTAAATATAAGGATATGCTACCGAGCCAAATACGTCACGGTACCAGATGGTTGTAAACAAACAGTTATAGTAGTCCTGACAGTATTGTGAGTTTTTGAGAATGCACACCGAAGAAGAAGAAGAAATATACTCTAAACTAGCTGACGAAATGGCAGAGAACTTGTATCTGTTCTTGTATCTATGCTGGTAAAACGTGTCAAGTTGGAAGCTTATGTCGCACGCGCGTTGGAGACAATCATCTTTCTTCATACAATGCAAGAGCTATAATTGATAGTAAGCTTACTTATTATCACTGGGTTACAGAGTGCCAGGTTTGAAACCACGTCCGGACAACAAGAAAAAACTCAAAACGTAATTTCTCGCCTGACATGACTGTTGCTCCAGTCGACATAGCTGTATATAGGTATATAGCTGTATATAGCTGTATATAGCTGTATACCTGACTCACGGGTTGAGAAAGGTAAACACAGCAAAGAATCGAACTGGCCACCCAACCTAATAGTTGTTGCGGCTTAGTCCATGAAGAGTTATCTTCATCCCCGATGGCATGTTGCTGTCATGGGAACTACCTTTAATGCAAAAACAGTGGTTGTAGACTAAACGGAAGCGATTTCTGGTAAAAGTACATTTTGACAAGAGAATCAACTTTACATCTTGCCACATTGTGGTATTATAGTGTATCAACAATAAATGAGACCGCAAACACAGAGAACAGAGAACGTAGCGAAGGTCGCCTCTGTCACATGCTATGATGATGTGATGAGGTGAAAAGACAATTCTTACAATCATTCATTCGTTATTTTTTTTTTTAATGAATTATTATCACTGCAGATTGAACGTTCCCATAAATGCTCTGCTTGCCATTTCGTCAGCCATTTAAGAGTATATTTCTTCTTCAGCGTACATTTTCAAACTCCCGCTTGATCTCTCTTGTAGCAGGATAATGGTCCTACTATATTTCCAACAGGATGAAGTACAAAGAATATAAATGCGTTGTGTCGACGTTTATTTGTGCCAATGGTCTAACACGTCCGTCTTCGGAGGTAAGAGTATATAAATTCAGTAACCGAGTATATATTAGGTTGTAGTGACTGGATAATAAGATCCGCGACCTCCTCTATTTTTATGGTTAACTTTTTTGATATAACCAAATTGGCCTAAACTCTTCTCTTTTCTCAGCCACTTGTGCCGTGAAGCTTCGTGGGGAGACGAATTCTATGTTGTATTGTCTCAGCCACTTGTGCCGTGAAGCTTCGTGGGGAGACGAATTCTATGTTCTATTGTCTCAGCCACTTGTGCCGTGAAGCTTCGTAGGGAGACGAATTCTATGTTCCATTGCCACATGTAGGCCCCGCGCCGTGAAGCATCGTGGGGAGCCGAAGTCTATGTTATATTGCCAATGTGTTGTTGATACAATCTCATTAGACTAACGTCCACAAGTCAGAGGGTTTCAGTACCTCATGAAAATGAACAGAACTAGGTATTCGTGTTACCAAAACAAGTCGATAAAACAATCTAACAACGAAACACAGTGACAGGCGACGTTTCTACTAACAAGCCTCTATCAGGACAAACAAAATAACACAAATACCGAATGTTACATAGAGACACATATATGGTAAGGGGGTGATAGGAACACAAGGAGAGATACGAGAACAAGATGGTAGGAGCAGAGGCAGGTCAGCATGACAGAAAAAGTGTGAAGGAAAAATGATAAAATTATGAAATGGGATGAACATCAAATCAATTCAGATAAAATAAAATAAAAATGAAAATGTACTTAGCTCGAATCATTAAGTCTGAGTTCTGCCTTGTCCAAAGTGAAAGAGTGTAAGGGGACTGGAAAGGAGTGGGAAGAGGACGGAAAGCATTAACCGGAACTGTACCGTGGACAAAGAATATAGGACAAATTGTGAAACAGAAAACTTGTATCAAACTAGTCAGCCAGCAAATGTTGCTTAAGATCCAAGAGCGTCTTGAGCCAGTACAAAGGTGAATGTGACCGAGTGGATGGGGTAGGATAGAGCCACAAGGTGCAGGTATCACGATAAGCTTGCAGAAATCATGACTCAAACACAAGGCAAACAATGATAAATATGAGAGAAGGAAGGGGAAGGAAAGAGAAGAGGGGAGAAATAGGAAAGGTACAGCCAGGATCCGAAGTAGCGAACCGGTGAGGGCTCCGAAATATAACGGAGATACGTCACAAGAAATGGACGTGCGATGGTGGGGCGGCAGGAAGCTGGAGTAAGGACACTACAGAGGCGGAGGAAGTCAGCACATAATATAAACTTGTAAGAAAGTATTCCTGTCTAGAAGGCTGAGAGGATGATATAGAAAAACAAAGGATAAGAGGACGAAAGATCGAGGGAATACGATGCTCAAGAAGGGGAACCAGTGTATGTGGAGAATCAGGGAGTAGGACATGGGGGCCATTGCGGAGGGAGGCATACCTAAACTGCAACTGATGCATATGAATTGTATTCTGTGACGCAAGAGTTTGTGTCAGGTCGTCGTATATAACTAGTCAGTGCCATGGCACCTACATGTAGTTGTCGGTGTAGGTTAGGGTAGCACATGTCCCAATGATGCTTAACGGAAGATGGACCAAGGACACAACAGCAACGCAAGGTACATTTTTAGGTCGTGTGGTAGAAAATGTCTGTGTCTCGTTATTAGGTTGTTTCACCGATTTATTTTGGTTATACAAATGCCTATTTCTGTTCATTTTGATATTTGCTCTGTGTTACTTCAGCCACCCATTTCCAGTTTAGCGTGTTACCCAACACTGGAACTCTTATCCCTTGTTCAGCACCTCATCATAATATGTACATTTTACTTCACCAAACAAAAGATTTTGTCCCATTCAATTGTTATCTCTACCACTGTCGAACTCACTAACGCCTCACCGACCCACGAACGTGTGATCTGTGGGCTAGATTCATTAGATACGCCAGATATCACCAGCAGTTAAATCTTCCCCCGTGATCTCTGATTGCTGTGTCTCTCGAAAATATCACATGTAGTATCAAGTATTGTGATATGCTCTCTCTGTTTCAACGTGTTTATTCACTGTTTAAATAACTTTTGTTTCGAATAAATTGTTATTGTGATAGCAGAGGTGTATGCCGGGTAATGTATTTTCATTATCTAAATTATGAATAATTTATTGATGTGTTTTGTGAAGACTGAGCTATTCTTATTCGTGATATCATTTCATTCTTTATTTACAATTTTTACATTGTATTGTTGTTTAAATGTGTGCATTTATATTTGCAAGTTAATATAACGATTTGAGGAGTACCACATATGCATGTTAATATAACAATTTAGGGATACGACAACATATTTTCAAGTTTAATGTAACACATGAGGGATATAATTACAAATGAGGGGTCAAATAAATGTTTGCATGACTAAAATCGCATCTCTGTTAAAGACATGATGTGGTCGAAGACAGAAAAACGTGTTCACTCCAGTTGCGAGGCGAGTGTGTGACATCTGAACGAACCTGGTTCAAATACCGTTTCCTCCATGATTCTTTGTCCAATACAAGATATATTTTTAAACCCATGATAGAGGATATGTTTTTAAATCCATGATAGAAGATATGTTTTTAAAGCCATGATGCAAGATATGTTTTTAAAGCCATGATGCAAGATATGTTTTTAAAGCCATGATGCAAGATATGTTTTTAAACTCATGCCCAATGCAAGATATGTTTTTTAAATCCATGATACAAAATATGGGTTTTCTTAAACCATGCACAATACACGATATCAAAGTCTGGAAGATCTAGACTTTACAGACGACCCTAACATTACTTAGCTAAACTCGCGAAGATGCACAAGAAAAAACTAACAGCCTGCAATTATTCTCTGCACAACTTGGGTTTGAAATCAACACATCCAAAACAAAAATATTTGACCTTACCAACAAACCAACGGACATCAAACCAACGGACATCATACTAAACGAGAACACTCTTGAAAGAGTCGATAACTTCACATACCTTGGCAGCAAGATATCAACAACATGAGATTCATCAACAGAAATATCAAACTGTATTGCACTGGCTGCTAACTCATTCAACAAACTATGAAATATCTGGCATTCAAAAACACTAAGAAATAACACAAAACCCAAAATCTTCAACTCCTGCATAATTCCAACATTAACATATGGATGTGAAAGTTGGAAATGAACATCAAAATTAGAGCAAAGACTAAACAACCTTTGAAAATAAATGTCTTAGAAAGCTGCTGAGCATACGTTGGTCAGACTTCAGATCAAACACAGTTGTCACATAAGAATCAAAACAAGAATATGTATCCACCTATATTAGAAAGCGTCTTTGGAATTACATCGGACACACACTACGAATGGATACCGAAAGACTTCCCTGTCAAGCTTTGATGTGGTCACCAAAAGGCAAGAGAAAACGAGGAAGACCAAAAGAAACTTTACGTAGAACTATTACAAGGGAACGTTTCACCATCGGTATCAGAAACAATGAAGATCTAAAGCAAATTGCAATGAAACGAGAGACATGGAAATCTATGACATCCGCCCTAAGTGCCGTTCTTGGCCCTAGAGGAATATCTAACTAACTAACTAACTAACAATACAAGATAGTTTTTAAACCATTATACAAGATATGCTTTTAAATGCATGCCCAATAAAAGATATCTTCTTAATGTCATGCGCAATACAAGATATGTTTGAATTATTATTAATGAGTACAGGTAACATCGCATACCTATTGTACGTGCCCTAGTTTCCTGTTACCTGGGACCTAAGTTCGGGGTCAAAAATAAGGTTATGTTAGTTAGATCATAATGTCAATTCTGGCAGAGTATAGATTTCAGTAGCATGTCTTCTAGTGTAGGTGCATGCAGCTGACTAGTGTGCATCCGGACCTTCAGAAAGCAATGGCAAACTACTGAACGTAATTACTGCCAAGAAAATCAGTCCAGATAAAATGTACTGAGCTGATTGCAGGCAACATTCTGAATAGGATATCCTACCATAATCTTTCTGCTCTGTGGCGGCTTTGTCTGTGTACAGAGTGGTACATGGCTCGTCTGTGGACAGAGTGGTACATAGCTCGTCTGTGACAGCCTCTCGGTGTACATGGTGGTACATAGCTCGTCTGTGGCGGCTTTGTCTGTGTACAGAGTGGTACGTAGCTCGTCTATGATGGTCAAGGTACCGGGTTATATTCTCGCCACAGGCAATTGTGCATTCGGAGAGTTCAGAAAGCAATTGCAAACTACTGAACCTATTTATATTGCCTAGAAAATAACTGCAACCTAGCAAATGCTGGATTGATGGTCACATCCTGGGGGCAATTTGATTGTTAAGAGGGGCAATTTCGAAAAGAATTGTGAGGAATAATTCATTTTTTTTTTAATATAAAAAAAAATATGTATACGTGACATAGGGGGCATAAAATTTTTAGAAAGACTTAGGTGGGGGCATGGTTTGAAAAAAAGGTTGGGAAACACTGATATAGATAGTGAAATAAAAAATTTTGGGAGGGCCCCAAAAATGTGGGGGCCCTAAGCTACAGCTTGTTTAATTTATAGGTAAATCCGGCACTGCCCGTCACACTCGTCATATAGTTACTTTTTCGTCATATATATACTTACTCGTCACATAGTTATGTATTCGTCTCTTAGTGTTAAACAAAGTCGTCAACGTTGCGATGCTGTCGTATCGCTCAATCGTTGTATTAATATTATCAAGCAGCTATGAATAAGGACCGGTTTATCGACACGCAGACAACAGCAAGATGCACACTATCACTCTGTGAGGATCACAAATATTTAACATTAGTAAGCTCCAGAAGGCCGCAATAGGTGCCAGAAGGCCTCAATACCACAATGAGTAAACGTATAGAGGCCTTTTAAATAATATCACATCCCATTTTATTCGATGGACAAACAAACAACTATTCTTCTGAATATTGACAAACCAACAAACAGAGATTCTCCGGACTGTATCCTGCTAATCTGCAGGAGTGTTACAGCTATCACAGAAGATGTAAAACTTCTAAAATCGGAAATAATCAATGTCACTTTTTATACACGAAATGTTTTGAGGGGGGGGGGGCATTCGATTTTTTTACATGATTAAACAGAGAAAGGGGGGGGCTGAATTCTTGACAGTTGTTGCCAATGGCATAGTGGGTCAAAAATTGACAAATTGTGGACATAATTTATGGACAGTTTCCTCTAAAAATACTTTTAGATGACTAACTATACTCTTTGAACAGTTATTTCCACCAAAAACGACCGTCTCGTGCCATTTGCGCAAATAAAATGGCGACACGGCGCATTTCCATTCTCTGGACTACATCCTGCTAGAAATCTAGTAGTACCATGGTCCTGCTACAAGGGAAATCCAGTGGAAAGCTTGAGAATGGACACTGAAGAAGAGCAGTATATAACTTCTTAGTTTTAGATTAATATTATGACACAACCACGATTGAAATGACACTTAATATTGAAAAGACCAAATTAATGGCAATAGCAAAGAAAGAAAGAAATATCACTATCTCCATCGATAATAAACACATTAGACAGATAAATTAGTTCACTTACTTAGGAAGCATTATATCGAGTGAGGGGAAAACAGTAAAGAGATGCAAAATAGATGCAACAAAACATATTAGATTCTAGGACAGATGACACGCATTTTGAAGAACAAAAATGTAAACAACAATGTAAACACTAAAATTGCATTATACAAGACTACTATTATTCTATCACTGTGCTACCAGTGCCAAACCTGGGCACTGACAGAACAAGACAAAAGAAAAATAGTGACAGCAGAAATGGCATGTCTACGAAGAATACTCGAAGTGTCATTAAGAGAAGAATTAGAAACGATAACATCAGACAGATAACCAAAACAATATCAGTATTGGAACACATCAAAAGACAACAGATACAGTGGTTTTCACACGCTTCCAGACTACCAACAGATAGCATGCCACAAATGGCGATGACACATAGACTATAAAGACATAGGCAGACCATATAAAAGATGGATCACAGAAATGAAAGAAGCCACAATAATAAGCTTATAAACAGCACACAAGAAGGCCATCTCCAGAGAACTCTTCCATCCCTGACGTCGCAAGGCAAACAAGGGCCACAGCGTATACATAGATAGAGAGACCAACACGATTGGAAAAGACAAAATAATAGCGATTGGAACGCCTACTTGCTAAGAAAAACAGAGTGGCCGTATATAAGAACATAGATACCATTTGACCCCCAGGCTTGCTGAACATAAAGTACGTGATAGTGACAACAATATTATCTCATTCACATAATCGACACAGCAGATAAACCAAATGAAGATTTCTTACATAAACAATTATGAAATTTATTCATGTATAGTTCGAGCAAACATTTAAAGTACTCGGAACACCAGGTATGGTTATATTAAGTAAAGTTGGTCAGTTCTTATCTACCGCTTAAAGAGCCGCACAGCAAGGGTGCACAGAGACACGTTACCTTATTCAAGTTTCTACAAGTATCTACAGGAACTAGGTCTTGTCAATATACTTGTAGATCTCACACACTGTATTATTCTTGGTGTGTTCAAAGCTCGGCCATTTATACGAGACTAATGACATGAACACCAAGAACGGATACAAAGTGTCGTGAAAATATCTTGAAATAAAAAGTTAATTCCAAAAGAGAGACGCTTGCCCGCATCAAAAAGAACAGTCAACATTCATTTTTTGGACACGTCATGAGAAGGGGAAAGATAGAATACATTGTAACAACAGGCAGGTTGAGCTAGAGGTCTATGGGAGGGCCAAGAGAGAAGATGCTTGACAACCTAGTTTTGTGGCATGGGAGAACATTGGCATCGTAAATGATTGACAGAACACGAAATAGAAGGCTATGAAAAGACATGATAATTAATTCTACACGGCATGAACCATAAGACGATATATACGAGAGTTGTATGGCACTATGAGGGGGGAGGGGGGTACAAGACGAGTTTGCGGTGGCCAAGATACCAGGATCAAATCACGCAGCAAATAACTGTGCACCCGAACTGTTCAGAAAGCAATGGCAGTCTAATGATAGTAATCTTTCTTATTTTCATGTAGCATAGAAAATCAACATAATTTAAAACATGCTGGGTTGATGGTTACATCATGAAACGGGTATGCTGCAAACTTTATTTTTCTAGATGATATCAACTCTGCCTATTGACTTACCTATAGAATAGATACCGCTGCAGCTCATTTGTTAGTGATCTGACTTCCTCATCGCGTGATCTAAGGTTCAATTGGAAATATTTTGTATCTCTAACAGCTTCTATGTCGACCCAAAGGCAATGAGTACCAGATCTTCTAGGAGAGTAAAAGGCAATTATTACCAGATCTTCTAGGAGAGTAAAAGGCAATGAGTACCAGATCTTTTGGGAGAGTAAAAGGCAATTATTACCAGATCTTCTGGGATAGTAAAAGGCAATGAGTACCATATCTTTTGGGAGAGTAAAAGGAAATTATTACCAGATCTTCTGGGATATTAAAAGCGGCGGGTTTGATGTTAAATACTTCAACCCTAGATTAATTATAGATACGGGCCTGTTACCGTGTTCCACGTAACGCCTCCACGGCGTGCAATAGGAAAAACTGTACTCTATTTCCATCTTCATTGACTTGCCTATCTCAGAATACGTTCCATCTTCATTGACTTGCCTATCTCAGAATACGTTCCATCTTCATTGACTTGCCTATCTCAGAATACGTTCCATCTTCATTGACTTGCCTATCTCAGAAATACGTTCCATCTTCATTGGTTTGCCTATCTCAGAAATACGTTCCATCTTCATTGACTTGCCTATCTCAGAAATACGTTCCATCTTCATTGACTTGCCTATCTCAGAAATACGTTCCATCTTCATTGACTTGCCTATCTCAGAAATACGTTCCATCTTCATTGACTTGCCTATCTCAGAAATACGTTCCATCTTCATTGACTTGCCTATCTCAGAATACGTTCCATATTGATTGACTTATCTATCTTAGAACACGTTTTATCTTCATTTTTGGTAGCATATCCTGTTCAGGACGTAGCTATCTATCCAGCCTTTGTTGGCTGTGGTGATTTTTTTTCCAATAACTTACCTATATCAGAACATGCCTATATCAGGTTACCTATATCACTTTACCGGTTCATGATGGCGTCTTGATACGTCGTGTTTCACATTCCTGTGGATTTGTGACAATTGTGATTTCGTATGTCTTGAATTGGAACCTGTTGTGGCAGTCATCATTAAAGCTACTTTGTCTCGATGTGCTGATTAAGTTAAAATCTTGTCTTAAAAGTGCCGTGACAATCGATAAAATTAATACACATACAACGACCTTGGTGCACAATGGATAATTAATTATTGGTAGGGGTGACAGACCCGATTGGTCACCGTGAATAGAAATAATTGTTATTCTGTGCGGCCTACTTTATACCAAAGAAATCAGGAGTTCAGTTCAACTAACCGCAAGATTGGTCAAGCCTACAGCCTAGATTTATTAACATTCACCAGGAGAGTAGTAAACAAGTTATTGTCGTCAACCAAACACGCCAGATCTACTTTCAACAGCAATGACAAGTTAACAGAACGACAGGACATTATAAATTATATTAAATCGCCGTTAGACCACATTAAACAAGTGTTTAGTTTAAATCCACATTTAACTTACAGCATCATTGACAACACTCGAGATAAAGGGAGCAGTCGCCGGGGCGACGGAGTACGTGCTCTACGGTCGACATCTGTCCCGTCAGATATATGCTCAGTATCTCATCGAATTAGAAAACGCCCACAGCAAAGATGATCTTCTATGGGAAGGGCAGGAAAGAGAAGAGTAAGAAGGAAAGTAGACAGAATCAGACTGAATAATGTCAACATTGGATATTGGAGTTATTCTTACACTTTTCAACGTGGCCCGGAACTGGAACGGTTAGCATACGATTTTGTTGTAATGCTTCTGCAAGAGACACAAGCCAAACAATTATCATTTCAATGCTTAGTGAGCTATGTTAACCGGATAAGTCCCACGCATCACGGTGAGGTGATCCTCGTACAACGTGGCATGCCACACTGTCTGCTCGACCTGACACATTGGGGTAAAGGAGATAGGGAGTTGCAGGGAGTACAGCTCATAATTATTCATGGACGAAGATGGAACATTATTAATATCTATGTTCGAAACTGTTCCCACCTGAAGACTGGAACCTGGAACTTTCTCAATGAGTTGGAAGACCCCCGATGAGATTTTCTATTAGTGTGCGGAGACTTCCTACTACTTCCAGACACTGCTACTCACAGACACTGCTACTCCCAAACACTGCTACTCCCAGACACTGCTACTCAAAGACATTGCTACTCAAAGACACTGCTACTCCCAGACACTGCTACTTCTAAACACTTCTACTATCAGACACTGCTACTCAAAGACATTGCTACTCCCAGACACTGCTACTTCTAAACACTGCTACACTCAGACACTCATACTCCCAGATACTACTACTCCCAGACACTGATACTCAAAGACTACTCCTCCCAGACACTGCTACTCAAACACTGCTACTCAAACACTGCTACTTCCAGACACTGCTACTTCCTGATACTGCTACTCCCAGACACTGCTATTCAAAGACTACTACTCCCAGACACTGCTACTCCTAGACACTGCTACTTCCAGACACTGCTACTCCCTGATACTGCTACTCCCAGACACTGCTATTCAAAGACTACTACTCCCAGACACTGCTACTCCTAGACACTGCTACTTCCAGACACTGCTATTCTCAGACAATGCTACTCCCAGACACTGCTACTTCCAGACACTGCTACACTCAAATCTTGATACTCTTATTTCACTCAAACTTTCAACACTTACTTCCACTTTATCTCATTCTGCCTGACTCTAATACGTTGAAAGTTGTTACACGTCATACTGGATATCATATCCCAATAACCTTCATCTCAAGAGCATAAATTTCTGCGTGAGATCTAACATTTTACATGTCGCCCTGATTTTATAAATCACAATTATGTAATTTTTGTGTTACTGTTTATATCTGCAAACTTCTTTGATAACTTTACTGGTTATATTTATTTAATAATTTAACTGTGGATTGTTTTTTATCAGCAATTAGTTATCCTCAATATAATACACAAATGGGCTATTCTCATGAAAATCTGCACCAACAATGTTTCTTGGCACGCATTTTTTTTAGGTACTAGCATTTCCCCTAAATAAACCATAAATTAACTATTTCTGTTGTTGTATGACATCGACATTATAATATGAATGTTTCGAAAATGTCATGTAAAAATTTCAGTAAGTTTTCGAGATATAATGCATGTTTTATCTGTCAAACTTTCCTGTTAGGAAAGTAGCATTGGCCTAGTATTGGCCTCGCAATAACATTGGCCTCGCATGTTTTAATATTTATGTTTTTATATTTATGTTTCAATATTTATGTTTCAATATTTATGTTTCAATATTTATGTTTCAATATTTATGTTTCAATATTTATGTTTCAATATTTATGTTTTTATATTTATGTTTTGTTATTGACATGTTAATATGTATGTTTCAATATTTATGTTTCAATATTTATGTTTCAATATTTATGTTTCAATATTTATGTTTCAATATTTATGTTTCAATATTTATGTTTCAATATTTATGTTTCAATATTTATGTTTTTATATTTATGTTTCAATATTTATGTTTTAATATTTATGTTTTGTTATTGACATGTTAATATGTATGTTTCAATATTTATGTTTCAATATTTATGTTTCAATATTTATGTTTCAATATTTATGTTTCAATATTTATGTTTCAATATTTATGTTTCAATATTTATGTTTCAATATTTATTTTTTTCAATATTTATGTTTTGATATTAATGTTTTTCAGGACAGGGACATAGCCTGTACACTTTGCTCTATATCGGATGTCATTGTTATAACCAAGTTATTGACAAACCTCTCAGATCTAATCAGAGGTTAGATAGAGGCTGGATAGACCCTGATAGCCATTGATCTAGTCAAGGTCAGATAGATGCTGGATAGAGCCTGATAGCCGTTATTTAATGTTCCACAAGAAGATAAAATATTTTGCCCCTTATATATTTACCTCTTGTGGATACCATTAAAACATTTATTCCAGAAAACATTTAGAGATATGGCGAATGTGACACAAATATCTTACAGACCTGCAAGAGAGGATTCTCCCTTGAAAGCATCTTCGGGTGACAATAAAGCCATAAAGGGTCGTGATCAGAGGATGTACGATAACACCGCATTTGAAGGAGACACACACAATGGAGATGTAAGTTCCATTGTTATATTAATATTAGTTACTCATTTACTTCTGTGTCTGTTCTCAAATTCCTGTTTGTTTGCAGGATATAGTCCAGCGAACTGAATGCGTTTTCTCATCATCCTCTGTGCGACAAAACTGTTATAAATATTCATGGTTTTCCCAAGATAATACAAAAGTATTTTCTAGAAAACCCTACCCATTATCTACCACCCTCGCCCGTGTGGAAACTGGGACCTGGATTTTAAGTTCAGTTTGTACATAATAGTTCCATTATTTTCTTTCCAGGCATGTCGTAGTAGAAGACTAAGAAAGGTTGGAGGATAAGATGACAATCTGTTACTTGTGAAAATATTGCAGCTGCATGTCTTGATTGATTGATTACTTTATCTTCTATCGAATGGTCCCCATTGCAGCTTCATGTGTTGTTTTTATTCCTTACATTGTTTTCTATAGAATGGTCCTCATCGACGACAGAGATATGCAAGCCTGTGGACATTGCATCTTTTTCCTTTTGTGGTAGATTCCTAAATAGCGAAGAATGCTAGATGTAGCATCGCTACAGATGGTCTAGAGGTCTGACAGAAGAATAATGAACTAGTTAACATAGAAGTATATACTACGTTCCTGGCAGGGTGTGATGATCCCGGGATACTGCTGTACTGAAATGACTTCCATCGGGTAGTAAACATGCATTCATTACCCCTCACCTAATAACCTTAACACTAACCCTCACCGCATTTAAACCCAATTATGCCTTTGAGAAAGCTAAGTTTATACGAGTTCCGGTGTCACATTGGTTGCTCAGCTGAGGATAACTTGTACTTTTGTTAGAAATGATATGCGTTGTCAAGTGCTGCCTGCTCACAGCTAAAGAGATTACATTTTCATTATCATCATCATAATTTGCGACCAAGTTTCTGTAGTGGCATATAGATTCTTAAAATGTTGACTCCTGTGTTAACTTTTGAGTTGACTTCTGTGTTGACTCCTGTGTTGATTTCTGTGTTGACTTCTGTGTTGATTTCTGTGTTGATTTCTGTGTTGACTTCTGTGTTGATTTCTGTGTTGATTTCTGTGTTGACTTCTGTGTTGATTTCTGTGTTGATTTCTGTGTTGATTTCTGTGTTGACTTCTGTGTTGATTTCTGTGTTGACTTCTGTGTTGATTTCTGTGTTGACTTCTGTGTTGACTTCTGTGTTGATTTCTGTGTTGACTTCTGTGATGATTTCTGTGTTGACTTCTGTGTTGACTTCTGTGTTGACTACTGTGTTGACTTCTGTGTTGATTTCTGTGTTGACTTCTGTGTTGATTTCTGTGTTGATTTCTGTGTTGACTTCTGTGCTGACTTCTGTGTTGATTTCTGTGTTGACTTCTGTGATGATTTCTGTGTTGACTTCTGTGTTGATTTCTGTGTTGATTTCTGTGTTGACTTCTGTGTTGATTTCTGTGTTTTTTTCTTCTTCTTTCGTTCACTTGAAACATGTCTATATCTGTAATTCTGTCTTCTTAATAAAACTCACTGTCTTTTGTAGTTCATACAGTGTCCTATAGAGTTTTGATTCCAGTGTTGTTTCCTCTGGCCAATATGTCTGCCTCAGCGTTTCATGCTCAGAACACTCTTGAAGTATATGTTTGGCACTCTGTGCTGCCTGTCCACATGTACACATGGCGGTGTTGCCAATCTTGAACTTTGTATACATGTGACTGCGGAGTCGGTTGTGTCCTGTTCTGAGACATAGAATTATAACTTGTTCTGGTCTGTTCATAATATGATAGTCATCTTGTGCTGGTGTTTGTGACTTGATCATCTGTTTTTTCTGATGGTAGGTGATTGGTATATCTGGTTGGTCTTCGGCAGCACCTTCCTTAGCCAGTTGGTCTGCTTTTTCATTTCCTGGTATTCCACAGTGAGAGGGTATCCACTGCATGGTTACCCTATACTGGTAAGACAATTCGCTAAGTAGTTTTTGCAAGTCTGTTAGTATTCCAGACTGGAGAGCTTGAAGCACTAACCTTGCATCTGTCAGGAATACCACAGGCTGTAGGTCAGAGTTGGAGTTCAGCAGTTTTTTTGCTGCCACACTAATTGCTTGGATTCCTGCATCATAATTATTGCAGAATTTTCCTGTCGGTGTTCTGATTGTATCTCTAGGCTTGTGTGGATATTCTACGAGTATATATACACCTGCACCTCCATTCCTCACGGCATTCTGTGCTGACCCATCTGTGTATACTTTGGCCCATATATCTTGTGGATATTCCTCATCCAGGAAACTGAGGGTGACTGTCCTTCGCTGCACACTGTTCTGTTCGTCCTCGCTTAGTATTCCTTTCACATGGGTCTGAATGTATATTGGCATTCCATGTCTTTCACTCCACGGGGTTTGTTCTGGTACAGGCCTTAAGGGGCTGTCAACTATAGGTAAGTCTGTAAGTTGTCTGCGGAGTCGTTTAGCTTGATGGATAAAGCTGCTTCTTTTCAGTCGTCCCATTGCTAGATTTTGGAATCTTTCCTTCATTGGATGACTTGGCATACACTGAAACTTACTGCCTGAATTAGTATTTTTGTGTCTCTGCGTTCGCCAAGTGTTTGCATTCTTCCCATTTTCTGCATCTCTGCTATGGGTGTTGATTTCATTGCTCCCAACATTATTCTTAGTGCCTGGTTTTGTGCTTTATCTAGATCTTGTAATGTGGTGTTTGATGCAGGACACCACGCTGCTGAAGACGGGGCTTGATGAAATATAGACATCTATTTTGTTTTTTTATTTTGTCGTTATCTGTTGTTTGTCTCTTGAAAAAGGTTCAATTTGAGCCGATACGTGGAGAATTGTCCTGTTTAGTTTTATTGTATGTTGTGTTTTTTTTTTTAAATATATTTTTATTAATAGGCTAGGTAAGTGTTTTAGTAACCTGTTTACCTCATTTTACGCTGCTGAACCATATTCCAGGTATGGTCTTATGCCTTGCTGGTAAACTTTACTGAGTATATTCCCACTGGCTCCCCATGTGGTTCCACTTAGTTTTCTCAGGATAGCTAACTTCCTCCTGGCTTTTGTTGTTGCTTTGTTTATGTGCTTCTTCCATGTCAGTTTATCATCAAAAGTAACTCCGAGGTATGTGGGTTGTTTGTCTTCTTTCAAGAGCTCTCCATCTATTTTTATATGACCGGCTGTTTGTTTTGGTGAGAGGGTAAAAAGTGTAGTGCTGCACTTATCTGTGTTACTGCTGACACACCATATATTAGCCCATAAGGTTACGGCATCGATAGCTCTTTGTATTTGTTTAGTGGCCACTGTCGCATGTTCTTCTGTGCACCAGATCACCAGGTCGTCAGCATACATTGCCACTTTGATCCCGTGTGGTAGTTCAGCAACTAGGTCATTGATGTAAACAAAGAAAAGTGTGGGCGACAGGACTCCTCCTTGGGGGACTCCATGACGCAGTAGAACTTTCTTGCTCTTGCGACCATCTAATTGTACCCTGGCTCTTCTATTATGCAGGTATGCTTTTACCAATTTGTACATTCTTGAGCTAACCCTGCAATTTCGCAATTTCTTTAGGAGCCCTTCTTTCCAGACCTTATCAAATGCTTTTCTGAGGTCTATCCATGCTGCTAGTACCAGTTTCTTATCTTGGAAGGCATCCTCAATCTCTTGGGAGAGGTAGGTTGTCTGATCTTCAGTAGAGTAGCACTGTCTGAAACCTGCTTGCTGTGATACCAGAAGGTTTTCACTTTCAAGGTACCAGTGCATCCTAAGATTGATAATGCGTTCCATTGTTTTGCATAGACAGCTTGTGAGGCTGATGGGCCTGTAGTTGGAGACTGTGTTGCCATCTTTTCCTGATTTGAGGAGTGGTATCAATATTGCTTCTCTCCACGCCTGTGTTACATGGACCAGCTTGTGTTAAAGATCTGCAGTAGCTTTGCTCTTGCTGCAATTCCCAGGTTTCTAATCATTTCATTGGACACTCCATCAGCTCCAGGGGACTTTTTCATTTTCAATTTGGATATTGCATGCACCAGTTCTCTCATTGTGATTGGTGCCTCCAGGTATAGGTTCGCCTTGTCCAATGTTTTGCTGATTCTCTCAAACCTCCTGTTGTTTGTCTGGGCTAACTTTGATGTTATTGTCTTCTGCAAAGGAATCTGCAAAGTAATCAGCTGCATGTTTACCTGTTAAAATGTTTCTATCTTTATAAAGTGTGATCCTGGTATTTCTCCCTGTACCTTCATCATTTAGTTGTTTTACAAGTTTCCATAATTTCCTAGTATCTCTTTCTAGGTTCAGCGACTCTGTTTTTTCTTTCCAGCTACTCCGTCTGGCTTGTAACTTGGCTCTTTGAAATTTAGCCTTTGTTTGCTGATATTTTGTTGTGATGTTCTTGGCTAGGTATGTTCTCAGCCTGCTGTCTAGATGTTTCCATCTCATTTTGCAGCTTTTCCAGTTCATCATTACAGTAGGGTTTGTAGTTTTTACGTGCCCCCCTGGGTATGGTTTTACTAGCAGCATGTAGTATACATCTATTAAATTTACTCACTGTTCTATTGATGTCTGTGTCCAAGTTCATGTCCTTAGCTAGAACACTGGTTAAATGCTGGCACATTTTCCAGTCTGCCCTCTTATAGTTCCACCTAGTGAGCGTGCTGCTGTCCTTGGTAAATTCATTGTGGATTTCCAGAAATACTGGTCTGTGGTCACTACCCCCAAGCTGCTTTCCAACGATACGTGTGATGTTCCATTCCAGGCCTGGTGAGTGGAATGCCAGATCTGGTGTAGAGGTGGTGTGCCATGCTCTCGAGTAGAAGGTTGGTGAGTAAGCTGGCTGGTTAATAGAGATTATTTTCATCCTGCCAGCTCTCAAGTTCCTCACCTCTCTTGTCGATATGATCGTAGCCCCAGCTCTGAGAGTGGCTGTTGAAGTCACCACACACCATAAGTCTCTCTTTATCTGGAATTGTGTCTAGTGCCAATGGTTTATCATTTGGGCAGTAGTAATTCAGGAGATGGAATTCTGCAGTCTGTTTTAGGTGGAGCATCTGGTATTCTGCCCCTTCCATATATACTTCCAGCTGACATGCGCTGATATTGTTTTTAACAAGTGTCAGAATTCCACCCTTTCGCCTGTCCTTTCGGTCAGATCGGTAGCACTGGTAGCCTCTGATTTTGAAGGCTATGTCGCTGCTGAGGTGTGTTTCTTGGATACAGCATATATTAACTTATTCTTCGCTGAGGACATTTTCAAGTTCCAATTTTTTGCTGTATCCATCTCTTTTACTGTTGACACCCTCAGCATTCCAGTGCATTATTTTTATTGGTCGTTTAAAGTTTGTTTGGCCAGTAGCTCTATTCCCTTGCCTCCTGGCTCCTCGAGGCAATTGAGAAGGACTTTCAGTAACTGAGTTTGGGCCCTTTCGAGGTATAGGGCCCGGCACCGTCCCTGCCTGAACGTCCGCCACAGGGCAGGCACCATAACTTTTTATAGATACAGACATGTTTCCATTGTGTTTTGTGCGTGGCATCCTGATTATCTGTGCGCCTTTTGGCTGGATGCCTCTGATGGCTGAACTAAGCCCCGTCACCACTGCACGGTGCTGGCCTTGATGGGGATTTCTGTGTTGATTTCTGTGGCTGCTATTGTATCTATCACTTTATTCTGAACACTGAACTAAGAGTTCGTGTCATATAAGATAACAGTGAATCGCTAGCACTTCAAATGCATGTGTATGTGTATGTGTATGGATACATGTAATGGATGTATATTGTTTTTTAGAATGTGTTGCTAGTGTCTAAAATGGGAGTAAAGAATTGCAACACTGTTTACCTTTCATGCATGTCGTAAGTGGTGCCTATGGAGGTTGTTGAAGTGGAGTTGGATATCCATCTCATATAAGGTTAAAGCGACCTAGAAGACATGTTGAAGTCGGATGTTCCGGGCTGTAAGACGCAAATATCACCGTTAATCATAACATAACACATTATATTCTCCGGACTACATCCTGCTAATCTGCGGGAGTTTGAGAACGAACGCTGAAGAATAAGACGTAGAGCGTGTAACCCCTGCCTTATTAATGTTTCCCGTAATGATAATCTTCCGTTTTCAGCACATGATAGTGGTGTGTATGATTTATATGTCTACTGTGTTTCAGATACTTCCGACCATCAGCAAGCACCACAACGATGGCGAGATAACTGTAAGTCGCCATGATGATGACGACATCCCTGAAGACAGCGAATCTTTAAATGGAATTCAAAGAATACAAAATAAAATATCATCTTTTTTAAAAACTCACACTCGAATTTTGTGGATGATATTTGATATTGTGTTTATTCTAGCCTATTGTGGATATTTCTCCTACGCAATGTATTACAGGTAAATGCATGTATTACAGGTAAATGCATGTATTACAGGTAAATGCATGTATTACAGGTAAATGCATGCATGTGTGTGTATGTGTGTGTGTGTACTGAATTTATTATTGTCGTTTTCAGGGATTTAATCGATAATAGTGTGGTCATTTGTATAAATATTTTGATGATATTTTTTTTTAAAACAAGATACACAGGAAGACCACAAAAATGGTGAATTCAGGTTGTTACTAACGTTCTGAGTTGTCACAATATTAATGCATGTTAAGCGATTAAACGTGTCATAGCCGGAAAACTGATTGTCGTTCACCTCTATGATGCCTTCCTGCATAAGCAGAGAACAGGCAGACAGACAGACAAGTAGGTAAGTATGTGGGTAGGTAGGCCTGTAGTTAGATAGGTGGGTGGGTAGGTAGCTATGCCGGAAGTTAGTTAGGTAGGTAGGTAGGTAGGTAGGTAAGTAGGTAGGTAGGCAGGCCGGTAGGTAGGTAGGTAAGTAGGTAGGTAGGTAGGTAGGTAGGTAGGTAGGTAGGTAGGCCGGTAGGTAGGTAGGTAGGTAGGTAGGTAGGTAGGTAGGTAGGTAGGTAGGTAGGTAGGCAGGTAGGCAGGTCGGTATGTAGGTAGGTAGGTAGGTAGGTAGGTAGGTAGGTAGGCCGGCCGGTAGGTAGGTATGTAGGTAGGTAGGTAGGTAGGTTGTGGGTCGGTAGGTAGGTAGGTCGGTAGGTAGGTAGGTAGGTAGGTAGGCCGGTAGGTAGGTAGGCCGGTAGGTAGGTAGGCCGGTAGGTAAGTATATATCATTATTTTTAAAATATGTAGCATATTAAAGAGGTTTAATGAATGCCTAGAACAGAAGAAATCGATATTTCCACCTGAAATTAGGAATAAGCAATTGCGATAAAAAGAAAGTCATTAGATAGAGCGAAAACAATTACGGCCGAATCCCATTATAACAACATGGACCGGACCGACGAAATATTTAATAACAGAAACTCGCTGTATACAGCTATAAACAATACAAAAACTATATAATTGTGAGTTTTGAAAAGTGTTGCGAGTATATACCAGCATAGAGAAATTTATTATAAAAAAGATACGCTATAGTGTTGTTTCACTTTATAACCAGAAAGAAACCGGAATCATCAGCATACATCATCATCATCACGTGACATATTCTTTCCAGAACGTTGTCTTCGCAATTGATGTCCTGAAGACTTTATCCTGTGCCAATCTGCCTGCCTCCTCCAATATCTTCATAAAGTCTTTGTTGTCATCTGTCCATCTCCTTCTATATCTACCTCTTCTTCTACTTCCCGGAATTCTTCCCTTCTAATATGCGTCTTTCCATGCAAATGTGTCTTTTCATATGTCTGAAATATTTCAGTTTTCTATGTAAAAATTGTATTCACCAGCCATCTTTCCTCTATATTCAGCATACTCAAAACCTCACTATTCCTTATCTTTTATGTCTATGAAATTCCTAATATTGCCCTATAGCAGCACTTCAGTTCGAAAGCCGATATTCTTTTTACCGTTGTTCTATTTATTGTCCAAGTCTCACTGCCGTAAGTTGCAACTGGAAAAATGTATGATCTAAGAAGTAGAACTTTTGTCTCTTTATAACAATTTGTTTCCATATATTTGTCATTTCTTTTAATGTCGTTATCGCTATGGCTAATCGCTTCCAAATTTCCATTCTACAATCACCTAAGCTGTTTATATTTGCAACCAGATAATCCAACTTGTCGACATTTTCCAGTTCCATGTTATCTATTTTAATTCTTGGTGTAACTTTGGTTTTATCTGTTGTCATGATCTTGGTTTTCTGTGTTTAATTGAAGGTTTTTTTCTTCGCTGTATGCTTTTGTTTTAATTATGACACGTTCTAGTCCTCCTATGTGTGTAGTTAGAAGTACCGTATCATCTGTGTGTAGTTAGAAGTACCGTATCATCTGTGTGTAGTTAGAAGTACCGTATCATCTGCTTATCGTATCTGGTATTTCATATTCTCCTATATTTAGAAATGGAATTTTTTGTGATCGTTGTCGTTCTTTACTTTCCTCGTGTAGTTTTATATATATATATATATAATATAAGTATGGTGATAGGCTACATCCCTTTCTTATTCCGATATAATATAAGTATGGTGATAGGCTACATCCCTTTCTTATTCCGATATAATATAAGTATGGTGATAGGCTACATCCCTTTCTTATTCCGATATAATATAAGTATGGTGATAGGCTACATCCCTTTCTTATTCCGATATAATATAAGTATGGTGATAGACTACATCCCTTTCTTATTCCGAGATCTACCGTAAACCATTCTGTGATATCACCATCAACTCTCACAGCTGCTTGTTGATTAGTGATTCAATAAGATATTGTTAGATGTTCTGGGAAGCCCATTTCTCTCATTATTTCCCATAGTTACTGATGTTGTAAGCAATCAAATGCTGTGGAATAGCATACATACTGTTTGTCAATTCAGCTAAAACCCTGCTGTACAGTTGGGTTTCTAACATGCTAATCCACTACCATTATACATCACAGTGAAAGAAAGACAAGGATATTGGTCAGAAACCATTTCTTATATACAAACTGCGAGGGCACAACTGATCATGATATTTAGACTTAGATCTAATCCCTGCAGAATTATAGTACCAACTGGATGTTGGCAGCCCACACAAATTAATATGGGACAGAATGCCATACAGTATCCCTGCCTCGAATGTTGTCTTTTGCCGAATCACAACTTCCATATTTTTAAAATGTTTAAAGGGTCTGATATAATTTAATTGGACTAACGTTCGTGATATACAGAAGCTTATCTCACCATAAGAGATATTTTATCAAATCAGATTCGTAAATACATACTTCAAAAACATGTGTGACCTCGTTGAACTTTGAGGCAGGACACGGTCACACGGGGTTGAGCTGGAGCTAAAAATTTGAGGACAGACACGGTTACACGGGACTGATCTGGGCCTAAAATCTTTGAGACATTACACGGTCACACGGGACTAAGCTGGAACAAAACACTTTGAAGCATCCGCTCTGACCTGGAGAAGACTTGACGCCTCATCATGACGATGGGCTTGAAGATCTTGCAAGAACAAAAGAATCCTGAATAACTTATAATTTCTTGAAAAATAAATATATACTTGACACTTATTGGTCTGTCGAGTATACATAGTATGTTCAGTGGGCTTAATCTATTCAGTGGGCTTAGTATGTTCAGTAGGTCATAATATGTGCATTGGGCTTAATATGTTAAGTGGGCTTAGAATGTTCAGTAGGTCATAATATGTTCATTGGGCTTAATATGTTAAGTGGGCTTAGAATGTTCAGTAGGTCATAATATGTTCATTGGGCTTAATATGTTAAGTGGGCTTAATTTGTTCAGTGGGTTTATATGTTCAGTTGATTTAGTCTCTTCAGGGAACCGTAAACCCACCTATATTAAGAGTTCCTCATTCTCGCACAAATTACATGTCTGGAACGGATTATAATATATTAGACTAATATCGTTGTTCTTTGTTGTTTCCTCCACAACTGCAAGGTTTGGTGATGAAGGCTCATGGCGTCTCATGATCGTCACAGTCATCTGTTTTCTTGGCATCTTCGTCAATCTCTTACTGAGGTACTTGCGTTTGAAGCGTCCAGGCGCCCTCAACTACAAGAAATTTTTTATCCTTATTGACAGATTTATTACAAAAATCAGGTATTGATTTTTATTTCTTTAGTAGTTTTTATACAAGTCATTTTATTTCAAAGTTCTGTGTTTCTTCTTAAAATATTTGTGTGCTCATTGTTTATAGAAAACAATGTTAGAGTATCTTTGTATCTTTAATTAACATCATTTCATGTACATTTTGTGTTGAGATACATATTACATATTTTTCGCCCATGTGTTGCCGGGGCCCGAAAGGGAAGCAAAAAATAGCAAAACTGTTTACCTTCCACGCGTGTCGTAAAAGGCGACTAAGGAGGTTATGGGATGGAGTTTGCTGTCCCATCCCATATAGGGTCAGTGACCTAAAGCCATGATGAAGTCAGATGTGTCAGTCCGAAAGGCGCGCATATATCGCAGCTATGTTGTAAACATGACACAACACATTCCGTTCTCCGGACTACATCTGCTAATCTGCAGGAGTTTGAGAACGAACGCAGAAGAAAAAGAAGAAGTCCTTAAATATGAAGATATCAACTATATAAAGTGACATACTCTTTCCAGAACGTTGTCTTCGCCGTGGATACTCTGAACGCCTCTCTGTCCCAGGCAAGCAGGCCTACATTGGCCAAAAACATGTGCATACATTCTTCAATGCCGCTGGTCTATCGTCTTCTTGGTTTTATTCTTCTTCTTTGTCCTGGTACTCTGACCTCTATAATAAGCATTTCGATACCATAATGTCGCTTTAAGTGTCCACAATACCGTAGCTTCCATCTTATGATTGTATTTAGAAGCCACCCTTCATTTAGTTTCAGTAATTTCAAAACTTCAATATTCTTCTTTTTCAACTGGACAGATATCAACTGGACAGATATCAACCACACAGCACAAATAAGAAATATCTGGTCACACTGAAAGTTATATTGTTGTATAATTGTTGCTGTTGTTTTTTTTCTACGTCTTTCTCCTTTTGCGAAGGGGAACACAAACATTAAAAACTGTCTTTCTCAAAACTGCACCTATAATACAACAACGAAACAAAACGAAAATGAATCTCTAAGATGTAGTTGTTATAATTGCGGCTATTAATCGTATTTCGCTCAAATATTATTCCTCGTGTTATTTTTCAGTTATTTTGTGTGCACAATATAAGTAAATATTTGTTCACATTTCACCTTCTTCTTCTGCGTTCGTTCTCTGATAACCATCACGAAAAGTGTGATTTCATCAGAAGAGCGTGTAATACGTTGTGCTGCTAGTTTTCATCGGAGCTGCGTTTGTTGCGCTATCCCAACAAGCACATCCGAATTCGGCATGCTGTTATTTCAGATGAACTTACCAGGTCTGTAACATCTGTCTTATCTGTCAACAAACAAAAACGAGTGAGTAAATACTCTACACCGTGACACCCACTGTTCCGTCGACTTTACAGGTCAGAATGTGTCCTTGTGCGGCTATTTCTGAGGAGACTGTGAGCAGGGATTTAGACCGGATCGAATACATCTACATCGTATGAAATGTTCGCTGCAAGTGAATTTGTCTCATGTAAATAGACTCCATTTCCCCCTTGTCCTAGGACACTGAACTGCATCTCGACTGTGAACTTCGTTCCGGTATATGAAATTACTCGAACAGTAAAGTTGGACTAAGGTTGGTTCGCCAAAATTTTATTCACCGACATCGTGAACTCCTTGCTCAAGTTTGAGCTTCTACCGATATTTTCTTCCTTACCAGGACGGTATGGCATTCTGCCTTTGTCTTCCTGCAGAATCTGTGGCCAGGAGACAGCTGAAAGCTTATTCTAGAGCATGAACATTATGGTTTCAATGTTCTCACATACTCTTGCACATGGATCTCCCTTCAAGCAATATGCTTCCTTGAGGTGTACTTACCAGAAATGCCTTTAATCTCCACAGATTGGCTCATTGTTTTCACCTCCTGGAGCTGTAGGACATGCCAACCCGGCAGTCCAGGGAGGTCGTTGTGTTACACAGTGTTCTCCAGTTTTAGCTATTTGGACAAGAGGTTCTATTCAGAAATAGTGTTTGTCTTGTGCAAAACATTTTCATTTCATTTCGGTTTCGACACTGTGCATAGAGCGTTAAACAGAGTGATTCGCTTCGAAACAATATGTTTCCAGTTTGCAAAACGATATGGTACTATTATGGTACTGGTTATCTCCTGGCGACAGGATTACACGACAGTAATACACATAAATTGTGGCTATAAATCGTGTGAGACAATCAGGTAACCGCATGGTATTTCTGTACGACCGTAAATCTTATCTACTAATCTTATCTATACATGTAATTTTTTTTCTATTTCAGATTAACAATAATTTTACCTATTCTTGCTGTATTGGGCCTGACTGCTTATGTAGTGGTAGAAATTGCTATCGACCGACCAAGAAATCTAGTTAGCCTTGGAGGACTTGCTTTCTTCATCATCTCCTTCTATGTCTTCTCCACAAATCCGGCAAAGGTAAACATTAATCTATTAACAAGAAATGAGAAATCTATGGCAAAGTAGTAATAACGACACTATATTAACCCTTTTAAGATCATGTGTTTTACCAGTCGCAACATATGGATGCCAGACTTGGACTTTAAACAAGAAAATATCCAAAAGAATACATTCATTTGAAATGAAGTGCTACAGAAAGATCCTACGAATATCATAGACAGAGAAAAAGAAGAACATTGAATTTTGACATTACTGAAACTAAATGAAGGGTGGTTTCTAAATACCATCATAAGAAGGAAGCTACAGTATTTTGGACACTTAAAACGACATGATGGTATCGAAAGGCTGATTCTAGAGGGCAGAGTGCCGGGAAAGAGAAGAAGATGAAGACCAAGAAGACTATGGATCAGCGACATCGAAGAATGTATGCACATGTCTCTGTCCAATGCAGACCTCCTTGCCTGGAACAGAGAGGCATTCAGAGTATCTACAACGAAGACAACATTCTGGTAAAAATGTCAGTTGATATTTATTGTTTGTTAATGACTTTGTTCACATGACACCTTATTGAAGACCTTACTTGAGGGTAAAGTCAAAGGGAAACGAGCAAGAGGTAGGCAGAGATACAAGTTGGAGAGTAACATCACACGATGGACAGGTTACAGTCTAGCAGAGTGTACCAACAAGAAAAGAGACAGGGGATGTTGGAGATCCGTTGCAGCCAACCTTCGTTGCGGAGACGGCACTTGATGATGATGAATGACTTTGTCTGTGTGAGACCATTCCTGTTGATATGTATTTGTTTTATCTTCTTTGCATCGAGAACATGATTTAAGACCTAGCTATGATGTCTGCATGACATAACCATATGTGATTAAACCTGTGCTGTTTCTTGATATTCTAGCGGTATTGTCTGCATACCTGTTCTATAGAATCTCATAGCCTCTGATTTTAAGAAGTTCAAACTTTTCAGATAAACTACATTACGAATACGTAGTTTCAAAGAATAATATAGTATAACATAGAAGCATTAAGACTAAACAAGCCCAGAATGTGATAGTTACTGCAAGACTAAACAATCATATAATGTGTGATATTCTTCTTCTTCTTCTCCGTTCGTTCTCAAACTACTGCAGATTAGCAGGATGTAGTCCGGAGAACGGAATGCGTTGTGTCATGGTTTACAGCATTGCTGCGATATCTGCGCCTTTCGGCCTGACACATCCGACTTCAGCATGGTTTTGTGTCACTGGCCCTATATGGAATGGGACAGCCAACACCATCCCATAACCTCCTTAATCGCCTTTTACGACATGCCTGGAAAATAAACAGTGTTGCTATTCTTTGCTCCCCTTTCGGGCCCCGGCAACACACGGGCGATGTGTGATATTCTAACACTAAACATTAACGGAATGTGAGAGATTTATGGTTGCATTAACATTAAACAGTCACAGAATATGATCGATTCTTCAAGACTATACAATCACAGAATGTGATACATTCTTCAAAACAAAACAATCACAGAATGTGATAGATGCTTCGAGACAAATCAATCACAGAATGTGATAGATGCTTCAAGACAAAACATTCACAGAATGTGATAGATGTTCTAACACACAACAATCACAGAATGTGATAGATGCTCTAACACAATACAATCACAGAATGTGATAGATGCTTCGAGACAAATCAATCACAGAATTGATAGATGCTTCAAGACAAAACAATCACAGAATGTGATAGATGTTCTAACACAAAACAATCACAGAATGTGATAGATGCTCTAACACAAAACAATCACAGAATGTGATAGATGCTCTAACACAATACAATCACAGAATCTGATAGATGCTTCAAGACAAAACAATCACAGAATGTGATAGATGTTCTAACACAATACAATCACAGAATGTGATAGATGCTCTATCACAATACAATCACAGAATGTGATAGATGCTCTAACACAATACAATCACAGAATGTGATAGATGCTCTAACACAATACAATCACAGATTGTGATAGATGCTCTAACACAATACAATCACAGAATGTGATAGATGCTTCAAGACAAAACAATCACAGAATGTGATAGTTGTTCTAACACAAAACAATCACAGAATGTGATAGATGCTTCGACACAAATCAATCACAGAATGTTATAGATGCTTCAAGACAAAACAATCACAAAATGATATATATGCATTAATACTAAAACATCTCAGAATGTGATAGATGCGCGAACACTAAACAATTACAGAAAGTGATCGATGCATTAACACTAAACAATCATAGAATCTGAAATAATTTATTTTTTGCACTGAATAAACACAGGCAGACTCTATGCCTCTTGACTGACAATATATTTAGTGCTTCATAAGACATCACCATTCGCTATCTATCATCCCTTTGACACTGGAGTATCTTATCGTCTACCAGGGGAGGGCGCAATATCGTCCTTTGTAAGAAACCTTGAACTAAAGCGCCCCACAACACTTCACAAGGTGACTAAACAGAAAGAAGTTTATCATGTGACCAGTGTAATGTTGGTAAGGTAGTGACACGGAATTCAAAATATATGCTACATAACTAACGACAAGAAGCAGATAAAGAGACACAATCAGTGGGTACGTCTCTGTGATAAGTAATGTAAACAAAGATCGGTATAGTGCGCTCAAAATACTTTCCTTTAAACTCCAATTATATCTAAATAATCCGCGCTCGAAATGACATTTTTTGTCCATGTCATATTGTATTTTATTTGTCATTTTCATTATTTTATAATTTAAAATCTACAGCTGTTATCATTTTCTTATATCGATAACTTCCTTTGATTATTGACGGTATTGGAATAATTTTATCTTTTTTATTTTTATTTTTCTTCTGCGATCAGTTTTCATGCTTAAAAGGCTATAGAGGCAGTAGGACCTCCTCCATTGATTATAAACGTCAGCAGGAAGTTCTTGTCGGTGCTCCACAGCTATACCATCAGTTCTGTCTCTTGGGGCTAGGTTTTAGTTCTCACGTCGTCAACGAGTTGAGATGTCTACGAAATGTGTTATGGAGCCTGGGGACACTTTTTTACATGGATATTGGTCATTTTCAGCAACCTTTACTTTATGAAACTGTGCTTGTAGTCTCTAGTATGAATAACTTCTGTATAAAACTATGGAATCCCTCGTGCACAAATTATGCTATTTTCAGGTTAAGTTCCGCCCTGTGTTCTGGGGTGTTACAATACAGCTAATCTTTGCCATTCTCATCTTGAGAACATTTTGGGGAAGAGATGCTTTCCAGTGGTTGGGAGACCGAGTAACAGAATTCCTTGCCTACACTAACGCCGGATCCGAGTTTCTATTCAGAGATTTAGCAAAAAACGGAATTTTTGCTTTCCAGGTAATATGTGAAAACTGTTACGGTTAATACTATGTCTGTGAATGTTCATATAAACTTTAGAATGTCTTTTATTGTTAGAATTTGCACTGGTTTTATTTCTTTGTGTTGTTAATCTTTAGGGCTTAAACGACCTGAGCTATGACGATTACCATTTAATTCTGGGTACTTGGAGAATAATTACTCAGCCTTACTAGTATTTCTTTTTTAAATATATTCGAACAGACTTGATGATGAAGGTTGTGGTGGTGTTGAGTGCGATGGGTATGGCCGTGGTGGTTGTGATAATGTGGGGTTGTAGATGAGGATATTGATGATGATGATGATGATGATGATGATGATGATGATGATAGAACCTCAAGGGAGTACGAGTTTGTCTGTGTTGTATCTGTGTTGTCTGTGTTCTATCTGTGTTGTCTGTGTTGTATCTGTGTTGTCTGTGTTGTATCTGTGTTGTCTGTGTTGTATCTGTGTTGTCTGTGTTGTATCTGTGTTGTCTGTATTGTATCTGTGTTGTCTGTGTTGTATCTGTGTTGTTTGTGTTGTATCTGTGTTGTCTGTGTTGTATCTGTGTTGTCTGTGTTGTATCTGTGTTGTCTGTATTGTATATGTGTTGTCTGTGTTGTATCTGTGTTGTCTGTGTTGTACCTGTGTTGTCTGTGTTGTATCTGTGTTGTCTGTATTGTATCTGTGTTTTCTGTGTTGTATCTGTGTTGTCTGTGTTGTACCTGTGTTGTCTGTGTTGTATCTGTGTTGTCTGTGTTGTATCTGTGTTGTCTTTTACACCTGAGTTGTATGTGTTATACCTATTTCTTCTGTGTTATGCCTGTGTTATGCCTGTGTTGTCTGTGTTATGCCTGTTTTGTCTGTGTTATGCATGTGTTTTTGTGTTATACCTGTGTTGTCTGTGTTGTATCTGTGTTGTTTGTGTTGTGTCTGTGTTATACCTGTGTTGTATCTGTGTTATTTGTGTTGTGTCTGTGTTATAACTGTGTTGTCTGTGTTATACCTGTGTTCTCTGTGCTATACATGTGGTGTATGTGTTATACCTGTGTTGTCTGTGTTGTATCTGTGTTGTTTGTGTTGCGTCTGTGTTATACCTGTGTTGTATCTGTGTTGTTTGTGCTGTATCTGTGTTATACCTGTGGTGTCTGTGTTATAACTGTGTTCTTTGTGTTATACCTGTGTTCTCTGTGTTATACCTGTGGTGTCTGTGTTATACCTGTGTTGTCTGTGTTGTATCTGTGTTGTTTGTGTTGTGTCAGTGTTATACCTGTGTTGTATCTGTGTTGTTTGTGTTGTGTCTGTGTTATACCTGTGTTGCCTGTGTTATACCTGTGTTGCCTGTGTTATACCTGTGTTGCCTGTGTTATACCTGTGTTGCCTGTGTTATACCTGTGTTGCCTGTGTTATACCTGTGTTGCATGTGTTATACCTGTATTGTATCTGTGTTGTTTGTGTTGTGTCTGTGTTATACCTGTGTTGCCTGTGTTATACCTGTGTTGTATCTGTGTTGTTTGTGTTGTGTCTGTGTTATACCTGTGTTGCCTGTGTTATACCTGTGTTGTATCTGTGTTGTTTGTGTTGTGTCAGTGTTATACCTGTGTTGTATCTCTGTTGTTTGTGTTGTGTCTGTGTTATACCTATGTTGCCTGTGTTATACCTGTGGTGTCTGTGTTATACCTGTGTTGTATCTGTGTTGTTTGTGTTGTGTCTGTGTTATACCTATGTTGCCTGTGTTATACCTGTGGTGTCTGTGTTATACCTGTGTTGTATCTCTGTTGTTTGTGTTGTGTCTGTGTTATACCTGTGTTGTCTGTGTTATACATGTGATTGATGCAGCATCATGTGATATATGTTTTCCAGAACGTGGTCTTCCTTGTGGATTCTCTGAATGATGCAGCAGAATGATTCTCTGAATGAATTGACCTGCTGCAGCTGGAGACATGTTTAAGCACTCTGATATATCACTGCACCATCGTCGTCTTGGGCGCCTTCTTCCCCAGTTGTCGTGAACTCTGACTTCATCGATTGATTACTTACTATTAATATCACTCTTTGGTTTTTTTTTCAAGATGCCACCTATTTGCAATAATAATTCTGTGTGATTATTATTTCCTCTCCAGGTATTACCTGTAGTTGTATACTTCAGCACTGTTGTCGCAATACTTTACTACTTGGGTGCCATGCAGGTTGTCATCAAATGGTTGGGCATGTTTCTGGCCTTCTGCTTGGGCACTTCACCAACTGAATCAGTGAATGCAGCAGGAAATATATTTCTTGGACAGGTCAGTGTAGCTATTAATATACCCTATGCACTGAACTCTCATTGTAACAACTTACCTAACGAAATATGTATGTAATAACACAGTAGTTATATACAGTGTAACCAATAAAGAATGCATATTGAGAATTTTGACAAATGATGTTATAGAGGGAAATTTGTTATAAAAGGATGCGTTATACAGGGATTACTCTGTACTAACTTTTATAATAAAATAATACTGATTCTTTATTTATACTGGAGCTCGAATAATAAATATTGGATACATGGTTGTATATTGTTGTTCAATTTGCCTATTCTTGTAAAACTCAATTATTACTCTTGTCGTCAGTCTACAAAATATTTGTACTGTTCTGAGAGGATTCTGGGATTACTGCATACTACAAAATATTTGTACTGTTCTGAGAGTATTCTGGGATTACTGCATACTACAACTATATTATCATTTGTGTACCTCTATAAGAACATCAGATTACCTAGTAGAGGGATGTTCATAAATTACATCAACAATGTTTTTGGCAATTTTGTAACCCTCCCCAGTTTGTCAAGAATTCAGGAATAACTCCTGCTTAATTATGCCCAAAAAATCTTTACGTTCCCTTTAAAAAAGTTTCGAATAAAAAGTGCAAAATATAACACATTGTCTTCAAATATAACACATTGTCTTCAAATATAACACATTGTCTTCAAATATAACACATTGTCTTCAAATATAACACATTGTCTTCAAATATAACACATTGTCTTCAAATATAACACACTGTCTTCAAATATAACACATTATCTTCAAATATAACACATTGTCTTCAAATATAACACATTATCTTCAAATATAACACATTGTCTTCAAATATAACACATTATCTTCAAATATAACACATTGTCTTCAAATATAACACATTATCTTCAAATATAACACATTATCTTCAAATATAACACATTGTCTTCAAATATAACACATTATCTTCAAATATAACACATTGTCTTCAAATATAACACATTATCTTCAAATATAACACATTGTCTTCAAATATAACACATTATCTTCAAATATAACACATTATCTTCAAATATAACACATTGTCTTCAAATATAACACATTATCTTCAAATATAACACATTATCTTCAAATATAACACATTATCTTCAAATATAACACATTGTCTTCAAATATAACACATTATCTTCAAATATAACACATTATCTTCAAATATAACACATTATCTTCAAATATAACACATTATCTTCAAATATAACACATTATCTTCAAATATAACACATTATCTTCAAATATAACACATTATCTTCAAATATAACACATTATCTTCAAATATAACACATTGTCTTCAAATATAACACATTATCTTCAAATATAACACATTATCTTCAAATATAACACATTATCTTCAAATATAACACATTATCTTCAAATATAACACATTATCTTCAAATATAACACATTATCTTCAAATATAACACATTATCTTCAAATATAACACATTATCTTCAAATATAACACATTATCTTCAAATATAACACATTATCTTCAAATATAACACATTGTCTTCAAATATAACACATTATCTTCAAATATAACACATTATCTTCAAATATAACACATTATCTTCAAATATAACACATTATCTTCAAATATAACACATTATCTTCAAATATAACACATTGTCTTCAAATATAACACATTGTCTTCAAATATAACACATTATCTTCAAATATAACACATTATCTTCAAATATAACACATTATCTTCAAATATAACACATTATCTTCAAATATAACACATTATCTTCAAATATAACACATTGTCTTCAAATATAACACATTATCTTCAAATATAACACATTGTCTTCAAATATAACACATTGTCTTCAAATATAACACATTATCTTCAAATATAACACATTGTCTTCAAATATAACACATTATCTTCAAATATAACACATTATCTTCAAATATAACACATTATCTTCAAATATAACACATTATCTTCAAATATAACACATTATCTTCAAATATAACACATTATCTTCAAATATAACACATTATCTTCAAATATAACACATTATCTTCAAATATAACACATTATCTTCAAATATAACACATTATCTTCAAATATAACACATTATCTTCAAATATAACACATTATCTTCAAATATAACACATTGTCTTCAAATATAACACATTATCTTCAAATATAACACATTATCTTCAAATATAACACATTATCTTCAAATATAACACATTATCTTCAAATATAACACATTATCTTCAAATATAACACATTATCTTCAAATATAACACATTATCTTCAAATATAACACATTATCTTCAAATATAACACATTATCTTCAAATATAACACATTATCTTCAAATATAACACATTATCTTCAAATATAACACATTATCTTCAAATATAACACATTATCTTCAAATATAACACATTATCTTCAAATATAACACATTATCTTCAAATATAACACATTATCTTCAAATATAACACATTATCTTCAAATATAACACATTATCTTCAAATATAACACATTATCTTCAAATATAACACATTATCTTCAAATATAACACATTATCTTCAAATATAACACATTATCTTCAAATATAACACATTATCTTCAAATATAACACATTATCTTCAAATATAACACATTATCTTCAAATATAACACATTATCTTCAAATATAACACATTATCTTCAAATATTTAGAAGCAAATGTTTAAATTAAAATAGTATAACTGCTGTTAAACAGTTTTGTTGACTTCAATTTTTGTCAACATCTTCTTCTTTCTCTTCCCTCCCCCCCCCCCCCCCCCCCACAAGAATAAGCTCAAAGCAGAGGACATGGATAATTTCTAATTTCCCTATATTTTAGAACACGTTTTAGAAAAAAAATTTAGAACAAGCTACAGGCTCATGACAAGGAACATTTTTTAATTCCCTTTATTTTAGAACAAGTTTCAGAAAAAATATTTAGAACAAGTTCAAATATGAGGAAATGGCTGCTAGTTGTTGGCTCCAAATGAATAGAATATCTCGGGGAGAGAGTAAAGAGTTACAAGTGAGGGAAATGGTAAGGAACATGTGTAATCTGCAGATTGTGAGAACTGACAGTGTTCATTTTTTCGGCATCTGCTGAAAGATACATAACGCTTATTTGAAAACTCAAGAGTGTTCATTTCTACAAATGCCTATTCAGCTTCTAACGAAGAAAGATCGAAGTTTGACACTTACCTTACATCAAACTATTCTCTAGATGTGGGCCATATGGACGGGTCATACCAATTCACTCACGATCGACAGATTCGTGATTTTGATTAGATGGCGTTTCAACACAGCATTTTTAGTACCGGGGTACTGTCGAAGACGGATGTGTCAAGCCATTGACGGAAATAAACTGATGGCCTCCACAACTAATTTCCATTCTTGGAAATACATGCTGCTGGAAATATAGTAGGACCATCATCCTGCTGTAAGAGAGATCCGGTTGGAATTTCAGATAGAACTCTGCTGAAGAAGAAGTACCGGAGTTATCTCTCTCTCTCTCTCTCTCTCTCTGTATGTGTGCGTGCGTGCATACGTGCATACGTGCGTATCTCTCTCTCTCTCTCTCTCTCTCGTTACATGTCAAAACCAAACATGTTTACACTGTTTCACTACTACCAAAAGTGGTTATTGATAACCTGCAAGTTTGTTTATTTTTTGGCAGACGACTTATATTTAAAGTCAGGCACATGTTGCAAAAAATATATAAAGAGTTAAATAGATATTGTACGTTGAAATATACACGGTATCGACGTTGCGATCAAAACGCTCTTCATCAAGATAGAGTAGAACAAACAGATAATGGAACCACACAATCAAACAGAAACTAACATATTTACTGAATACGCATTTTGTATTAATATTCTAGACTGAAGCTCCACTGATTATAAGACCATTCCTGGCAGACATGACTAATTCTGAGATCCATGCCGTCATGACTGGAGGATTTGCTACTATTTCTGGTTCTGTTATGGCTGCTTATATTGTCCTTAAGGTAATCAAATGCATGTATTGTATATGAAATGTATTGCGGTTACATTGTGCCATTTTTGTTTCTTCATATGTCATTGATTGTTTTTAAATTTATATTTTAACATTAGCTTCAGATACACCGTAATTATATCTTATCGTATGAACTTTTCCCTAGACCTACCTAGCATCACATCAAGACATAAAATAGCCCAGGTTAAAGAGTACTTCAAAGTCGCCAATAATTATCATCACCTCTTACACCAATCTCTAGACATCACAAAAGGAAGGCGTATCAAGAGAAAAAGGTCCTGAATGGCAGAAACAGAAGATACCCTACTTAGAGTTTGTGAGCTGGAGGAAGTGGAAACAGGCTGTGAATGGATGACATTTGGTAAAGATAGAAAGTTATTGATAACAGTGACGATACAGATGGGAAGAGAGTGCCATGACTGAGCTGCTAACAGAACAGAAGAAATGATCCAAGAATTCATACTGCGGCACTCGAAGCCACACGATACAATAATTTACACAGACTGCTCAGTAACACAAGAAACAAACAGGAGGTGTGGTTGGGGTTTCGTGACCTACCAAAATGGCAAGAAATTAGCTGAGAAGTCAGCTGTGTACCCCACTACAACATCGAGTATGAGAATGGAAATAGAAGCGGTGACAGCAGCTATCACTTGGCTGGTGACGCAACCACCAACAGACTCAGTAATTCTATCGAACTCTCAAAGTATGCTGCGCAAGATAAAAATGTGTATGATCAGAACTGAATGGGTCACTCTTCTCAACAACGCGCAGAGCATTACATGGATTTACTGTCCTGGTCATGCTGGTGTCAGGGGAAACGGAAGAGCCAATGTGTTGGCTGGTAAAGCTTTGGTGAATGGCATCGAGGTAAAAAGAGACAGGATTTAATTAATTAGAGCACTCATGGATACCCTACAAGAAGACGAGGAGAAAGTCGAACGAGACAATGTACATGTTCAGAGAATGGTAGAAATAGGAGTGACTAGAGACGATGGGAGAAAGTGCTTCCTCTCCGGAAAGATCAGAAGAACGGGTAATCAGCAACTTACTGGGATACTGAGCTTATGCATGCCGTAAGAGGCGACTAGGGAGCTTATGGGATGGATTGGCTGTCCCATCCCATATAGGCCTAGGGACCAAAGTCATGCTGAAGTCGGATGTGTCAGGCCAAAAGACGCAGATATAGCATTAATGATGTAAACCTTGATACAACGCATTCCATTCACAAGGCTTCATCCTGCTAATCTGCAATAGTTAGAGAATGAACGAAGAAGAAGATCACAAGGCATATTGCTGACAAATATTAGGACCAAACGTAGCCATAATGTCACATCATTTTAAATCTATTTACATGTCATTTTGCCACATTAAGATACGATTATCACAAAGCATAATTCAGCATACTGTTTGGGATCATATCTGGCCATATATGGTTAGTTGATGGTAGGACTAGTATTATACCATAGTAAAACAGCTGATACTTTTACCTGATAACATTACAAACAATACTAATATTCCCATACATGGCGTGAGTCAAGTCCAGTAATCAATATGTGAGTAAGCAGGACAACGCCGACACTGCACCGAACAAAATCACTTACTGAATAAACTGTTAAATTGCTTTCGTATTACCGAGGCCCATAGGGAAGCGCAAAACAGAGGCTACCTAACATACATGTCGTAGGTGGCGACTAGGTCGGTTTTATTGTGTGGGATTGGCTACCTTATCCCATGCAGAGTAAAAGTGATCCAAAAGCCATGCCGAAGTCAAATGTATCAAGCAGAACTTTCAGATATCATTATTAAGTTGTAAACTATGAGATAACTCATTCCACTCTCAGAACTAAATCTTGTTAATAAGGAATTTAAGAATGAATGAAGAAGAACTGAGAACTCAACATTAACACATAGCGACTAACATCCTGACTTCAAGAACTGAGAACTCAACATTAACACATAGCGACTAACATCCTGACTTCAAGAACTGAGAACTCAACATTAACCCACAGCGACTGACATCCTGATGAATACAAGACCCAAAAGACTGAACTCCCTATGAAGACAATTATTCTGTGGTCGGAAACACATACAGTATAACCATGATCTTCTGAATAAATAAAGACCTGTGCACATAATTAATTAGAACTTCATGTGCTACGTTTGTGATTATTGTCGTAAATTTCGTTAGTCAATATGTGTATACTCGAAGTCGAATGCGAAAAAAGAGCCAACGAGACCCCAAGTTACATATAGTTACCAAGGAAAATCACGGCGATAATCAAAAACGTAACGGTTGAGTACTAATTAATTCTGTTGAGAGATCTTCTATAACTTCATTTGGTCATGGTTTTACTGTATGTGTATTTATAGTACTCATGTGTGTAGACTCGTATTTGTGGACTCGTATTCATAGACTCACGAAGCAACATAAGTACGTTCTCCTGACACATCTTCAATACATCCATTAACACAATAAAAGACATGAAATATAAACACATTTAATAATTTTGCAGTATATAAAGGTATGATTCTAGACCAGATGTGAATAAACTGTTGGCGTTTGATCGTAGACTTGACTATAGACCAGATGTGATTAAACTGTTGGTGTTTGATCGTAGACTTCACACTAGACCTGATGTGAATAAACTGTTGGTGTTTGATCGAAGACTTGACTTTAGACCAGATGTGGACAAACTGTTGGATCGTAGACATGACTCTAGACCACGTGTGGACAAACTGTTGGATCGTAGACATGACTCTAGACCAGATGTGGATATCTTTGGTGTTTGATCGACGATTAATTGCGTGGTTTAGAACATGTCAGTACTACATTTTTTCCGTTACAGAGGTTGCGAGTGGCCTGTGTGATAAATGTCTATGCCCTTACTGTCACGAAGTCATGTTTAGTGTGGGTTTTTTTTTTATTTTTGGTACGGTACAACAATCAGAAGACGTTAGATGGGATTTGAATCAGTATGGGAAATGATTGCTTTACTCCACACCAGCCCCGGAAATCCCTACCGTCTCCTCTATATTAGAACAGTAGCAAGAGTTAGGCAGAGATACAAGTAGGAGAGAAAAACACGAGATGGACAGGTTACAGTCTAGCAGAGTGCACCACCAAGCAGAATAACAGAGGATGTTGGATGTACGTTGCAAACATCCTTCATTTCGGAAACGGCACTTAATGATGATAACTAGAACAATATAATTTTGTAACACGTGATTGTATCAAATGAAACAATGGTTGGTAACAAGTCGTGTTTTTGTCCTTAACAAAAAAGAACCAAATTGGTGAGTGTTCACACTGTAAAATTTGCGTTCATTCAATAATCTTTTCTTTGATTTCGGTAAATTACGTAACTAATGACGCCACATGTGTGATATATGTATATGTAAGTAACACATAGTGTCTATGATAAGCTGCGCTGTTACACAAATGTAATTCAAGATAAACGACTTTATATTTTATACTATCTTCTCCAATATAGATTCCCGCCAACCATCTGTTAACTGCATCCGTCATGTCTGCCCCTGCTGCACTTGCTATGTCAAAGCTATTCTACCCGGAGACAGAAAAAAGCAAACACGCTGCCAAGGATGTTTATAACTTGGCCAAAGGGTTAGTTCTCACTTTATTTTCATGAAATAGTACTTTAAATCAAAATAATTATATAATTGTTGTCACGTTTGCTATACTTTAAATCCAAGATTATTAGATAATTGTTTCACGTTTCAATCAATCAAGTGCCATACCGAATGGTGTAGGCAAGCATGTTTCTCCACAATTCTCTTTCTCTTTTGTTATTGATAAATTCGGTTGGTGACTTATTTTTGTGCCACAGTGACAACCCATCCAGAAATTTCTCTCTATGTTTGCCTTTGTTTCTTCTCCTCTTTGTCTTTCCGTAGGTCACTACATGGTCAAGTTTTATTTTCTCATCAAATGCCCTAAATTCTTGATTATCCGATTCTAATCTTAACTATAATTTGTCGTTTTACTCCAACATCTCTGAGGACCTCTACATTTGTTTTCTTGGCTGTGAATGGAATTTTTATCACATTTCTCAAAGACAGCACCTGTTTCCTCCAGCTTATCTTGAGCTCTTTTGTTCGTTCAAATTCCTGCAAATTAGCAGGATGTAGTCCGGAGAATAGAGTAGCACCCTGTTTATATGCGGGAGTTTGAGAACGAACACAGGGGGAAAAACGAGTTGAGATCAGCATACTACTAGATGTGTGAGAACACGAAAGTAAGAGCATACTACTAGATGTGTGAGAACACGAAAGTAAGAGCATACTACTAGATGTGTGAGAACACGAAAGTAAGAGCATACTACTAGATGTGTGAGAACACGAAAGTAAGAGCATACTACTAGATGTGTGAGAACACGAAAGTAAGAGCATACTACTAGATGTGTGAGAACACGAAAGTAAGAGAAGGCAGAACATGCTCGAAAGAGCATGAAACTATTAGAACGTAATAGAAATATAATATCATTGAACAGTAACACCAAACAATCCTGATCATTGAACAGTAACACCAAGCAATCCTAATCATTGAACAGTAACACCAAGCAATCCTGCTCATTGAACAGTAACACCAAGCAATCCTAATAATTGAACAGTAACACCAAGCAATCCTAATCATTGAACAGTAACACCAAGCAATTCTAATCATTGAACAGTAACACCAAGCAATCCTGATCATTGAACAGTAACACCAAGCAATCCTAATCATTGAACAGTAACACCAAGCAATCCTGATCATTGAACAGTAACACCAAGCAATCCTAATCATTGAACAGTAACACCAAGCAATCCTGATCATTGAACAGTAACACCAAGCAATCCTGATCATTGAACAGTAACACCAAGCAATCCTGATCATTGAACAGTAACACCAAGCAATCCTAATCATTGAACAGTAACACCAAGCAATCCTGATCATTGAATTCTCACTGAGTACCGATAAGTACAAGGAATATCGTATAAAACATACAAATGATGATAGTGGATTTTGATGAGCGGATTATGGATTATTATTATCATGACCATAGACATGTTCTCCTCAAGAAAAATGACGGGGGGTTTAATGAAATTTTTGGGGTGCAAAGGGAACGCATTGCTCTAGGCGGACCCAGGGTTAGCAGATAACCAAGGTCCCAAATGTACATCCACGCGGTGCACCCTGGAAACAGAAATACAGCAGCTCGAGCTGATTCTGGCCAAATCATTTGGGGATCGTGTCCGAGAATGTGGAGGTAGCAGATGGAAAGAGATTTGACTGCACAAGAGACAGACAATATCTCCGACACCACCAGCATCACCACATATAGCGACACTGTCGACATACATTGAAGCTAATCAGTCCAGTCCGAACATTGGAGGGGCGGCCAATGTAAATTGCACGTAAAGGTAGATGCATGGCGAGAGACAAATAGATTTCATACCGAGTACAATGAAAGGGCAGAACAGCGCTAGAGGGCAGCGCGAACTGCAAATAAAAAGTGAAAAGGCTCTAAGAAAGGGGAACTACAATCTCCGTCAGCTCGAGACGAGCTTCTAGTTACCTGTGTTCCTTACAGGCAGAGACCCAGACCCATCCATTGGCGTCTGGAAAAGCAAGAAGACCTAACCCAACGCTTATGTAGAGCCTTCCTAAACCGGAAATATTCTCACGAAGAGAAAGGGTTCTGTACCCGATGGGCTTAGGCAATAAAGGGACAACGATGGTAGTCCTCGCCCAACTCTACTGTCAAGGTTTCCTATATCGGAAGTACACTTGCAGAGAGAAAGGGTTCCGTACCCGATGGGCTCAGGCACAAAAGGGACAACGATTTAGCCCTGGCCCAACTCTACTGTCAGGTTTTCCTACACCGGAAATACACTTGAAGAGAGAAAGGGTTCAGTACCTGATGGGCTCAGGCGCTATTGGGACAAGGACGCTCAGCTCGAGAACGCCTTGCTCTCAAACGCGTGGTGTGAGACTCGAACTTGGACAAGGAGTACACGATGTCGGTGAATGACACCTCGGCTAAGAGGGCGAAAGAGCCGGGGTCCAACTCCTCTGTTGAGTTCTTCCCATTAAGGAACCAGGCTCACGGATGAGAAACGGTTCAGTACCCAATGGGCACAGGCACAGCACGTCCAATTACACGAGGCAAGTTCATAGACAGTGGAACACCTCGTTCGAGTCAGACGAGAGCAAAAAATCGTCTGGGCGAAGAGTCGCCACTACGCGTGCCTGGAGACAGATATAGTGGCTATCACAGGCTAAGGGCAGCCCACCCGAATTGTCACGGCATGCCAAAATCGGATGTGCTAGACCTACAAGGCGTATAACGGTGGCACAACGTAATCACGCTCCCGGCGGAAATCGCACGGATATCCGTGATGGTTACAATGGAGCGAACGCAAAACAAACAACAAACAAACTGAAATTTTGTAAGTCGTTCGTTCGTTTTCGAATATCAGATCGTCTATTTGAAGACACTTTTTTTGCGAACAATGCAAGGGGAATGGGGGGGGCTACTTTAGACCTGCCTTGACCAAACTTTAGTAATATAAGTCGTGTTAGGATGTGCTAAATGGGGGGGTTGCCTCCCTAACCTCACCACAGCCCGAACTGCAGGCCTCATTATTATATTAGTATGATGTATGGAATATAATTGATTACGATAGATGATGGGGAAGTAGAATATAATGAAAAAGAAAAAGGCATTTCTACAATAGTCAGTACTTACTGATAATGTTACAATAATTAGTACTTACTGATAATGCTGCAATAGTCAGTACTTACTGATAATGTTACAATAATTAGTACTTACTGATAATGCTGCAATAGTCAGTACTTACTGATAATGTTACAATAATTAGTACTTACTGATAATGCTGCAATAGTCAGTACTTACTGATAATGCTGCAATAGTCAGTACTTACTGATAATGCTGTACGCATGTGGTTGCGTCTGTGGGTCTCACCAATGGCCCACTAGACATACCATCCATGCAACAGAAAACCTTAGTGGATGACATGCCGTTATATTGAGGTTATCTTCTTATAGAAGCTTCATGGCATGTCATCTATACAGTTATGATTCTGTTTTGTTGTTGAAATGTTTTTCATGTTTGCCTGAATATATATGTATGCACCCTCTGTGGTTGGGGGGGGGGATACTGTGCAGCACTGAGGAGGAGGAAACTGACATCACTGTTTTTCCTATGGCTGAGGCCCATCATAGAGGCACAGTGACTCAGGACGTGACAATCCTTTTGACTTAAACATTTGGTTGCATGCCTGGAGCTATAGAGAAGTTCGGCATAACCAGTAGTCAATTGGTGGCGGGGAATGAGCACAGTGAACCATATCTTGGCTACAGTGGCTAGGCGCAGTGCATAGGTTCAAACCTACATTCCTGGAGGTGTGATAGTTATTCTCTGGCTCTGTCTCGGGGTGAGCCGAAAATCCACAGACTTTCCAGCAATATAATGCCATCTAATGGCATTAGGTCAAAGGGCATGAGCCCATGGACCGCTGGATCAGCAACCAACCAACCAACCACTGATAATGCTACAATAGCCAGTACTTACTGATAATGCTGCAATAGTCAGTACTTACTGATAATGCTGCAATAGTCAGTACTTACTGATAATGCTGCAATAGTCAGTACTTACTGATAATGCTGCAATAGTCAGTACTTACTGATAATGCTACAAGCATGAGATGTTCATAATAACGTCATGATTTGTTTTCATCTTCAGAACTGAACGCAATATTATAGAAGCAGCCTCCAACGGCGCCTCGATGTCGATTAGTCTAGTGGCTAACATTGCTGTCAATCTATTAGCGTTTGTGGCCATGCTGACTTTTGTCAATGCGACACTAGTCTGGTTTGGAGACCGGGTAGGAGTTGATAATTTGACCTTCCAGGTGAGACATTTTGTACTGCGTTAATGCATGACCTTCATTCGCTACATTTTTAATTATTATTGTGCTTTTCGGTTTTTTAAAAAAATAATCACCATCACGATTAATATTGAAAAGACCAAAATAATGGCAATAGCAAAGAGAGAAAGAAATAGCAATATCCCTATCGATAATAAACACCTCAAACAGCTAGAAGAGTTCACTTACTTTTGAAGCATTATATTTAGTTAAGGGAAAATCAGTAAATAGGTATAAAATAGATGTAACAAAATATATTAGATCCTAGGACATATGACACGTATGTTTAAGAACAAAAATGATACAAGACTCTTGTTATCCCATCTCTGTGCTACAAGTGCCAAACATGGACAATGACAGCACACGACGAAAGCAAAATAGTGACAGCAGAAACTTCATGTCTACGAATTTGTTTGTTTGTTAAGTAGGGGTTTATGCCTCATATGGTCGAGGCCCGCCTCTTTCAACCTAGGACTGATGTCCATATTGGTTATATCGAGGCGGTTGGGGACCTGTGGTTTTTGTGGCTTGTCTGCCTGGTTTTTGCTAGGATGTGGCTCTGTTAGCCAGGTTCGCTGTAGGGCCTCCTAGCTGCAGTCCTTGTATGGACTATGTTGTGGCTCTGCCTGTCTCTGGTATTGATGATACTATAAGGTGGTAGTCCTTAGAAGGACTTTGTGGTGATTGGTTGGAGCTCTTTCTTCTACTCGGAGCTATTTGCTGTGTTGTTCATTCGCTGTGTCGGTCTGGATTATAAGGTGGTAGTCCTTAAAAGGACTTTGTGCAGGATTGGTTGGAGCGCTTTCTTCTGCTTCTTTCCTGTGCTGTTCATTCGCTTAGTGTGTCTGGAACACATGTTGTCTGTAGTTGTCTATGCTGACATTGGTTGTGCAGTATCGGCTGCTGATTGTACCTGTGGAGAAAGATTGATTTTTTTTAAATTATGAAATGAAGTTTATAGCCCTTATAAGGACTTTATTCTGTCTGGTTGGTGCTCTTTGTTGTGTTGTCATCTCTGTGTTGTTCCTGTCTGGGTTGGCTGTTGATTATATGTTATATTGCTTGCCTGCTGGTGTTACCTGTGGATTTTTTTTTTTTTTTTTTTTTTTTGTATTTTTTTTTTTACGAAAAATTGTCTACGAAAAATACTCGGTGTGTTATTAAGAGATAGAATTAGAAACGATAACATTAGACAGATAACCAAAACAATATCAGTATTGGAACACATCAAAAGACAACAGATCAAGTGGTTAACACACGCTCCCAAACTACCAACAAACAGCATGCCACAGATGGCCATGACACATAGACATAACGGCTATAAAGCCAGAGACAGACCATGTAAAAGATGGATCACAGAAATCAAAGAAGCCACAGGAACAAGCTTACGAACATCACACAATAAAGCGATCTCCAGAGGACTCTTCTACCCCTGACAGTACAAGACAAACAAGGGCCACAACGTATAGATAGTGTATAGATTATTTATATATTTGGAGCATTGGCTATTTGTGGCATGCCACTCCCAAGTACGTATATAAATAGTGGCCACTGAAAATCACGAAAATAATCAAAAATATAATGAATGAAGTCCTAATTAATTATGTGCAGAGGTCTTCTAGTGTTGTGTCCTCGATTAATGGGTCCGGCAACACGGAGTAAATATTGCAAAAATTATAAACATTAAAATTCTTCTTGCACAATTATGATTAAAGGGAAATGCAATTGACCTAACAGTTCTCCATCTTCTTCTTTTGCGTTCATTCTCAAACTCCTGCAGATTAGCAGGATATAGTCCGGAGAACGGAATGCGGTGTGTTATGGTTTACAGCATTGCTGTGATATCTCCGCCTTTCAGCCTGACATATCCGACTTCAACATAGCTTTGTATCACTGACCCTATACGGGATGGGACAGCCAACTCCATTTCATAACCTCCTTAGTCGCCTTTTACGACATGCGTGGAAGGTAAACGGTGTTGCTATTCTTTGTTCCCCTTTCGGGCCCGGCAACACACGGGCGTAGACCTAACAGTTGATAATCGATTATTCTGATGCGAAAACGTTTGATAGCCGAATATTCTATTGTTAAAAATAGTTGCTTGTTGAAATATTTTGGAGTTGAAGACGTTTGATTGTCGAAATATTCCGTTGTTGAATATGTGTGTAACGATGTGCTTTTTCGTTAGTTTTCAAACCTCCTACCATTTAGTACGTCATGAGATTAGAAGTATGCAATATCTGCGCCTTTTGTCCGACACTTCACACCCTCATAATGACGACGCACAGAGTTTGGACTAGGCGCGCAAGACTTACGTATATAAATATGTGTAAATGTTATTTTAATGAAAATGTTGAACTGGTATAAATAGAGCATACGGGACAAGATTCGTTTGTGTAGGTAGAATCATTACTCAAAGAATGTGCAAGCCCAAGGAGATACATTTTTGCTCACAGACGTTCTTTACTTAGGAGGACCATCAAATCTAACCCTCTGGAGTTGCCTCTTGGGCATGAATTACTCCATAAATGCAACACTACAGCGGCTACATACACATACAATATAGCAGTATTGGAGATATATCTGGCATGGTTGTTGAACCATTTGCCTTGTGTTCTCGAGGTCGCAGATTCGAACAAGGCCGTAAATTTTAGTTTACACGTGCATTTTCTTGGTGATTATCACTTGAAGCTACGGAAGTTCATGCTCTTTTTTAAATTATCTTTAGAGGTGACATGTTGCTTTTTTTTAGATTGGCAGAAAACGTACGGTGATACCTGAGTACAGTGAAGAATCTATGTCAAAATATATAAGTCAAAACTATGTCATACACTCACGAAGACTTAATGTCAGATGCACGCACTCCGTCAGCACCGGCGAAGATCTTAATGAGTGAACCTCCTGGTCAGAGAATAACAGCACATCACACCAATATCTCCTAATTGAAAACAACGAATACATTCATTGTTCAAGTGAAACTGTAGGTGACACACAAAACCCTTTTGTTGTTTTTAGTCATTTTGACCGGAAGTGAATGAAGTCGCTCATCAAGAAACGAAAAGAGCTATAGACACAATCAGAAGTGAACATAGCATGACAGAAGAAGAGAGCTATAGACACAATCAGAAGTGGACATAGCATAACAGAAGAAGAGAGTTATATACACAATCAGAAGTGAACATAGCATAACAGAAGAAGAGAGTTATATACACAATCAGAAGTGAACATAGCATGACAGAAGAAGAGAGTTATATACACAATCAGAAGTAAACATAGCATGACAGAAGACGCCTAACAACTAAATCGGCAGGAACGACTCACTATACTTCACCTGAGAACAGAACATACGAGAGTAAACAAATACATACACAGGATGCGACTGTGGTGACTACTGTGCACTTGTGGATCAGATGAAGACAGTTCTGAACACATTGTGGAAACTCTCCCCGGAATGATAAATTGAGAAAGAAATACTGGCCCAACGGCACAATCCTATAAAGATATATGGTACCAAAGGAAAGCTGAAGACGTCCGTAGAACACATCGATAACATTTTTGCGACGGTGTAAACATCAAGTAGCGAAATTAAGAAAGAAATTTTAAAAGTTTTAATTTTATTTCATTTCAGTTTATTTGTTCTTACGTTTTCTGGCCAGTATCGTACCTGATGGGAGTTGACCAGGCAGATTGCAGGGTCGTTGGAGAGTTGATCGGAACCAAAACATTCTTAAATGAGTTTATAGTAAGTACCCCTTCACATACAAACATTCTCAAGTGAAGGGATAAATGTTCCAGTGTAGGGTAACAACCCTAAACAGGAAGTGGGTGGCTGGGGTACCGCAGGTTGTTTTATGACTTATTTTGCTAACACTTATACCTATTTTTGCTCATCTTGACATTTTTAAGTGAGTTTATAGTAAGTATCCTTTCACATAAAAACATCCGTAAATGAATGTATAGTAAGTATACCTCCACATATTTATACATGTACATATCTATATTTGAATGCATGTATATATCTTCATGTGGGCAAATGGTTATGAGCATGTAAATATCTTTATTATGGCAAATGTTTATGTTAAATCATATATAAATATATATATATATATATATATATATATACACATAATTTATTTGTTGGTTGGGGTAGATGGGGTCAATGATTTATTATCTCCATATGCTAGTGGATGTGTGTGTGAATATGTGTATATATTCAGATGTGAACCATTGAGTTTGTGGATGCATTTACATGTGTGTACATGTCTGTGCGGGCACCTTCCTTACAACCGTATAGTGTCTTGTATATGTAAATATACATATATATGCGTGTCTGTATGTATATGTACATATGTGGGTGTGTGTGAATATGTAGATATATCTATGTGTATATTTTTGTTCGTGTATGTGTAATGGTGTTTATATATGTAAATATAAATATTTAAACAGTATAGTTTTCAACAAAATTTTAACATCTCAACAAAGAAATAATATCTCCGACACCTCTGTGCCAACACATACAAAGTCACGAACGACACCCAGTGACGTAACTCAGTCCGGCTCGAGCATGTGATGGGCGGCCAATGCAAGTGTCGCAAAAGAGCAGATATCACGACGAATACCACTGAGATAAAAGAGGCGTAAATTCCACAATATACTCAGCACACACACACGAGGGTCATCTCCAGAGAACTCTTGTACCCATGACACTGAAAGGCAATAAAGGGTTTAGCGAATAGACAGATAGATTCCAAACGAACGAAAGAAGAAGTAAAATTATTTAAAGATATCAATCAATCAATAAACCCATAACCCTTCAGGGTCGTAGGGGTACCACATTAGATGCTTCAACACACAGAGTCCTCCACCGAATTCTATCCTCAGCGATGCAGATGAGTGTGGAAATATCTTGCCCTGTCCATTCCTTGATGTTGTCTGTCCATGTCTTTATTTGTCCTCCTCTGCCTCTTCCACCCTCGACAGTTCCCTGCAGTATTGTTTTTGACAAGGAATCGTGCCTGCATACATGTCCGAACCATGCTAGTTTTCGTCGTTTCACTATTGAAAGCAATGGCTCCTGAACACCTGCACACATCTCTACTTTATTTCTTACGTACACATTGGTCTTAAGTTCCCTATAGGAAATTCGTAGAATTCTTCTGTAGCATTTGTACAGATATAAATGTAATTAAATCACGATAATCTATTATTAACAAATTCCATTTTCTATTTGTTCCAGGCGTACACCGACTTGTCAAATTACATTAATAATAGAATAGATTTGAATGAGTACCTGGCAAACGCAACACATAACGTGACTTCAAATCTAACAGGCATATGGACATGGACGGGAAATGATATTTATTTGAATGACACAGGACGTTATTTGAAAAAAGGAATCATTTCTGTATGTCTATCAATGTATGTGTGTGTGTAAATATATATATATCTTCTTCTTCTTCTTCATCGTTCATTCTCAAACTCCTGCTGGATCTCCTTTGTAGCAAGACCATTGTCCTACTAGATTTCTAGCAGGATGTAGTCCAGAGAATGGAAATGCGTTGTGCTGCCGTTTTATTTGCGCCAATGGCCCGGCACATCCGTCTTCGGTTATATATATATATATATATATATATATATATATATATATATATATATATATATATATATATATATATATATATATATATATATATATATATATATATATATATATATATATATATATATATATTCGCTATACCTTTTGATGCCTTCCACCGTCTAAAGGTAGAATAGTTTTCTGGAGACGGTGCCCGTGTGTGTTGAGCATATTGTGGGATTTGTTGCCTCTTTTATCTCGGAGGTCCATCGTTTTCGTGGCCAGCCTCTAGGTCTGCTTTCGCTGTATTTGTGTGACATAGCTTGCTATGGTACGCATTCTGGTGGTAGTCTGCTGATGTGTTACAAACCATTTGATCTGTTGTCTCATATTCTACGGTTGGGACTGTCCGTTTTTGTGTGTAATGTCCTTATTCACCATTCTGGCTCTTAACGATATTCTTAGGATTATGCGCAAACATGCCATTTCAACTGTCACAAATTTACGTTTGTCTTGTGCTGTCGTTGTCCATGTATGGCATTGGTAGCGCAGCTTTGGTATAATAGTTGTTTTAAATAGTGTTATTTTTGGTGTTTAAATCAACTTTTTTGTTTCTGAAGATAGGTGTCATTTGTCCTAGGTCTTCATATCCTTTACTACATCTATTGTGTATTTCTTTACTGCTCTTGCCGTCTGTTGTTATATTGTTTCCTAGGTATGTAAATTTTATCAGTCTGTGGTTTCCAATATATATATATATATGTGTTTCTTTTTGTTCTTCCTATCTTCAACACTTCGGTCTTTCTTATATTTATTTTCATGTTAAAGGTTTGACATGTTTGATGCAATCTGTATATTTGTCTTTGTGTTGTTGTTCGTCCATCACAAGTGATGATGACCATTTGTTACATCCACTTTTGAAAATTCAATTTTAGTTATGTCCTTGATTATGAGTTCGTAGATGGCTAATGAGCCCTATTCGAGCTGTAAATGTCCTTGGACAGTTTGGACATGGAATGACGACTGTAGACGGATCTTGGTCTATCCGTGACTTTCTAGCTGCTCTCCGCTGTTGAGCTGCTGCATTTCTCTTCTTTTCACAAGATGGTACGCTCTTTTTTAATTTTAGAACGCCATGTATATCTATTTTGTGTAAGTTCTTCCCATGTATCGTGGTCTATTTCAAAGGCTTTCAGTGAGTTCTTTAACGAGTCCTTGTAGCGCTTCCTTTGGCCAACTTGAGATCGTATACCCTTCTCTAGCTCACCATAGAGAAGTATATTTGGCAGATGATGGTCTGGCATACGCACCAAATGAGCTGCCCAACGAATCTGTGTCTGCATCAGGATCGTGTCAGTGCTTGGGATATCAGCTCTATCAAGGACAGTGGTATCTGGAATCTTGTCTTGCCATCTGATGTTCATAACTTTTCTGAGACAATTTGTATGAAAATGATTGAATTTTTTCACATGACGCCTATACGCAGTCCATGTTTCACTAGCGTATAGCAGCACTGGAAGTACCACTGCTCTGTAAACTTTCAGCTTAGTCTGTAGGTCAATGCCATTTCTACGTCAAACATTTGCGTACAATCTGCCGAAAGTACTGCTTGCTTTGGCGATCCTTGTATACACTTCATCATCAACGTTGGCATTTTTTGATAACGTACTGCCTAGATATGTGAATCTATTCACAACTTTCAGTGCTACACCATTTACCTTTATGCAGGGCTCGAGATCGTTTTTGCCAAGTGCTGGTTGTAACATGACTTCTGTTTTCTCTGTGTTAATGGTAAGCCCAAAGTTGGTACAGGCTTTGGAGAATCTGTCTATAATACATTGTAGATCAGCCTCAGAGGTGGCATTTAGGGCACAGTCATCAGCAAATAGAAGATCCCTGATTGTGTGTGATTTAACTTTGGTTTTTGCTCGAAGCCGCCGAAGGTTGAACAATTTTCCGTCTATGCGATAGGTGATGTTTACTCCCAGGTCTAGATCTCTGAAAGCATCATCCAACATAGCAGAGAACATGATGCTAAATATGGTAGGTGCTAATACACATCCTTGTTTTACTCCATTTGAGACAGGAAAGGTTTGTCTTTGTAGTTTATCTGATGCTACTAATGCTTGATCGTCTGCAAATATCAATTCATGTATACTGGGTTGTTGTTTTTTTTAACGCAGCTTTTTTTAGAGTTACATTTATAAAAGATATTCGTTGAATAGATCATTCAACCTATCAACTGTCCACCTGGTCATTAACTTCTTGTGGTTACCTGAGTTGTACTCACCTCATGAGGACATATCAACAACATGTAAGGTTAAAACAACATTTTTGTTAATAACTCGTAACAGGTTCGCGAGAATCCCGTGAAACTTACTGAACACAAAACTTTGTAACCATATTATTGAATGCCTATAAAAGATTGATTACAATCAACTTATAAAAGATTGACTGTACACAAATACACTCAGTTGAAAATTCAATGCGCAAGTATGTCTCATCTCACTACAGAACAACGATACATCATCGTTGGGCACTTACAGACTAGACAATCACAAAGTGTAGTGGTCAGACAATTTAATGTGGTTAGAAGCACCATCAGTCGATTTCAACAAACTGTCTCATTGGCAGACCGGCCGAGCAGTGGACGACCCTGGGCCACAACTCCTTCTAAAGACAACTTCATACGGCTGAGTCACCTCAGGAATCAATTTGCATCTGCGTCCTTCACAGTCCTTTCAATGCCAGCAGATCGTCGAATACATCATAAGATCAAACAGTCACAAACTGGCAGCACGACGCTGGTCTTTGGGCCAGAATACCCTGCTGATGTCCTATTCTTACGGACAGACATCGTCAGAATCGATTGCTGATTATATGCAAAAAATATATAAACCTAAAACCTCATTCCACCGAAGACGGATGTGTCGGGCCAATGACGCAAATAAAACGTGGGCACAACGCATTTCCATTCTCTGGACTACATCCTGCTGGAAATGTAGTAGGACAATGGTCCTGCTACAAAGATCCAGCAGGAGTTTGAGAATGAACGCTGAAGAAGAAGAAAAACCTCATTAGTGTACCCACTCTGATAAGTCTTTTTTGTGTATGAAACAATCAATCAAGTGCCATGTCGAATGGTGAAGGCGATCGTGTTTCTCCACAACTCACTTGTGTAGTCAATAAGCTCGTATGGTGATCATCTTCCGTGCCATAATATTAGCCCATCCAGAAACTTCTATTTTTTTCGTCCCCCTGTCTCTTCTCCCCTTGATTTTTCCAGTGGTTATTAAGTGTTCAAACACCTAATGTTTGATATGATTGATATTTTTTACGCCAGCATCAATGAGAACATCTGCATTAGTTTTCTTAGCTGCCCATAGTATTTTCATCATTGATTTCAGAAACTACATCTCTGTAGCCTCCAGTTTGTGTTGAATTTTTGTGTTTACATGCCATGCTTGACATCCATAAAAAAAAAAATTGGTTCGATATAACATCTCAGCACTCGAATTCAGGTCTGCATTGATATTCTTCAATTGCACAAAATGGTTCTAATTTATATTTTTTTTTTTGGGGAATGCTGATTTGGCTTGTGCTGTACGGAACTTTATCACATTTGAGCATCTACCTTCCGATGTTAACAGGGTTCCAAGATATTTCACCTTTTAAACTTGTTAATTTTGTGTCATTAATCATTATATTGTATCTTGGTGGTGTATCGAGACAATCATTATTTCTGTTTTCTTCTTGTTTAAACTGAGGCCTTTGTTTTCACTTTATTTCACTACTTTATTTAACAGGGTTTGTAGTTCTTTTTCACTTCCTGCGATCAGTACTGTGTCATCATCATCATATCTCAAGTTATTTATATTGCATCCTCCCACTTTTATTCCTGGCATTTCTTCTATATTTCGCATAATGTATTCTGTATACAGAGAAAAAAGATCCGGTGACATTACACAACTTTGCCTGACACATTTTTATCTGTTGAAATATTCCTATAGTGTTGTTAACTCTCATCACAGCCGTTTGTTTCCAATACATATTCCTTACGATTCTTAGATCTTTCCCATCAACGTTAAGATTTTCTAGCAGTTTTATAATCTCTGAATGTTTCACCCTATCGAATTCTTTGCTGTAATCTATGAAGCACATGTATAAGTCTTGTTGTACTTATATGGCCCTCTCCATGAATGTTCTTATTATATATATGGCATTTCTTGTGCCTTTTCCTTCTACGAATCCATTTAAAAGATGCGTTATATAGGGATTCAACTGTGTTAAGAAGTTATTCAAAAATATCTGTAGTTTATGATGTGGTATTTCAGTATTTTCCAGGTTTCGATCCTTGGCACTGTATTCATTTGCTGCAGTATCACTCTTTACACAGTATTTGAAATAACTGTTTTTTAATTATTTTTATTATGATAGTGCTTTCAAACACAGCAGCATTTATTAATAAAACAGGACTTGCTGTGTAGACATATCAAACTGCGAACGAGAAGAAGATCATAGTTTTTGTTTTCTGAATACTGATTTTGTCTATTAGTTTCAATTAGTTATTTAACTCGTGTCTGCAACACTGTCTTCTTCAGATCCAAAATTATTCATTAGGGTACTCTCTCATTTAACTTTAGGCTTAATCTCCTTGAAGATTTTCTGCTTAAGCTCGTTTAAATAGTGTTTTAATCTGTTTTAACTAGTCAAATCCAATTATAACAAGTATCTGGACCAACAAAATATGTATGTCTATCTATCGTATTTTCTCTTCTTGTGCTGTGAGACGTCACAGGATTGAATGACGATCAGTTTTTTTTATAAAGAATAAATATAATTAGTGATTGTGACATTTGTTATAAAATGATGCAATATAGAGGGATTCTAATGTATAATGATGCACTATAGAGCTTGCTATGATTAACTTAATGTGACAATGCTGTGATTAACTTAATGTGACATTGCTGTGATTAACTTAATGTGACAATGCTCTGATTAACTTAATGTAACGTTGCTGTGATTAACTTAATGTGACGCTGTGATTAACTTAATGTGACATTGCTATGATTAACTTAATGTGACAATGCTATGATTAACTCATCTGTGATTATAAAAAAAAACATACATCACCCATACGATTCCCAAACTCAAACACAATTTGTTTGACATTGCAGTCACGGTCTATGGTAATAGCCACATATGCCTTATGCGGCTTCTCTAACCTATCTTCCATGGGTTCACAGCTGGGTGCACTAGGAGCAATGGCACCCAACAGGAAAAATGATATGTCAAAAATTGTATTCAGAGCTATGATTGCAGGGAATGTGGCGTGTTTCCTAACAGCCTGTGTTGCAGGTGGGTGAACTTGTCTATGCATAAACACAAATACATGGGTATGATGTCATTAACAAAATTAATAGGTCTACCTGTCTATCTCGAAATTAATCTTCATGCAATTTCTACTTGGTTCATTTAGAAAATATATTTCATAAGATCATCATGTCATACTTTACTTAAACCATTTCATAAGATCATGTAATACTTTACTTAAAACTATTTCTTCATAAGATCATGTCATACTTTACTTAAACCATTTCATAAGATCATGTCATACTTTACTTAAACTATTTCTTCATAAGATCATGTCATACTTTACTTAAAACTATTTCATAAGATCATGTCATACTTTACTTAAACTATTTCATAAGATCATGAATACCATATTAATGTACTAAATCTATTTCATAACATTATAGACTGTCATATTAATTTATTAAATCTATTTCCATGTACAGGTCTATTCTATGAAGAGGACTAGTAAAGACATAGGTTATACTGGAACAACTACTTGTGGCTTTCATCCACACAACCTGCTGGCATATTTGTAAAGGCTACCTGCTAGCAAATGTGTAGTCTGTATACTTGATCAAGTGCATTTGTAGAAACACAAGTGTAAACTAACTGTTGAGCTACCACGATTTATATATTAATGCGGTTCATGTTTGAATAACTGGACTACCTATTTTTTAACGGATAATGAAATAAATTACAAGGGGCAGGCAAATCTGTGTGCCAATGTTTCTCAGCAATTGTTTCTCTTGGCTATAATTACTGATCAGTTATTTAAAAGGGATGTATAGTTAGTTACACCAATAGATCTACCGGTGTTGACGTCAGCATTTAACAGTTTGCTATCGCGAATTAATCTACTTCTCTAGCCGTCCTTTTTTACTAGTCTTAGTTGTCATTTCGGTACTGCGAACTGATGGTCGATCATACAGTGTTGTAGGGAATTGCCTAGATCTCTACCTGTGCTGCAGGTTGGAAGCTCCTCGCTGGCAACCCATAGATTATGCTCTTAGAAGAAATTAAGTTTCCTTCCCTCTTGTATGCTATTCTACTTTCATTTAGTCATATCCTGTTCACTTGGATTCACTATCGAAAACACTATTCTAAACTTATCCTCACACTTAAAATTTGAGACGTTTTCTCAATGTTTCAAATCTATCTGACTTTGATAACTCGGCATCTGTCCTACACTCCACACAATTCATTGGATGCTATTGGTGCTGTAACCTGATATCTGACTGAAGAACTATGAAGAAGAACATATCTGACATTCAACTTTCTCCAACTCTAAATAATAAATACAATATTGACTTTTGAAGTAGTCAAACTAAAGGACACGCAATAAAAATTGCATTTGTGATAGCGACATATAAGAGTAAATAGATAAATAATAAACACTATTGGTCATTTCTAATGTACATCAATGGATCAACACCTCAATGTAACAATCCTTAACCGCTTCAATCCCGACCGTTCCGGAAAAACTTGTGCGCCTTATGCCCTTGGCAAGGGGAATAACTGCAACAATAAGAGGTGATTGTGCAAGAAAATAATATAAAATACAATTCTTAATCAATTTTTATGATTCATAGTCCAATTAATAGATAAGTGGAAGAGGTACTGATCTGTGAACATGCTTTTGTGAATGTCATGTAACATGGGAGAATGAAAAAAATGAGCACCAGTTTCTTGTCGGCTTCATTTTCTCCACCTGCTGATAAATGTTCAAATTAAAAGTAGTTCACGAGTAGACATCATTCTGTAACTTAACTAATCCAAACATAAGCATATTCACATAAAGATAGTCATATATATCTGGTCAAACAGGTTTTAAAAAAAGTTTTCCTGAAAATTTTGATACAGTACTAGCATACATTAACATTGGTTTGTTTTGTGTCAACTTCAAAGATCAACTGATGTAGAAATAGTGAAAGATAGGCCTAGAGTAATCTGCATGAGGCGCTCGCACGACGCAATATCTCGTGAAATTGATAAGTACCGACATAGATCAGCTCTGTTGACTATTCTCAATAATTACTAGGTCTATGGGGTGGTGCACATCATCACTAGGCATACACCACAGATCGACAATGGTTTCTGCATGAGTCATTCATGTGCAGAGCCAACCAATGTCGTGTGTGTCTGTATCAAAATTTTCAGAAAAACAGATCCTTTTTTGAAAACCTGTTTCACCAGATATCTAGAGTTTTCTATATGTCAACTATATGTTCTATATGTGAACTATATGTTCTATATGTTTATAGAGTAGTTAACTTTTATTTGAACATTTGTCAGCAAACAATTTGACACAAGTAAATGAACCTGACATGAAACTGGTGCTCATTATTTTTCCCTCTTACATGTTACATGACAAGTAAACTTGTCTTACATGACATTCACAAAGATATGTTCACAGATCAGTACCTCTTCCATTTATCTGTTAAGTGGACTTCATAAAAATTGATACCTGCCATCAGAAAAAACAGATGATCAAGTCAATAAGAAAGCCACAAACAATCATATTATGAACAGACCAGAACAAGTTATAATTCTACGTCTCAGAACAGGACACAACCGACTCCGCAGTCACATGTATACAAAGTTGAAGATTGGCAACACAGCCATGTGTACATGTGGACACAGAGTGCCAAACATATACTTCAAGAGTGTTCTGAGCATGAAACGCTGAGGCAGACATATTGGCCAGAGGAAACAACACTGGAATCAAAACTCTATGGGACACTGTATGAACTACAAAAGACTGAGTTTTATTAAGGAGACAGAATTACAGATATAGACATGTTTCAAGTGAACGAAAGAAGAAGAAATAAAAATTGATTGCAAATTGTTTTTACTAATTTTCTTGCACAATCACTATATTTTTATGGAGATTTCCTTTGCTCTGAATTCCTGAGTTTTCCCTGATTGACAGGGACTGAAATGGTAGACAACATGAAACTGGACATAGCAATATACAGAGGAAGACCAAGAAAAAGGTGGATTGAAGGAGTTACAAAAGTTCTGAGATGTCACAATACAATGTATCACATAACAACAAAACATGCCATAACTTGAAAATCGATTGTCCTTCAATCCTGCAACACCAACAGCAGAGAAAAGACAATAGATGCTGACATCCAAGATATGTCTAATGCTTTCTTCTCTGCAACACCTTACAGCAGATAGGAGAAAAGGCAATAAATGTAGATAGATTACATCCAAGATGTTTGGATATTTGGGTGTCATTTGCTTATTTTCTGGGTTTTTTTGGTTTCCCCTCAAACTTTCTAGTTTAACTCTTCTGGGTTTCTTACTCATCGCTTTATGTTGTGAATGTATTCTTGATGAAGGCTTTTTGGTCAAAACATCAGTTTGTGTGTATTATTTTGTATGTTTTCAGTGATTCATAAAACTTCATTACCCTGTTCCATAATAACACATTATTTGGTGGCACAAGAACTCAAATTAAAAATATATCAAAACATCCATGCTATTTTGTATTTTATTCTTCACAATGAATTTATATTTTAATCAAAATAAGTAACCACTGAAGTGCAGAAAGAGGATACGGAGAAGCACAGAGAAGGACGTAGGTTAGAAACGAGTGCCTAGAATCATTCTATTCTCTAAGGAGAAATGTTAGCGATCACCAGAATGGCAAGACACCAAGTAGGTGAACTGAATGTTCTGTGCACTCCGATGAGACTTGCTATTAAAGTGAAGAGCTGCCAGAATTAAAGTCATTTTTAGAAATGTAATGCAAGGGTTTCGTGGATCTGGCAGCTTAAAATTTGTTTCACGGATGTATATAACTTGCAACGTTTGGCAATAATCTTGTAGAAAACACAGGTAAGAGGAGGGAGAGAAATTACATTTTTCTGCTAATCAATGGGTACACACATGATAGATAAAAATCAATGTTTAGACATAATCAACAGCAATGATACTGCCGTATTATGCCACTAAAGAGGACCAACAGACTACCTTGTCTTTCCAGTTCAGTTCCACAGCAAGTTACCATTAGAGTTGAATACAGTGGAATCCCACTATAGAGGACCAACAGACTACCTTGTCTTTCCAGTTCAGTTCCACAGCAAGTTACCATTAGAGTTGAATACAGTGGAATCCCACTATAGAGGACCAACAGACTACCTTGTCTTTCCAGTTCAGTTCCACAGCAAGTTACCATTAGAGTTGAATACAGTGGAATCCCACTATAGAGGACCAACAGACTACCTTGTCTTTCCAGTTCAGTTCCACAGCAAGTTACCATTACAGTTGAATCCCACTATAGCTCATCCTTTTATAACAGGTTTTCCTATTTAGCAATTGTACAGAATCTCCAATTACATTTATTCTTTATTGTTTGTACTAGCAAATTTATGTTAATTACATGCATATTTCGTTGGTCCGGACCAAGTTGTTATAATGGGATTTGACAGTATTAAGACAATCATTGTAACACTTTCAGCCAAGGCATTTGAGATCCAATATCTTCTTATATCAGAAGCTCTCAACAAGTCCAAGAACAGCAGCAAGTTCTGAGTATCAGAAGCTCTCAGCAAGTCCAAGAACAGCAGCAAGTTCTGAGTTTTAGTTCCTCAAGCTGCAATCAGAATTAGATTTTCATTAAGATTATGTTAGATAATATGTACACGTTAATCAACACATAAACAAAAAAGTCTGTCATAGTGGTTACGCCATTGCCTTAGCACTTAAAAGGTCACAGATTCAAATCCTGCTTGCTACATCTTGTTCACAGGTAGATTTTTTCCAGATTCCTAGTGATTATCATATGATAAGAGTATGTGCCATGAGTGGTAATCTAGATAAGAGTATGTGCCATGAGTGGTAATCTAAATGTGCCATGAGTGGTATTCTAGATAAGAGTATGTGCCATTAGTGGTAATCTAGATAAAGAGTGTGCGATGAGTGGATTCTAGATAAGAATATGTGCCATGTGAGGTAGCGTGCCACGCTTTGGGAGGGACGGTGTAAATATGGGACAACTCAAGTACATTGAAGGTAGTCCTCACACACTTTACAACATTGTTTGCAATCACTAAAATTAGGTAAGCAATATCTTACCTGCTGTTTATACAACTAAATCCTTGTTTGCGCACTATACAACAATTGCTGTGCAATACTACTAAATCCTTGTTTGCACAGATTTCAATATATGGATGATATTTATCCTAATCAACATGTGACCATGTCAGTCTTCTGTCCCAGTTGATCAATTAAAAAATTTGTGAAATTGGGAGGGGGGGGGGGGGGAGGAAAGAGGAGAGAGAGAGAAGAAATAGACTTGTTTGGGCTTCAAAATTGTATAACATTGCCATCAATACTATATCCTTGCATCTGAAATCAAATGGGGAGTTAACTATGTTTAATAATATCTCAAAATTTGCGTGTAAAACTTTCACTTTTTAGTGGCATAGTATTATAAGGCACCAGTATGTTTCAACAGTATAGGATCTTACGGGTTAATATTATGTCTTCCATTACGTACAGACATATGTCTCTATATCATTATCAACTATCCTGCGTGTATTATGACAATTGTTAATTGGTCATCATGAAGAAAAAGACAAAATGTATAGTGTTGACTTTATCCTTATTGTGTTTCCCCATATGTACACTATTCCTCTCAACGGAGCTGAGCAACACTTACCAAGAGTACAACTAGCGCATAACTCTGTAATTTTTAGAACTATTAAAAATCATAAAATTATTAAAATGTTCAGGGTGGAACGAAGAACGAGTCATGGCTTGTCAGACTCGCTCCCAGAATTCCCCAATTAATGTAGGACCACACAACTAATGTATGACACTTCTAAAGATATAGAAAATGTCAATAGTTTTAGTCCAAAATACAAACAAATCTATGGACAAACAGAATAAAATAATAAATAACTATCTGCCCATAGTAGAAAGATGGGCAACCTTCTTCAGTGAACTTGCAAAATTTCCTTATTTTTGGTTAAATTCTAGTAATGTATTCAAATTCACATCAAAGATTTGACATAATCATTTCCTGCTTATGTGTTTATATTCACCTGTGTATCCAGGTGCAGAAAGGGAAACAAAGAATAACACTGCAATCTGCCATGTATGTGGTAAGATATGACCAAAGAGGTTTTATGGGTGGAGATGACAGTCACATTCCATAGAGGATCAAAGTAAGCCAGAAACCATGCTGAAGTCGGATGTGTCAGACCGAAAAGTGCATATATCTAGGTCAAGCTGTAAATCATGAAACAAAACCTTTCAACTAGAGTCCCGTCAAAACTTTATCACTCACATGGTGTTCATATAAATATTGGTAACACAAGTCCTTGATCAACAAATATGAAATGACAATTATTCACAAAGAATGGTCGCAACAAAATCAGATTGCTGACTTACTCAAACACACTCTTTCTATGGCTGGTTCACAATCCCTGAGAGGACTCCAACAGGCTGCTAGTGTTAATTGAGTACCATGACGTTTAGAGGAAATCCTCCTCGATTTTACACCTGATAGTTAATTCATACTGTTAGCACCTATGGTTCGTGACAGCGTCTCGATGTCCTATTGCTTTTCATACATCCTCTGATTGACTTATAGCCGTGGCAATCTGTGAAGAGCCAACAAATTATTTTTTTAAGAAACAGAGATTATGGAAGAGAAAAGGGGCCACAAGGAATAGTGTTGGGAACCATTGATTTAAAATATGTACTGTCCATTTTTTCACCTTAATTTGCCTGAATAGTGTATAATACACTGCTAAACAGTTTAGTTTGATAAACTGCAGTGTCAACATAGCCAGAGACGTACACCAGCGGGAGTTTGAGAATGAACTACCTGTAAGTTAATTACTATGTCAGACTGTGGTCTTACTTGATTATAGGAGGGTCTGGCCAGTCTTAGTTTTCAACCTGTTGCCTGAACTAATCCCCATCTCTGTAACAAGGATGTGGCCTCGGTGAAGAATGCGTATGCAATTTCTAACCACTTTCAAAAATCGACACTTTCTTATTTGATTTCATTCAAATGTTATAGGGTATGAGATGAGAATAGCAAAACTTAAAAATTTAAGAAAATACTGGAATGATCAAAATGCAGAGAGACAAAGACAAAAGATGCTGGATGAGCTATCAAGGCATGGGAGAATGTCACCAACAGAAGAGACATGGAGTTGTGAAGAAACTTGATTGCCTACACTACTCTACAGAATATTTCTAACAGCTGATGGGAATTGAACCAGATATGTTAACCTTTAGCAAGCTGTGTTTACAATTACGCAATTTCTCTACTGCTGCTGATTGGTTTTGGGAAATGTTACGCAATCGTCGGTGTCTATTTTGAAACTGTGATAACTTTTTTTTTTGTTACAGATTTATTCTTAATTAAATTCTGCATGTATTGGTGTATGTTTTGTTTGTGTGTGATACTAGACATGTGAGAAAGACAGATTTAGACCTATCTAGATCTAGGCGTACCGTATTTTTGATCGATTGTAAGCTGTGAAATCTGTTGACTATTATATATTTTACATAATGGAAACATCGTGGTATATTTTAAATAATGAATTAAAAATTTTTACCTCTCAAGTTTTTCACTTTTCCAGCTGAATAAATGATGATTTCACTGAATATACAAAATTGAATGATAGAAAATTATAATAAAATCGATTCACTGTCATGTCGCTTTGCCACAATGCAGATGACTACAAATTGCTCGGATTTCCATTTCATAAACTCATAAACTCGTGTCCCCGCCCTTTTAACAATGCTGATAAATTTTCTTCTCAATGTTGCCAAAACATTCTGTCAAAAAGTTACAGATCCCGATTTTTTCCCTTCGGTTTAGGCTTTAGCAAACCAGACAATGGATTTCGCTTTCCGAAATCAAAACATGACAATTCCGGCAAAATGCACTGCCCAAATTGTAAACACAGCGTGCTAAAGGTTAAACACACATAACATAGAGACAGAAAAATGTCAATATAAAAAACAGAGGCAGAACAATGTTGCATTAAATAATATCTTATACAAGTAAATTCAAGTAGGAAACGTGAGGGTAAATGAAAATAATTTTAACAGCTGACGGGAATTTAACCAGGTTCATTCTAGCAGCACGGAATCACTTTGTAACACAAATAAACAAGTTTTTCGTACTTGACCAACCATCTTACCACATACATGGCAGGGGTGTTGTTATTCTTTGTTTCCCTTTCTGGACCTGGATACACAGGTGAATATAAACACATAAGCAGGAAATGATTATGTCAAATGTTTGATGTGAATTGAATACATTTCCAGGATTGAACAAAAATAAGGAAATTTTGCAAGTTCACTGAAGAAGGTTGCCCATCTTTCTACTATGGGCAGACAGATATTTATTATTTTGTCTCATTTATGTTCACAACATTTTTATGTTATGTATGTTTACAAGAAGGCTTTTAGTTCCTTGTAGTACGAATATGAATGTTCTATGTTTGTGTTCTCAGGATACTTAAATAATGTACGGGATGTTCGTTGATGTAATAGTCCTTGTCTCGATTGGTCCGTTCTCAGTGACTTGAGTACACAGGTTGAATGTCTTGACAAGATCACATCTTTTTTGGGGGGATATGGTTGGTCAAGTACGGAAAACCTGTTTGTGTTGTAAAGCGAATCAGTGCTGCTAGAACGTACCTGGTGCAATTCCCGTCTGTTGTTAGAATTATTTTCATGTACCCTCATGCTTCCTACTTGAATTCATTCTACAGCATGGCACTTTATTTTTCTAAATGGTAAAAATGTTCAGGGTGGAACGAAGAATGAGTCATAGCTTGTCAGACTCACTCCCAGAATTCCCCAGTTAATATAGGACCACACAACTAATGTATGACACAGCCAATGATATGGACGATGCCAACAGTTTTGGTCCAAAACATTAGATATACATGAATCAAACATTAATAATCCACATACATCAACGGTTAACGGTCACATACCTCATTGTCATTGCACAGCTTACAGTCTATTATCTACAGCATTAGGCCCGAGAGTGTACTTCAGTCTCTAATTTAAGAAAACATTCACAACAAAATCAATAAAGAATGTCCTAAGAAATATTTGGTCAATTCTAACAACTACTACATAAACATGAAATTCTCACTTATTTCTCAGACAAACTTATAATGTAACAAACTATAAAATTATAAGAATTTATCTCTACTATAAAATGATTAAAATAATTGCCCGTGTGTTGCCAGGGCCCAAAAGGGGAGCAAAGAATAGCAACACTTTACCTTCTACGCATGTCGTAAAGTGTGACTACGGAGGTTATGGGATGGAGTTGGCTGCCCCATCCCATATAGGGCCAGTGACCCACGGCCATGCTGAAGTCGGATGTGTCAGGCTGAAACGCGCAGATATCGCAGCAATGCTGTAAACCATGACACAACGCATTCCATTCTCTGGACTACATCCTGCTAATCTGCAGGAGTTTGATGAGAACGAACGCAGAAGAAGAAGTCCAAGATGGTGATTGTGCAGTAATATAGCAGACTGATTAAACATGTCTAGTTGAGGCAGGTCAACTCACACAGAATCATAGTGTTCAGAGAATCCATAAGGGAGACCACATTCTGGAAAGTATATGTCACCTTTACTAAAGGACAATCGTGATTACTATAAATTGGTAGCATATCCTATTCAGGACATAGCCATTAGCCCTGGCTACACATGAAGAAAGTACTGGGGGAATCAATGACTGGCTACACATGAAGAAAGTACTGAGGGAATCAATGAGTGACCACACATGAAGAAAGTACTGGGAAATAATGACAGAAATAATTCCCATAGTTTTAAAATGATATAACAATGGCTATATTTTATCTGATTAATTGCAATCAATATTCAAAGAAACCTAGTTAATAAAACATATTCTGCATTACACCTGGCTAATTGAAGACATTTATATTTTGGCCTCATTTACTAACCTGCAGTCTGCTGTCTCGCAACAGCATCCATTATGCATAGAGTTCTTTCCGATTACATACTGTGAATAATTGCTGCATTGGCATGTGTCAGTATGAGTGCAGTTGGATCGGAAAGACCTCCAGAATCATATGCTTCTTCCAATTGGAGTTCCATGTTTACTTATAGATGAAAGGATTCTGTAATAATAGTATTAAATACTACTTGTTTGCTTGAAATTCTAGCCTGTTTGTTGCCGGGACCTGAAAGGGGAGCAGAGAATAGCAACAATATTTATTTTCCATGCATGTTATAAGAGGAGATTAAGGGTGTTATGGGATGGAGTTGGTTATCCCATCTAAAACAGGGTCACAGCAACCAAAGAAGCCATTCTGAAGTCGGATGTGTCAGGCAAAACGTGCAGATACCTCAGCAAAATTATAAACCATGACACTGCACATTCACTCTCCAGACTACATCTTGATAACTTGCAGGGGCAATGAGAACACACAAGAAACAAGCCCGGGAATCACATTAATTACCGGTAGTGCTTATTTTACAAATAATGAGGTAGCTTGAACAAGTTGCTGGTGAAGCCGACTAGTGTTTGAATGAAAGACGATCTTACTGGGATTATCTGTTTAGAAGTTGGTAATGATCTTGACGAAAAAACATGGCAGACATATATACTCTCAGAGAGAAAATACAAATGTTCTGTTTGTTGTGTTAGTTGCATCATCGAAGTTGAAAATGTCCTTGATTGAACAAAGTACAAATGTCAAATTTTGTGTTTTGCTTGAGAAGTTAACTCTCAGAGACAATCACAGATGATGAAATCTGGCTTTTTTTGTATAATCCTCAGACAAAACTTCAGTACTATGAATGAAAATCTGCATCTACATGGAAAAATAAATTTCATTTGACAAGAACAAAGTAGAAGTTATTTTGGAAGATTTTTTAAATTCCCAGCATATTGTCTATGCACAATATGATTACTTTGGAGCAGCCTCCATATTCTCCCGCCTTTGCACCAGCTGATTTTTTTCTTCTTCCCTTGACTGAAATCAGCACCGAAAGGAAAGCAATTCAATGATGTTATCACCAATGCAACAAGCAGCTGAAAGAGGTGTCAAAGAATGAGTTCCACAAATGTTTCCAGCAGCTGTATGCACGGCAAATTGGCAAAAATGTGTAGTTGCCAAAGGGAACAACAAACTACATTGAAAGAAATATGTAGAGAATTCTATTGTTACTTATTTCTATATAATCCACTTGTTTCTATATAATACACTTGTTTCTATATAAACCACTTGTTTCTATATAATCCACTTATTTCTATATAATCTACTTATTCTTGGAACCTTTTCAAAGCTACTTCATGTTATTTTGATGAAATAAGAAAATATGCACGTCCTACGCTACATAAAAATAATGTGTATATTCAGAAGACGGATGTGCCAAGACACTGGTGCAATTAAAATGGTGGCACAAAAATTTTCCATTCTCTGGACTACATCCTGCAAAAAATGTAGCAGGATAATTGTTCTGCAACTTAAGATCCAGTGGGAATTTATAAATGAACGCAAGCAACATATATATCGGTTCATTTTTTTTACTTTTGGTGTCATGGAATTCTGGGAAGAATTTTGGTATGTTATGGGTGAATACTGGTTTAGTTTATTATCTATAGTGACTAATTCTAAGTCAAAAGATTGTATGTAACCTGATCTCTTGTGAGTAGTGAATGTCTCAGATTATTTTCCACTCAAGTTGTGTTTTATTACAATTATTAGAATCTGTATTTCATTTTTATGTGACACTCTTCAATTCGGTATTTGCTTCCACCATTTTCTGCCAATTTTTTTCCATTCTTTTATCTCCAGACACAAATGACATCAAGCACTAATAATTATAATTTTGATAACTACCTGTAATTTATTTTTTCATTTATAACTGATCCTAACCCTTACCCCCATCCCTAATGCAAATACTAATATGAAATTAATGCCTTTTCAATGAATATACCTTAATTTTAAATACAAATTCTACTAATCACGCTGCAAAGGTCAGGACTTACTTCGAAAGTAGAAAGGTCACAGTGGAGAATCAAAATAGGATTGAGCCGACAAACTATATATAATATTTTAAATGTTGGCTAATTTTCATAATTTGGTTAAATCCTAGTTTTAAGTCACCGTTGAGCACACACTGTTGTTGCGGATTTCCGTGTAACACCAATGAAATTATTGAAATTAATGGATGTCGTGACATCACATCTAACGACACCAAGCACTTATAATTATAATTTTGATAACTTTTATTTTTTCCTTTATAATTTATCCTAACCCTTACCCGCCCCCCCCCCCCCAATTAATAAGAAATTAATATGCCTTTTCAATTAATATACCTTAATTTTAAATACAAATTCTACTAATCATGCTGCAAAGTAGCAATGGTTAGGACATACCTCGAAAGTAGAACAAAGGTCACTGTAGAGAATCAAACTAGGATTGACGGCTGAAGTAAAGTAGTTCTCCACTGTGACCTTTATTCTAGTTTTGTGGTGTTACCTGACCTTTGTTGTGTGATTTGGCAAGCTTATGGTAAGTACTTAGAGTAAGGTTATGATTAGAAATAATATTTCTAATGTGTGCACACACCTCGCTCCGTGTGTAGTGGGCAGAAATATTGACTCACCACAAATAATAGGAAATTGTAAAAACTGTGTAAATTGTAAAACAAACAGAATATGCATAAGTTCGTCTGTGTCTAGATTTGAACTCAAGTGATTGTTGGATGTGACGTCAAAGTAGCCATTATTTTGATTGGTGTTACACGGGAATCCATGATGTTGGATAGTTAAAATTGTCAACAATGTGCTATTTATAGCACAGTGGAGAACTATTCTTTACTTTCACCAATTTGACTCTTGAGCCCATAATTTAAATTTTGTACCAGAGTATCCTGTCAAGAAAGGATACATTGCGCAGCTGCTATTGACCCCAGTCTAGACTTAGCCTAAAACTAATAAAATTTTGGAGGTGATACGAAAGATTAAGAATAGTGCTAGCTCAGGGACAAGATGAATATATTAGAGAAGATTATCTTAGAGTAACTTTAAAAAAAATTGAACTAGAATTAAGAACACAAAGTAAAAATTTGCATATTGACTCATATTGGTCCAATCTTATCTGTCTTTCTAAAGAACCTTATTCTATACCTTTTAGGGTTGCTGATAATGCTTTGCAGCAACTACCTGCACCAATTTATAGGACACCTTTTCCAGATGTACCTTCTCTGGCACCTTCTCTAGCAGATGTTTCTGACATGGCATCTTCTTCTTCATGTGTTTCCGATATTGTACCTTCATTTTCAGGTGCATCTGATATGGCACCTTATTGTTCAGGTGTATCCCTAGCACCTTCTTTTTCAGATGTGTCCCTGGCACCCATGACTGAAGTCAATTATTTGCAGTCTGTTTCTATTCTAACCGAGCCACCATTCCTTTCCAGTGCATCTGATATTCCAGCGCTGTTTTCAAGTACATTGATTACATCACCATCACCTATGAAGATGAGATACGACTGTGATGTCTGTGCAAAAAAGAAGTGCACAGTTGCAAATATGACGAAGAAGTGGCGTATCTCCGTCTCGGGGCTTTTGTCTATCCACCACATATTTTCTTCTTTTCTTTTTTTCCTCTTGTATTCTCCACCTCTGCATTTTTTCATCCTCTGTTCCAAACCACTCCCTCCCTCTTAGTTATTCGCCATAAGGTCCCTATACTCAAGTCAGTTGGCATTTGCTATGTCCTACCTTACCTCCAGACTTTTGTCTTATCAATTGGCCCCAATTACGCCTGGCAATTGGTACAGTATATTCAACAGATGCGTCTTGCCTTCCTGAACACAAAAATGTATAATTTGTATGGTGTTTTATCATAAATAAGTGAAATAGTTGATAATTAGACAATTCAATTACAAGTAAATTATGCAAATTAGCCACCATTTTGAATATTAATTATCCCCCAATTACGTCTGATAATTTGTATAGTATATTCAACAGGTGCGTCTTGCCTTCCCGAACACAAAAATATATAGTTTTATGCATATTTTATTGTAAATAACTGAAATATTTCATATAATGCTAGTTCGGCTTCAATTCTTGGTCACAACTTTCCTCATCAGTCCGTTCATATTTTATTATGTTCTCATATTGTAATTATCTTTTCCTGAAATTTCGACAAAAAAATGCATAACTTTTCACAGAATCGACCTACAGACTTGGTTGAGATATCGCTGAATTGCAAATTTCAAGGGCTATCTAACTGTGGTGTTTATAATGCTATAAACCAAATTTGAAAATTTTGTGCAAATGCCTAATTTCCATTGGCAGAAGAATGTGGCTGACCACTCGCGCCAAAAAGTGACTAGCAGAACTTCCTATTTTTGGGCATTTTTCACCATACTTTACCAATACTTTTTTCTGCGCTTATTTCTTCATAACAGCCAAGGTTTGCTGAAATGCCAAATGTCATATATGTCAATTATTAATATTAACTATAGTTACCGAAAAGTTTTCCATTGCCATGATTTCGCAACCACAAACTCTCATGCCTTTATCTCTTTCCGGTTAAAGCGACAGGCGCAGAGTGTTGCCAGGTGTTTGGAATAATTTTCAGCTAAATTGTTGTATTTCAAAAATACTCTAATTTGCCCAAATTATAAAATTGCTTATTAGGCATTTGGTACATTGATTTGTCTATTGTCTATCCCCAGGTGAATGATTGTTGATCTCATTCACACTTGCTGTTAAGCGTAGGGGTGGTAGATGTCGTTTCAAGGCCAGATGTGTCGCCGACGTTGCATTTAGTCCATGTTTGTTCAAGGTTATTTTATTGATTTCTATCCACCATTTTCGTGGTCTTATTGGTATTTATATATGTCTATATGTTTGTTGGTCATACATTCTATAAGCTCTGATGTTTTGTCGCCGAGACCGCATACATTTAATGTCGCTATTCTGGTTGTCTTCATTTCTTATTAGGTTAAGTACGGTAACAGTAGTGTTGGTACTATGAAAAATTGTAGACTCGTCCTCGAATGATTTACACACAAAATATCCTTTCAGTAGCACTCCTCCTTGAATTTATGCAAAGAATATCACAAAACTTAGCTTATTGTATGAATATTAGCACACATATTCTCCTATCGACTTGCTAGGTCTGTCATAGAAGCTGACGCGGCAGGAGCGCAAAAGTTTACACCATCACGCCCGCCATGTTGGCCCAGATTTTGTATCTCGGCGACACATCTGGCCTTGAAACGACAGCTTAAGATACCACCCCTACGCTTAACGGCAAGTGTGAACGCGATCAACAATCATTCACCTGGGGATAGACAATTGGTATTTGGTTTGGCTTCATTCTCATAAGGTGACCGAACCATTTTTACTTGCTGTCTCTCAATATGTTTGATACATGATATTATACCAACACTTTTCCTAATTTCTTCATTTCTTATTTTATCTAGTTTGGTAACCATTACAGCTTTCCTCAGACACTTTATTTCACATGTGACGATTTTTCTTTGCTGCGAAGCTGTTAAAGACCATGTTTGACATTGGTAGCACAGTGTTGGTATAAAAATTGTAGATATTATTTGTTTTTTAATTTCCATCTTGATCTTTGGATAAAGAATTAATGGTGAAAGTTGGTAAGTCACTGTGTTTGCTTTCTGACATCTTGTTTCTATTTCTCTATCTAGTCTTCCATCTTCGGAAAAAATGCTGCCTAGATATGTAAATTCTTTGGCTTGTTTCACTTTGGTGTTATCTATTGTTATATTCATTGGTGTTGAAGACTTGCTAATTTTCATAACTGCTGTTTTTTGTACATTAATTTTCATGTTGTACTTCTGACATGCTAACAGCAATGCATTGATGTACTTTTGCAAAGTTTCCTCATTGATGACAACACAATTGGCACAGAATTGTGAAGAAGCATGATCGCCTACACCATTAGGCATGTCATTTGATTGATTGATTGATTGATATTGATAATCCTCTGTGCACACCTGATATGTACTCACATCTCTGATTCAGTACAAATGTATATAGGCTGGTGGTTGCGGTTCTATGTTGGTATACAAAATTGCGTATAAATTACTAAATACTGTTGTATTTTCCAGGATACGACATTTCTATAAGCTTGTATTAGTTTCTTGTGTGTCAGAGATAGGGCATTAGCCATTTAATAAAGGTATAATTACTATTAGAAGATAATGTAGAGAGAGGGAAAGTAAAATAGCAGACGTTGAAATGAATCAACTGATAGCTGATACGTCAAGAGCTGACATCAGTGTACACAGATGGCTCTGTCCATTGTGGGAAATCTGTCTGGGATTTTATAGCTAGTGTAAATGGTAAAGATATTGTCAAGCGAAAAAGAGCATATAGAACAACTGTTGTTGTTCGTCCATCACAAGTGATGATGACCATTTGTTACATCCACTTTTGAAAACTCAAATTACAGTTATGTCCTTGAGTTCGCAGATGGCTTATGAACCCTATTCGAGCTGTAAATGTCCTTGGACAGTTCGGACATGGAATGACGACTGTAGACGGATCTTGATCTATCCGTGACTTTCTAGCTGTTCTCCGCTGTTGAGCTGCTGCATTTCTCCTCTTTTCACAAGATGGTGCGCTCTTTTTTATTTTAGAACCCCATGTAGATCTATTTTGTGCAAGCTCTTCCCATGTATTTGTTCTATTTCAAAAGTTTCAGTGAGTTCCTTAACGAGACCTTTAACGAGAACAACTACTATGATGATGAAGGTCGAGGCTGTTACTGCAGCTTTTCAATGTCTCTCTGATGCTCACCATACTAGTGATAGTATAAATTTGCCTTCAATCTGGAAAAAGCACTTGTACAGTCAATATTGAAACCAGGAGAAAACAAAAACAAAATCCAGAAAGCTACAGATCCACCAGTCTCATTATTTGCGTAGAGAAACGAACGGAAAGATGAATTAATAGAAAATTATTATGGTTTCTGGAAAAAAACTCAATATTGACTTCAACTCACTCAGGATAAAGACAAAACAAGAAACGCATAGGATCAACTAACACACCTCACACACGAAATAGAGAATGCCTTTTTAAAAAAAACTAAGTAATATTCTTCGATTTATCATAAGCCTTCGATACAGTATGATACTTCGACCAAATGCTAAAAATTATTCAAGCAGAAATCACACCATATTTTCTTGAATTATGACTATTATTATTTTTAACAAAAAAACACGTACAACTAGACAACCATCTAGACAAACATTCAAATTAAGAGATGTATTTCCCTCAAAGGTGTTCAACTCCCTTCTTAATCTACACAAATCACATTACTGCGTGCTGCCAGCACGACGTCTTAAATAACCTGCTCGCAGATGACTTTGCAGTTTGGTCTTCAACATACTTTATCTCAACAGCTGTCTATCTCATACAACAGACAGTTCAGAAAGTATCAAATTGGACGGGAAACTGGAGTTTAAAAATAAATCACCCAAAAACTATGGCAACTATATTTTCTCTTTCACTACGCAAAGAATACATTCTTATAGAAATAAATAACCAACAGATAGCCAAAATCAATTCCCAACATTTCTCGGAGTTACATTTCATACCAGACTCACCTGGAAACAAACATCCGGAAAATACAAACTAATGTCTTTCAAAAACTTGCAGTAATGAAAAATCTAGCGCGGACACGTCCTGCGACGCAAACTCAAAATCTCATGTGCTATATTCTTTCCGGAACGTGCTCTTCCTTATGGGTTCTCTTATGGACTCAAAAATACTAAAACAATTATATACAGAGGAAATCGAAACAACTACGGTACACACCTTTAGCTGATGGACTTCTGTAGTCAAAACGAACACAGAACATTTCGACAGAGTTCTCTTCATCGTTCATTCTTAAACTCCCGCTGGTTTTCTCTTATAGCCCGACAATAGTTCTACAAGATTTCTAGCAAGAGGTAGTCCAAAGAATGAAAAGGCGTTGTGTCGCTGTTTTATTTGCGCCAACGGCCCGGCACATCCGTCTTCAGCGGGGATAGAGTTCAAAACATAGGACTTGGAGCTATGATAATATAAATGACCAAAATTGTCAACATCGAACCTTTAGATATGCGAAGAACATACAAAATATTCTTACAATATGAACAATCATGAAGGTTGAAAGCACTCTTTAACCTAAGAATTTAAAGAAACAATTAATAACAAACTTATAAAGAAAAGACCAAAACACTTAGCAAGAGAACATGTATACAATATGCTGAATCACTAGAACATTATATTACAATTTACGAGATTTTATCTCCTAAACAATGACCACTAACCCAAATAAATTACACAAATATTCTCTGAAATATGAAACAAACTCCAAGACCACTCACACAGAAACACATCAACAAGATTTGTCACTTCAAATGTTATAAACACATATTCCAGAAATACCTGGACTAATGTACACACAGATGGATCAGCAACAAAATCCACAACCTATGGCGGTAGTGGAATATAGGCCTACATACTGTTTCTAGACCACACTACATACGAACAATCCCTTGCCACTGAAATAAAATGCACACATTTCAGGGCAGAGGCAACTGTCATACTCACAGCTGTTCAAACACTCAACAACTGACATACTCACAGCTGTTCAAACACTCAACAGGGCCCAGAGATGCCATGCACACCAGAGTACACAGGCCGGCGCTCCATAGCTGGTCGAGCATCAGGGTCAGAGAACCACAACTGGCCAAGACCGTCAGCACACTTCCACGCAGTGGGCCTGGAAACAGGAGTGCAGCGACCCTGCTGTAGCCTGGCCAAGTACTAGGAATCGAAGATACGGGAATGCCAACCGGCCCATAAAATTCTGGCTGAAGACGGATGTGTCAGGTCGAAAGGCGCAGATAACTCAGCTTGCTGTAAAACATGACACAACACAGATCACCCTCATACGTCCTTCTCAGGACGGTCAGCGGAATGTTTTCAGAGGGTCCGCCGCAAGGCGTACGAAGAAGAAGAAGAAATACTCAGCAACTGCCATATTCACAGTTGTTAACTCAACTGCCATATTCACAGCTGTTCAAACACTAAACAACTGCCATACTCACAGCTGTTCAAGTTCTCAACAACTGCCATATTCACAGCTGTTCAAACACTAAACAACTGCGATACTCACAGCTGTTCAAGTTCTCAACAACTGCCATACATAATGGCACGTGCACAACATGTCCGGCCCATCTCTAATCGACTTCCTTCGGCGTTATATAAATGTTTGAAATATTGGAACTAGTGAGGACTTCTGTATCATGTGCTATATATCGCTACTTTATTCGGTGATTGAACTCTGGCGTGTTTGCTATACACTTCTCATGTGTTACAAACGTGTAGCAACGAAGTGAACACAATGGTGCGATATATTTTTAGTTTTATAGTGAGGCTAAAGACCATCCGTTCATCTCGTACATTGTCGAGCAGTCTGCCAAATGTAACAGTTGCTTTACAGATTCTCTTGTTGTCTTCGGTATCAATTATATCGGCTCAGGAGAGAGTACAACCGAGATTAGTGAATCTGTTAACTGATATTATTCAATTGAGACCTTGATGACTGGGCTTGGTATTGTTCACTGAGAGATGGTTGAAACTTCTTCTTCTTCAGCGTTCATTCTCAAACTCCCGATGGATCTCCTTTGTAGCAGGACCATGGTCCTACAAGATTTCCTGCAATATGTTATATTTGAACCAATAGCCCGACACATCCGTCTTCGGCAGAATATGGTTGAAACAATGTATGTTTTTTTGTTGTTGATGGTCGGGTCAAACATATCACAAGCTGTAGAAAACATGTCCATGCTTGCTTGCATATCTTTTTCGAAGCTTCCAGTGAGTAAAACAGCCATAGGTAAACAACGGATTTGTGATGGCTATCTCTTTCACTTTGGCGGATACGTGTAGTAGTTTAAGGTTAAATAGCTATCCATCTGTTCCATATTTAATTTTTATTCTACAATTTTGACAGTGGATATCGTGCTGATAAATGTTGGGGCTAGAACTCAACCCTATTTGATGTTATTTCTAACTTGAAATGCACTTTAGAGTCCCCTCCTATTCCCGCCTGTCTCTCTCCTTATATTACGCTTAGCACACGGGTTATCATGCCCCCAGGACGCCGCTGGGCAATCTTTGATAAATTTATCGGGGCAGCCAAGTTTTCATATGATCTTTCATAGACCATTTCTCTTAACTGTGTCAAAGGCTTTTGTTAAATCTATGAAAATCATATTAAAAAAATCACAGTTGTTCTTGTCATTTCTCGGGAAGTAGATCTTGTTCTAAATGGTCGTTTAGGCTGTAGAGGAGAATTCAGGCAAGTATCTTGCCAGCGATTGATAGGATAGAGATTTACCTATGGCTGTCGCAGCACTGACGATTGCCCTTGCGGTGGCCGATAGTAATATCTTTCATTTTTTGTCGAGCACGTTCGTTGGTTCAGATTGAGTGAAACAGATGGACCAATTTCTGCATCAGCACGAAATTTACAGTTAAAATATTTGTCCATAATATATGGTAGTTTTGTTTTGGCTAACATGAGATCTTCTATTCTCAGTATTTGTTGTGTCATATTTCCCTACTGTAACAAAGTTTCCACTCAGGCATACTGAAAAAGGTATCAAATCCTTTGTTGTGTTCGTTCTCAAACTCTCACCAGATTTCTCTTAAAGCAGGTCAATGTCTCTACAAGATTTCCAGCAGGATGTAGTCCAGATATACGGAAATGCATTGTCGCCGTTTTATTTTCGCGTTCAGCTCGTCACATCCGACTTCGGCATTACCGTCTCAGATGTTTGACCATGTGCCACTGTTTTGCGTTTTCTATCGTCACAAGTATAGACGCTCATATTGAATGCTTGTTTGAAACATATACCGTATTCTTCACTTTACAGCGATACATGAGCAGAACAGTGTTTAAACATTAGTTATTATTCACAAAATATAATGTCATATATTTTAACCAAATTTAAACAGGAAGAAATGCAAAAGTGTATTTTAAATAAAAGCCAGCAAAAATGAATAAACATGACAATGGCTGTCACTGAAGTTTTCCCGCTAGGGAGTTGCATGGAGGTTTCAAGTGGCTTGCGTGATAAAATCCGCATGTGGCTTGCTGTCCCTTCAGAGTGTGTTTATAATTTTTTTTAAATCTATCTATATATCGTCTTTCTCTGCTTGTGATGTGAGGCTCGGAGGATTGAATGGCGATCGGTTTTCGGGCTATTGAGCATCTGGTCCCTTGATATGCAGTAGTATTGTGCCGTGTCATAATGTCGGTAACTCATTCAATCCACCTTATTCTTGGTCTTCCTCTGTGTCTTGCAGTTTCTATTTTTATGTTGTATGCTCTTGCTGATATTTTTTTTTTAAATAACATTGGCAAATAATAAATGTCATTGCCAGCAGACTTTAAAAATGACAAAATTTCCTAAATTTGGTCATAAATGGCCAATATGGCAACTATTCAAATGTAGCAATACCAAAACGTAGTAGTAGTAATAGTAGTAGTAGTAGTAGTAGTAATAGTAGTAGTAGTAGTAGTAGTAGCCACAGTAGAAGTAATAAGACTCAAACCCCGTCAGGGTTATAATGAAGCGAAACTGGAGACATCAGCACAAAAAGCTCTCAAAACATCTTTAACTTCAGCAATTCGGTAGAGTGTAGAAAAATTAAGCGCAGACCATTCCTTGATGCTATCAATCCAGAATTATCTTCACTTCTTCTCTCCTTCAAAATTCGACTGTTCCTTCCAAAATAAATTTAGTAAGTGAGTCGTGTTTCGTTACATGTCCAAACCAAACGAGTTTACTCCATTTCACCACTGCAAAAAGTGGTTGATGACCTGCAAGTTTGTTTATTTACTGCCGGGCGCGTATATTTGTCATGTGTTCTAGAGCAGATAGCTATTTCTTAGCAAACGTTTGTAACACTTGTTTTAAAAAGTCTGAATAATTCTTTCCGTCTCTACATTGAGTGTCCAACTTTTCTTCTGTATAAAGTATACTTAACACTTCATTCATTCATTGGTACCATGCCTTCCGGCGTAGGCAATCATGTCTCTCCACAGTCCTCTGTTTGTTATACATTTAAATATAGTTACTGATAATTCTGCATCATGCCAGGCTTTCAAGTCATCCAATATTTTCTCACGTTGTCTTCCTCTGTCTCTCTTACCCTTGATCTTTCCAGTTGTTACGATATTCTCCAGCCCACCTCTTCTCATGACGTGACCCAGAAACTGTGATTGTCATCTTCTAATACAGTTAATAAGTTTTCTATTTGAGTTGACCAGTTGTAGAATTATAGCATTACTCCTTTTTTTAATTGTCCATGATATTTTCAACATTCTTCTATAAAACTACATCTCTGTGGCCTCCAGATGTTTTCTTGCAATAGGCCTATTATCAATTGCCCATGCTTCACTACCATATAACAGTATGGGCTCTATGTAACATTTTAGTATGTGCTTTCTTACTTCTAGTTAGTTAATTAGTTAGTCGTCGGATCATCATCACTGCAAACTGGACACGTCCATAGTTGCTCCGATCTCCCATTGAGTGTATCCGCCATTACACTTCTGCTAACAGTACCTTCTTACTTCTATTGATAGTGAATACTTATTGATATAGATATTAAAACTTTGCACTAGCGATCCGAAAAGATTTATCTTTACTGTAATAGTAATTTTACATTTCCAGATCCGAAAAGATTTATCTTTACTGTAATAGTAATTTTACATTTCCAGATCCGAAAAGATTTATCTTTACTGTAATAGTAATTTTACATTTCCAGATCCGAAAAGATTTATCTTTACTGTAATAGTAATTTTACATTTCCAGATCGTATTCAACTTTGCCATGTCAGTCACAACGAGGATTAGCTTAATCACGAGTGCAATGCTTTCTTCCCCTCCCCCTTCTTTTCGCTTTATACCCTTTTTCCGCCTGTGTGTTGTCTGTGCCCGAAAGGGGAGCACAGAATAGCAACACTGTTTACCTTCCACGTAAGTCGGATGTGCCAGGCCGAAAAGCGCAGATATCGCAGCAATGCTGTAAACAATGACACAACGCATTCCGTTCTCTGGACTACATCCTGCTAATCTGCAGGAGCTAGAGAACGAACGCAGAAGAAGAATACCCCTTTGTGCCGTGCACCGGCAGGCGTAAAAGATAGTAATACATAATCACCAAATCATTGTTTTAAATTGTATTAGGTTTTATCTCAAAAACTGACTGTTTTAGCGGATTGCTGGAATGAATGAGTTAAATATTATAAGATATAGCTTTTTAATTCAGTACTCTTATTTAATAATGGAATTAATTTTATTACAGATTGTGAAAGCTACGCCATAAACGTTTTTCACCACGTTCTTTAGTTATTTTCAGCTGTATTTGCTCATAATATATAATATTACTCAAACAAACGTTCACATGTACTCAATGATATAATTTTCAATGATAGATTTAAAAAAATAGTATAAGCCTAACATTATTTACTATAGGGCCTATCCTTTCATTCCATATTTAATAGTTAGAATAGCCTATAATCTTTTGATCGCCGAGTTTTACCGGAAAGCCAATGGGGAGTACATAGCAACACTGTTTACCTTCCATGCATGCCATAATAGGCGACTGAGAACTAAGGAGTCTTTGGTGTGGAGTTGACTGTCCCATCCCATTAAGTGTCAAACTGACACAGAAGTCATGCTGAAATCTGATGTCAGGTAAAAAAGGTGATTTATTACGCGTCAGAAAATTCCTGTCATCCAAAAACTGAATATGATGCCCGACTAAAATTGATTTTATATTTCATCATCATCAGGTGCCATGCCGGGTGGCGTAGGCGGTCATGGCTCTCCACAGCTCTCTGTCCACAGTATTATGTATCAAGGTCGTTGTTGTTTCTTTGCCGTGTCAGGTTGTCAAACTGTCTAATATTTTCTCACGTTGTCGCCCTCTGTCTCTGGTGCCTTCAATCTTGCATGTTGTGATTATGTTCTCTAAACCTACCTGTCTCATGAAGTGGCCAAAAAAAAGAAGATTGCCTTTTCCTTATATTCTTGATTAAGGTCCGTTTCGCATTTAACTCTTTTAACACCTCTAAATTAGTTTTTCTGGCAGTCCATGGTATTCTCAGCATTCTTCTGTAGAACCACATCTCTGTTGCCTCCAATCTCCCACTTTCCAGTTTGTTTATTGTCCAAGACTCGTACCCATATGTTAGTATAGGAGTTATATAGCACTGCAGAACTCTCTTTCGCACTTCTAATGACAAGGTCATATTACACAGTATATTTTTCATTTTTCTGAATGTTGTTTTTGCCTGTCCTATTCTGCATCTTATTTCTGTTGAACTTCTTCCATCTGCTGTAATAATTGTACCTAGATATTTGAATTGGTGGACTTGTTTTAATACTATATCATTCACTATGATCTTGCAAGGTGTGTTATTTTCTTTCTTTGAAATAACCATTACTTCTGTTTTCTTGATATTAGGAGGAGGCCTTTCTCTTTGCTTTCTGTGACTACTACTTTAATTAAGTTTTGAAGATCTTCCTCACTTTTTGCAATCAGAACAGTGTCATCCGCATATCTCAAATTATTTATGTTATGTCCTCCCACTGATATTCCTGGGATATCTACTATTGCACGCAATATGTTTTCACTATATAGAGAGAACAGGTCTGGTGAAAGCACGCATCCCTGTCTGACTCCTTGTTTTTTTTTGTTGAAAAGGGCCAAATTGATTTCCTACTCTTATTGCTGCTGTTTGCTGCCAGTACATGTTCATGAGAAATGCGAGCTTGAAAGCGGTTACATTTATTTTCGTGCCGGGACATGTGGGCGTTCGAGGCAATGCAAAAGCGGATCAACTGGCATCGTGTGCGATTGGGGCAAAGGGCGATGGGACAATGGATCGCGCTGACGTTTTGAACTCCTTAAGAGATATACCACGCGAGAGTGAGACTAATGTGGATGATGATTCCTTTTCAATGGCTAGGATTAAAGATCAGGGATTGAAATGCGGTGTTGCTAGAGGTGAACATTTTGGAGGGCGCAGAAGAATGATGGTCAACCAGCATAGGACCGGTACTGTCAGCAGAAGTGTGATGGCGGATACACTCAAGGAGAGATCGGAGCAACTATGGATGTGTCCAGTTTGCAGTGATGATGATCCGACGACTAACTAACTAACATGTTCTTGATTAATATTTTATATTTACTTCCTCTTAATATAGGAATAGAAAGGAATTTAGACTGGTTTTTATCAGATATGTATAGGCTAAGTTGTTAACACATTTACGAAGGTTGACAATTTTGGGCCATGTTCTATCTCAAATGTGGCATCCTTGGTTGGGTTGTCCCCGAATAGAAATAAAGGGAAGTAACTTACAAATTACAACTACACGAAGCAAGATGGCGCAACTCTAACATAACAAGTTGCAGAAATAATGAACCCAAGCCTGTACACGTTAATGGCATCAATTAGACGTTTTGTGCTTCGGAAAAAGAGACTGTGCCTGCTTGTTTTGTTCTGTTGCTTAATCTTTATTTTACTATCATCATGGTTTCGAACCATACAGGGTACGTTGAATTGTTCCCATTTTTTAGTGCACAGGCACATGAATCCTTGTCATTTTTTTGACCCATTTAATTTGTAAATGATGAAGATTAACTACTAATCAGTAATCACTAATAAGTTCTACTAAGAAATATTTGGAAGCCTGTTCTTATTAATCTTATATTCATATATTGACCGCCTTTGTTTTAGTCCATATAAATGGTAAAGAATAGTAAATAAATTGTATATAGATTGATGCGTTACTTCACTGAGTGATTTTTCTGTCATCGATTTGATAGTAAACTAAACTATGTTAAATGTAATAACAATAATGATGTAAATTACATTTGTAATTGTAATTATTGTAATTAGGCATTAGGACACAATTTTCAAAATGGGGTTACATCATTATACATACCACAGTTAGATAGCCCTTGAAAATTGCAATCCAACGATACCTCAACCAAGTCTGTACGTCAATTCTGAGGGAAGTTATTATTTTTTTCCGCATTAATTTTTGCCTCGAGATAATTACATGGAACATATAAGGAAATATGAAATGACAGTTGTCAAAAAGTTGCGGCCCTGCCTTGGAACCGAGCCACTAATTTATGAATATCAAAGTTATTTGTACTAAAAAATCTAACACATTATACATCTTCTTGTTCTGGAAGACAAGACGCACCTGTTGGTTACATTCTGATAATTTTCAGACGTAGCCAGAGTTAATAAATAATTAACAATGGCATCTAATTTGCATAATTACATTGTAATATTTAATATGTATTAATTACATTTTTTTAATTATTTAGGATAAAATATATTGCAAACTGTACATTTTTGTGTTTGTGAAAAAACACAAACATGAAAATGTTTCACAAACACAAACATGTGTTTCACAAACACAAACATGTGTTTGTGTTTGTGACGCATTTGTTGATTATATTGTGTTAATTTTCCGATGCAACCAGAGCCAATTAATAATGACGTCTAATTAGCATAATTAAAATATCTCCTTTGCTCCCCTTTATGGCAACACGCATATGGCTGGCAATGTCATCTCAGCCCTCATTGTATCTGAAATATATTTGATTCTTATTATTACTGGCATTTGGTATCACAGGTACATAAACAATTCTATTTCAAAAGTATGGGTGAAATACTAGGTAGGCATGTGCACCAAATTTTCAAAATGGTTTGACATCATTATGAATATTCTTTTTCCTATATTAGTGATATTTAATTAGCTCTATATAATTAAATACTTTATTATATATGTTTTGTAGTGTGGATATTCTTATGTAGAAAATTTGATGATAAAAGAAAGAGACAAAGATATAAAAAAATGAGAAAGTTTGGAAGATGCTGCAGTTGACGTTCTCTACATTGATGATTTATTATTAGGTCTAATGAACGGAGAATGCATCTCTCAAATTAAAATGAACTTTATGAAATGTTCTTGAGAGAATTATAAGAATTGGACTTCATAAACAATATATATTTAATGTACAATGTGTTTCTTGTATAATTATCCACATTAAACATGACGATTTGACTAAGAAAACACTTAGACTTAAGTCTAAGTCGTCATGGCGACGGATGCAGGATAGCACACACACCTATGCATGGTTTTGTACCAATAATTCAAATTATTTTACATATAAATCTTAGATTTGTTACTAGGATCATTTAAAAATGAACCAAAGAAATTAAAATTGGCAAGAATTGTAGTTGCTAAACGTAAATTTCTTTAAATAAGAGACATTTCAAAATTACCGACGCGGCTGAAAAGAATAGCGCTAAACAAAATGGCCGCTAAGGAACGCGTGACCGATCTGCAGTGCGTTTGTTTAACATTTGATAATAATTATGGCAAATTCCCAAAAAAGTGAAATTTCGTATATAAAGAGAGTTATGGTTGCTAAATTTGTTAGATATATAAAATTATACTATCACAATATAACTAATTTGATACACGTGTGCAAAGATGAAAATCACTTACCTGGGCTTGTTTAATTGCTAACTGTAAAATTTAAAGGTTTTTCCAACGGACAGTTACTGAATTCGATGCACAAATGAATGAGAAAGCTTAAACAGTTGTCTTTTATAAGCAATAAGGTTGCGTCATGACGCCTAAAGACAATTGCTTTGATCAGTGTTTCACGGTCAAAAAAATGGATTTCGCGGACGCTACAAAAACAAGGGAAATAAAATAAGCCAATTACACGTTTACGTCCCCTTATTATTTCCTAATGTAATGATTATTTTGGAGCAGAGGGAGATAGAAGAATTGTGGTGAAGCAGGTGGTGGCTTGCTATTAAAACAGCAGTTGTAGGCAAACTTCTTGGTCCGACAGTGAAACGATCAGCTCCTGATGTTAAAAGTTCCACTGTTTTTGGTAGGTAATTTGCAACCATTATAATAATAGGTGCCTAAATACTATTATAATAAACCATTGAAAATTGCCACCTTTGAATTGAGATACTACAGAAAAATTTTGCATATACCATGGACAGCAAAAAAGACAAACAAAGACGTATTACAATCATTAAACGTCAATAAGGGCTGGCTCCTAAATAACTTCATAATAGAAAAAAAGCAGAACTTTTTTGGTCATCGAAAGAGACATAGCAGAAGGCAAAGTAAATAACAGCAGAGGAAGAGGCCGCCATTAATTAGGTATTCATTAAGATGATGATGGATAAATGATATATCTGACTATTTAAATATGTCCCTGGAAGAGGCAGGTCAACTCGCCCAGAATTGTGAGGTGTTCAGAATGGCCATAGGGAAGAGTACATTCTGGAAAGATTATGTCAAACGATGATGATGATAATAGGTGCTTATATGCAACGATGACAAATCTAGAAGTTAAAAGGCAAGTTCTATGATGAACTATACGCAGCTATAACAACAGAAGTGCTACACTGATAAACTCATTTTTCTAGGGGATTTAATTGCATGAGTGGAAACAATGCGGACAGTATCTCCTGGAATCATGTAATCAGCTAATACGGTGTGTGTCATTGCAACAGCAATGGACACCGTCCTTTACAATTATATGCAAAACATGACCTCTTTATAACTAATACACACTTTTAAAATTACCTACCTCACCCATGTGCTACTGGACTAAAACAAAAGGGGAGCAAAGAATAGTAACACTTACCTGCCACCATGTTGTAAAAGGCAGGTATGGAGGTTTTGAGGGTGGGGTTGGCCATCCTATCTTATAGAGAGTCACAGGGATTAAGAAACCATGCTGAAGATAGATGTGGCATGCTGAAGATGGATGTGACATGCTGAAGATGGATGTGACATGCTGAAGATGGATGTGACATACTGAAGATGGATGTGACATGCTGCAGATGTATGTGACATGCTGCAGATGGATGTGACATGCTGTAGATGGATGTGACATGCTGCAGATGGATGTGACATGCTGCAGATGGATGTGACATGCTGTAGATTGATGTGACATGCTGAAGATGATGTGAAATGCTGAAGATGATGTGGCATGCTGAAGATGATGTGACATGCTGAAGATGGATGTGACATGCTGAAGATGGATGTGACATGCTGAAGATGGATGTGACATGCTGGAGATGGATGTGACATGCTGAAGATGGATGTAACATGCTGAAGATGGATGTGACATGCTGAAGATGGATGTGACATGCTGAAGATGAATATGAAATTCTGAAGATAATTTGGATGCTGAACATGATGTGACATGCTGAATATGGATGTGACATGCTGAAGATGGATGTGACATGCTGAAGATGGATGTGACATGCTGAAGATGGATGTGACATGCTGAAGATGGATGTGACATGCTGAAGATGGATGTAACATGCTGAAGCTAGATGTGACATGCTGAAGCTAGATGAGGCATGCTGAAGATGGATGTGACATGCTGAAGATGGATGTAACATGCTGAAGCTAGATGTGACATGCTGAAGCTAGATGAGGCATGCTGAAAAGTGCAGTTGATTGCCTGTATGTTGCCTGGGCCAGAAAGGTAAGCAAAGAATAGCAACACTGTTACTTGCAAAACATATCATAAGATGCAACTAAGGAGGTTTTGTTTACTAGGGGGGGGAGTTGGCTGTCCCATCCTATATAGGGTCGAATTGACACATATGCCAGCTGAAATCTGATATGTCAGACTGAAAGGCACAGACATCCTAATAATCTGCTGGAGTTTGAGAACGAATGCAGAATAAAACAAAAACTATCTACCTGTTTCTGGACTTCCTGGGTGCCGCACCTTTGATCCCTGCACTGGCACTTACTAATGATGTAGTTCTCCAGGATGTTAGAGTAAATGCATTTGTGGTGTAGACCGCTAGACCTAGCACAGATGCTAATCTCTGATAAGATGCAGATTGGCATGCATTGTGAATGTGGACAAAGAAAAGCTACAAGAATTTGAGAAAGACCTCAATGAAAGTCTTTGATATAAATCAATTTAAATAGGATGAGACTGCATGCAACAGAGATATATGGCACGCTACAGCAAAAAAAAAAGTGCAGTGTGAAAAAAAGAACTTGAGAATATACACATTTCATGTCTTGACTAAAATGTCTTAATTTTTAGAGATATGGATTTGTTGAATTCAGTAAACTTCAGAGCTCATCTTGCAAGTCGAATCAGTGCCAGCAGAACAGAACTGATTCAAATCTTGTTTGCTGCCTTCTAATTTTTGTGAAAAAAGAAATTCAACAGTAGAGACTGATTAGAAAGTAATTGATCGATCATATATCAAACACCACCTAAAGTGAGAGACTGATTAGAAAGTAATTGATCGATCATATATCAAACACCACCTAAAGTGAGAGACTGATTAGAAAGTAATTGACCGATCATATATCAAACACCACCTAAAGTGAGAGACTGATTAGAAAGTAATTGATCGATCATATATCAAACACCACCTAAAGTGAGAGACTGATTAGAAAGTAATTGATCGATCATATATCAAACACCACCTAAAGTGAGAGACTGATTAGAAAGTAATTGATCGATCATATATCAAACACCACCTAAAGTGAGAGACTGACTAGAAAGTAATTGATCGATCATATATCAAACACCACCTAAAGTGAGAGACTGACTAGAAAGTAATTGATCGATCATATATCAAACACCACCTAAAGTGAGAGACTGATTAGAAAGTAATTGATCGATCATATATCAAACACCACCTAAAGTGAGAGACTGATTAGAAAGTAATTGATCGATCATATATCAAACACCACCTAAAGTGAGAGACTGACTAGAAAGTAATTGATCGATCATATATCAAACACCACCTAAAGTGAGAGACTGATTAGAAAGTAATTGACCGATCATATATCAAACACCACCTAAAGTGAGAGTCTGATTAGAAAGTAATTGATCGATCATATATCAAACACCACCTAAAGTGAGAGACTGATTAGAAAGTAATTGACCGATCATATATCAAACACCACCTAAAGTGAGAGACTGATTAGAAAGTAATTGATCGATCATATATCAAACACCACCTAAAGTGAGAGACTGATTAGAAAGTAATTGATCGATCATATATCAAACACCACCTAAAGTGAGAGACTGATTAGAAAGTAATTGATCGATCATATATCAAACACCACCTAAAGTGAGAGACTGATTAGAAAGTAATTGATCGATCATATATCAAACACCACCTAAAGTGAGAGACTGATTAGAAAGTAATTGATCGATCATATATCAAACACCACCTAAAGTGAGAGACTGATTAGAAAGTAATTGATCGATCATATATCAAACACCACCTAAAGTGAGAGACTGATTAGAAAGTAATTGATCGATCATATATCAAACACCACCTAAAGTGAGAGACTGATTAGAAAGTAATTGATCGATCATATATCAAACACCACCTAAAGTGAGAGACTGATTAGAAAGTAATTGATCGATCATATATCAAACACCACCTAAAGTGAGAGACTGATTAGAAAGTAATTGATCGATCATATATCAAACACCACCTAAAGTGATCATACCATGCCAATGACCTTTGTTTTTCCGCATAGGGATTATTAGCCTTACATGAAAGTGTTGTCAAGGACATAACTAACTGAATTTCATAAAGTGGATTTCATATGGTCATCATCATCACTTGTAATGGAAAAACAACATATTTCATGATATTTATTTATATCTACAGGCTTCAGTTTCTAAAAATGTGAGGTGTGTTGTAGATAGTCTACTTCATCACCAGAAGATTTAGTAAAATCTTTGTCTGGTTCAAAATCTGTTGACTATAAAGTCCTCACAAAGAGACCAATTGTCGCAAACGTAAGATCTTGTCACAAACATGAGATCATGTCACAAATGTGAGATCTTTTCACAAACGTGAGGTCTTTTCATTAACATGAGATCAAATGTTCATCTCAGATTATAAAACCTTTAAAGAATCAACATAGAACATACACGGGATATACTGTAAACCAACAGCTCAACATATTGATGTTCTCCAGCTCAAATTACTTGAGATATTGGTTAGTTAAGTGAATGCCTGGGTTGCCAGATTGTTGGAACTGTGTATGGCCAAAATTTTTGTTAAAAAATTGCCAAAAAGTAATAAATTAAAAAAAATTGTGTTTAAACTACTAAAGACATGCTTCAATTTTCTAGAAAAATACCTTTCTATAAACTTATATTACCTCTCTCCCATTATCAATATTTCAATCATTGTACAATGACAAATATATGCTATTGCTAACTATGCATAGTAAAATGTGTATACTTTTTTATTAAGGTCCTCGTAAAGAGGGTGTGTGTAGTACAATTATAGGTTACTTCTCACTATGTTGTAACTTAATATTTACAGTTAAATTATTGTCTCAACTATAATTTAGTGCTTTTTACTACCAGGAAAACTTGTGTTCTCATTGTTGTATCAGGTATTTCTATTGTAAAGTTTCTACTTTACTTCTACTTTAGCTTTCTACTTTGTCTGATATCTAACAGGAGAAAAGTATGATCAAATAATCTGTCTGAAACATGTACTCAACATTCTAGCTTTTTAACATGAGTAGAATATAGTGTTTATAAATTATTTGTTCTCCACTAAAGATTCTGTCACATAAATCTAAACAAGATAACTTCAGTGGCAACCAGGGCCGATACATAAATCTAAACAGGATAACTTCAGTGGCAACCAGGGCCGATACATAAATCTAAACAGGATAACTTCAGTGGCAACCAGGGCCGATACATAAATCTAAACAGGATAACTTCAGTAGCAACCAGGGCTGATACATACATCTAAACAGGATAACTTCAGTGGCAACCAGGGCCGATACATAAATCTAAACAGGATAACTTCAGTGGCAACCAGGGCCAAGACATAAATCTAAACAAGATAACTTCAGTGGCAACCAGGGCCAGTACATAAATCTAAACAAGATAACTTCAGTGGCAACCAGGGCCGAGATTTCTAGTTCAGGGTGCAAAGAAGAGGACCACTGTATTTTTTTTAGATATGTTGTAGAAGGTGAGTGAGGAAAGTTCAAGGATATGCTGATGACCTGTGAAATACCTTCATTCTCACTGCATGTCTTGTCTCGATTTCTTAATTCTGTCTTCTATCTAATGATCCCCATGGATGACGAAGAGATGCAGGATCGAGGACAGTGTAGTGCACTTTTGTGACAGATCCCTAGGTGATGGGGGAATGATAGATGTGTTGTCACTGCAGATGGGTCTACAAATTTGACAGAAGAATGATGAGATAGTTGGTCCAGAAGTATGTACAGTTCACTTGGCAGAATATGATGATCCTGGACACTCACACTGGAATACCTCCCTTCGGGGACAAAACATGCAATCATATAGAGACAATAGATCAAATGGTTTGCACACATCAACAGACTACCATCATACAGCATACCACAGTAATCTATGCTACACAGATACAGTGAAGACCGACCACAACAACAATGGATCACCAAAATAAAAGAGGCGAAAAATTCCACAATATACTCAGCACACAAGAGGGTCATCTCCAGAAAACTCTTCTACCCAGACGCTGAAAGGCAACAAAGGGTTTAGTGAATAGATAGATATATCCCCTTTACACAACAATGCCACTGAGACAACAAAACAATATACCCAGTACAAGTCCGGGCCGGGTGTCACCTCAGTTACTCAATTGAAGAAGAGATGTGTTTTTTGTCAGAAGGCTCTGAGCTGTGAACTATTTATAATAAAATAATAAGACCTATAACTCTTCAGGATCATAGCTGAAGACATGAGCACAAAAAGCTCTCCAAACATTTCTATCTTCAGCCATTTAGAGAAGTGTAGAAAAATCATGCATAGACCGTTCTTTAATGATATTAATCCAGGATTTCTATGTCAATCCCCTCTTCTCCTTCCATCCTTGACTGTTCCCTTGCAAAATAATTTTAGAAAATGAGTCCTGTCTCATTATATGTTGAAACCAAATAAATTTATGCAGTGTCACCGCCAGAAGTGTTTCTTGATAACCTGCAAGTTTGTTTACGTGCTGCTGGACAAATATGTTTGTCTGGTATTCTATATAGCCAAATTCTTGGTTCTAGCATTTATTTTCTTCTTCTTGCGTTTGCTCTCTGATAACCAAGACAAAAATTTGTCTGATTTCCACAGGGGAACATGAAGTACATTGTACTTCTAGCTTACAGCATAGCTGCGTTATTTGTCTGATTTCTGCAGGGGAGCATGAAGTACATTGTACTGTTAATTTACAGCATATCTGCGTTATTTGCACCTCAGAAGGTCCAGCATGTCTGTTTCATCATGCCTTTTATTTGGGTGGTGGGATTCCCTAGTCTGTGGCTGACTTCATATGTCGCCAGGCGATGAATGTGTATCAACCCTACAGTATGATGTTTTTCCACCCACTGTGGCCTTGGACTTTACATGTCCATTGGTGGCAGTCTCAGAGGAGGCGGTAGCTAGGGGTTTAGGCTTGGGCAGACTACGTCAATCTCGCACGAGGTGTTCTGCTGCCAGTGCCCACTCCCCACAGGGGACATTTGATTGTTCAGGGAGACAATTTAGGGGAGAATAATACAGTTTTTCAATATTAAAAAATATGTAAATGTTACATAAGTGTGGGAGGGTGCATCAAAATTTTAGAGTTAAGCTTAGATGGGGCATGGTTAAAAAAAAGGTTGGGAATAACTGCTCTACACTGTTTCCTTTTTTGTGCTGCTAGTTTACAGCAAAACTGCAATATTTCTTTTACAGCCCAACACATCCAATTTCGGCATGGATTGACTAATTTTTTGGCTTATGTTCTGACTGTAACATCAATTTCTGAAACTTTTTTTTTAATTTCAGGACATAACCCACCGATTGTACTCATAGATGATGTAGCGGTGCGAGTAGAACCACAGTTTAATGTACTAGAGCCTCCACATGTAAATATCAATGAGACCAGCTATTCAGAGAAACAAGAGAGTAAAGTCTCAGAGTTAACACTGGAAGTGAGGCGATCAACAACGGCAATGTATAAACCATCTGATGCTAATACAAATGGGTCTCTAATAATTTCTAGTGGAAGAAATATGTCTGAAGATATTGAGGTTGCAAAAAATAAAACCCTTATGCAAATGGGTGTGTTGGGTGCACAAGAGAACGCCATTGCAATACCTATGGTCTCTTTTGTGAAACAGATATGGAATTTGTCAGTTTCGTTTGATGACATAGGAAATATTATGAAAGATACATCATTTCTAAACAAGTTAAAGCCTTTAAACTTGAGTGGTCCCATGTTGGTTAGCAGTCAAAATAGGACTTCAAACTTCAGCATGTCCATGCCACTCAAGATGGGATACTGTGACTGCTGGGAACGCTACTGCTCCTGCTGTGTTCAGCTTGTCAGTCCCCAGCTTCATCTCAGCAATAAAACTTGTGCAAACTTCACCTTTACTTCAAAGACTCATGTAAGTCTACATTTGATGTTTTTAACACTGCTTTTGTTGAGATGTTTGTTGATTGATGCTTTTAACACTGACTGTGCTTTTGTTGAGATGTTTGTTGATTGATGCTTTTAACACTGTCTGTGCTTTTGTTGAGATGTTTGTTGATTTATGTTTTTAACACTGACTGTGCTTTTGTTGAGATGTTTGTTGATTGATGTTTTTAACACTGACTGTGCTTTTGTTGAGATGTTTGTTGATTTATGTTTTTAACACTGACTGTGCTTTTGTTGAGATGTTTGTTGAGTGATGTTTTTAACACTGACTGTGCTTTTGTTTAGATGTTTGTTGATTGATGTTTTTAACACTAACTGTGCTTTTGTTGAGATGTTTGTTGATTGATGTTTTTAACACTGACTGTGCTTTTGTTTAGATGTTTGTTGATTGATGTTTTTAACGCTGACTATTTGTGTTTATATGTTTGATTGATGTTTTTAACACTGACTGTGCTTTTGTTGAGATGTTTGTTGATTGATGTTTTTAACACTGACTGTGCTTTTGTTTAGATGTTTGTTGATATGGTTTTTTTGTTAATAGCGTATAACTATCAGAAGCTGCTCAGAATGTCACATATAGTAACCTTTGTCGAATGACATCACAGTTGATGCTAGCAAGGTCAAGGTCTTCAATTCACTTTACACCCCTGTGTTACTGTGGCTTGAAAAAAGCCTAAAGAACAACAGCAGTTACTTGCCAGACATTTCGAAAAAAGCAACTAAGGAGGTTTGTGGTGAAGTTGGCTGATTCATCCCATAAAGGGTCAATCGCTACTTATAGGTTATGATGAAGTTGGATATGTCAGGTCAAATGGCACTAATATCACAGCTAAGCTGTAAACATTTGTTCTGGGCCGGCAATTCAGTTCTCTGAATTACATTCTGTTAATCTGCAGAAGTATGTTCTGCAATGTTTGCTCTGCTATGTTTGTTCTGCTTTGTTTGTTCTGATCCTCGTTCTTTGTTCTGCAATGTTTGATCCGCTTTCTTTGTTCTGTAATGTTTGTTCTGATCCTCTTTCTTTGTTCTGCAATGTTTGATCCGCTTTCTTTGTTCTGTAATGTTTGTTCTGCAAAATTTTTAAAATCAATGTTTATTGGTTACTGATCCTGCGTACTGTGGGCTTATAACTTTGCATTTATTTTAAAACAATGGTTGGTTGCTTGTCCAGCAGTCCATGGGCTCATGCCATTTGACCTAATGCCATTAAATGACATTATATTGCTGGGAAGTTTGTGGATTTTCAGCCCATCCCGGGACAGAACCAGAGAATAACTATCACACCTCTAGGAAGGTTGATCCTAGCCACTGAAGCCAAGATAGGGTTCACTGTACTCATTCCCCGCCACCAATTGACTACTGGTTATGCAGAACTTCTCTATTGCTCCAGGCATGCAACCAAATGTTCACATCAAAAGGATTGTCACGTCCTGAGTCACTGCCTCTATGTTGTGTCTCAGCCATAGGAAAAAACAGTGCTATCAGTTTCCTCCTCCTCAGTTCTGCACAGTACATCTCTGCCTCCCTCCCAACCACAGAGGGTGCATATATATATATTCAGGTAAACATGAAACACATTTCAACAACAAAATAAAAGCATAATTGTATAGATGACATTCCATGAATCTTCTCTAAGAAGATAACCTCAATATAACAGCATGTTATCCACTAAGGTTTTCTGTTGCATGTGTGGTTTGTCTATGGGCCATTGGTGAGACCCACAGATGCAACCACATGCGTATTTAAAACAATTAAAATAGCTCAAACTTTTTTGATATGACAAGCTATAGTTTTAAAATTCCAAATAAACATGCACGTGTTTTGAGAAGAGGATCATCCTCACACTGAATTACTTTATATTTCCATTCTTAAATTCAATACTCTATGACTATGACCAGAAAAATACAAATGTTTGTGAACAATAGCTTGTGGTAGCAATGTTCAATCCTGCAAGGTATTTAAATAATGTATGACTGGCATTGCAAGCGTTCAAGGCAATGATTGTGTTCAAGGCAATGATAGTGTGGAAAAGTCTGGCAGTTTTGTCACTGTGTTCAGTGGTAGAGCTGATACTAATCGATTGAGTTGCATACGAGAAACAGCATGTATAAACATCATTCTGGTACAGTTTCTTCGAATCATTCTCAAATTCATGCCAATAAACAAGATGTAGGCCTGCATTGTGAACGAAATGCATTGTGTCACAGTTTACAGTTTTGCTGCAATATCTGTGCCTTTGGCCAAACACATCTGTCTTCATCAGTCTACATTCATACAATCACACAATGTAATGTCTGATTTGCCTGGGCCCGAAAGGGGAGCAAAGAATAGTGACAGTTACCTGCCATGCACGTCGTAAGAAGCGACTATTGAGATTTTGGGTTGCATTTGGCAGGTGCCATCTTATAGAGGTTAAGTTATCTAGATGCCACGCTGAAGTTAGATGTGTTAGGCCAAAAGGCACACATTTTGCAAATCCAAGTTATAAACCATGACACAATGCATTTTGGTCTCTGGGCTATATTCTGCAGATCTGCAGGAGTTTGAGAATGAAAAGAAGAAGTACTATCTGTTAGTCAAGCTTACTTGCAGGCATATATTTATCATTATATTTATTCTCAAATTTCCCATGTCTTTGATTTAGGAACTGAATATGACATTCAGCATTGACAGTAAACCTGTGTACAGTGGAATTATATCTGGTAAGTTCACATTTCACACTTGACTGAGTTGCCCTTACACTTGAGACTAATAAAGACTGCATTGCCCTTACACTTGAGACTAATAAAGACTGAGTTGCCCTTACATTTGAGACTAATAAAGACTGCATTGCCCTTATGCTTGAGGTTGTAATAAATACTGAGTTGCACTTACACTTGAGGCTGTAAAGAAGACTGAGTTGCCCTTACACTTGAGACTTTAATACAGAGTTGCTTTTACACTTGAAGCTTAATAAAGACTGCATTGCCCTTACGCTTGAGCTGTAATAAATCCTGAGTTTTCCTTACACTTGAGGCTGTAAAGAAGTCTGGTGCTCTTACACTTGAGGCTTTAATAAATACTGAGTTATCCTTACACTCTATCTATCTATCTCTGTCTGTCTGTGTCTGTCTGTACGCTGTTGCCCTTGTTGGTGTCAGGGGTAGAAGAGTTCTCTGGAGATGGTCTACCTGTGTGCTGTTTGTAAGCTTGTTCCTGTAGTTTCTTTGATTTCAATGATCAATTTTTTCCATGGTCTGCCTCTGGTTTAATAGCCATGATGTCTATGTGTCATGGCCATCTGTAACATGCTGTCTGTTGGTAGTCTGCAAGTGTGTGAAAACCACTTGATCTGTTGTCTTTTGATGTGTTCCAATATTGGTATTGTTTCCTTACACTTGAGCCTGTAATCAAGGCTGAATTATCCTTACACATGAGGATGTAATAAAATCTGAGTTGCCCTTACACTTGTGGATGTAATAAAAACAGACTGCAGCATCTACACAAATACGTAATCTTTGTACAATTAGTTAATCACTGTACTTAAATCTCCCTATATGCACTGCCATCTGTCTCAACAGAGGAGGGGGACGATGCAAGGGAGTGAATCAAGGTGGTGGCACTGGGCGATGTAAGTCAAGGGAACGACACTGAGAGATGTTGGTCAATGGGAAGTCACAAGAGGATACAGGATTAAGGGGTAATGTAGGTCAAGGAGGTGATAGATTTTTAGAGACCACTGAAGCAAAAATAAAATGAGGCCACTTGCTACTTTTTGTGTACATGCAATAAAACATGAGATGTGATATGGTAATATTAATTAAGCTCTCATTGAAAACCTGGTCCCAACTAGGATTATTGCAACTACTGGTAAGCTTCTATCTACAAGAACAGCATGTGGTGTTACTATGAATATGTAGGTGTGTGTGTGTGTGTGTATATATATATATACACACACACACACACATACATATTCATAGTAATACCACATGCTGTTCTTTTTATGTGTTTTTATGTGCTTACGAAAATGTTAAAAAATTGTATTTGCCAATTTTATTTACTTTTGGTTTTTTTCTTATGATATTCACAGCTGATGCCCCACCACTTCTCTGCTTGGGATCCATCCCAACAGTGGCTGACATGTGCGTTCACTTTTTCAATATGACCTACAAAGTAGATCGACTTGGACTTCACAAAAGTCAGATTCTGGGATGCACAGATATGAGTCTTAATATCTATAATAAAACCATTGCTGTGTTTCCTGTAGACTGCTTCCAAATACCAGGAGATCCTAATCACCACCTCAAAGAAGACAACATAATTTTACCGAACTTTGTCCCATGATTATCACTATTTATGCCGATATAGATTTAATAATTGTATGCACATTGGGCTTTCTACTTTGGATGCATGTAAAAGTTAACGGATATCCAATTTCTCCTAAAGCTGTGTAAGTGCAAAGTTTTGGGAACCTCTTCAATCTAGATATTAGCATGTGACATGAGGTATCCATGCACATTTTTCTTGATCTGTTCTTCCAGAACTCACTAATCTTGGTGTTCAATTACAGTTTAGTCTGGGACCACAGTTTCTTTTGATCCCTGGGAATTATGAACAATGTATCTCTTATTTCCTATGCGTAATGGAGAATTTCCCCAGATCATTCATGCTCAGATTACATTAATATAGCATGCAATCACATGAAAGTTAGCATGTATGTGGTAGTACCAATGTTGGACACTTGATGACTGCGTGAGGTCAATTCTGCCAAATGGGCAACGGTTTTTCATTAACATGATGCTACTTCTGATTTAAAAAATTGGTAGCATATCCTATTCAGAATATAGCCATTAATGCAGCATTTGTTGGCTGTAGTGCTTTTCTAGGCATTTTCTAAAAACGCTTTCTGATAACAAGGATTAAATACTGTGGTTTCTGCCAGGAAGCATGAAGTACCCGGTACATTGATTTTTTTAAGCTACATTATTTGTGCCTTCCGGCCCAGCACATCTGATTTTGGTATGTAACATGATGCTATAATGATTCTATAGTATTGCTGGGAGTTTGAGAACTATCATCATACACTTTTGTGTGCTTCAACATATTTCTTACACAGGAATTTCTCAGCCACAGAACACAAATACTGTAGTACTGGTGAGGGCCTCTGATGTCATTTACTTTTGGTTCCACCGAAGATGGATGTGTCGGGCCATTGGTGCAAATAAAACAGCGACACAAAGCATTTCCATTCTCTGGACTACATCCTGCTGGAAATCTAGTAGGACAATGGTCCTGCTACAAGAGAATTCAGCAGGAGTTTGAGAATGAACGCTGAAGAAGAAGAAGAATTTACTTTTGGTTACAGGTATTTTATTTGTTTTATTTTATTTATATGATGTGAAATATATATATATATATATATTGCATAATATATGTCAGTTTTTAATCCTATTATTATAGATGTTAAAATTGTGAAGATTTTATTGAAAATTTATGTTGGGTATTCAAATTGTTATTATCCATATCCAATGGAACTTGATCACACTTACCTGTGATTCAGGGGTCACTGACACACTTACTTATGATTCAGAAGTCACTGAGTATTTTCCATAAATCATCTCACAGATAAAATAAAGTCATAGATTTTGGAGAACAAACAATGGCTTCTTCTTCAGTGTTCATTCTCAAACTCCCACTGGATCTTTCTTGTGGCAGAACATTGGTTTTACTAGATTTCCAGCAGGATGTAGTCCAGAGAAGGGAAATGAGTTGTGTCTCTGTTTTATTTGAGCCTGTGACCTCACACATCTGTCTTCGTCTGAGACACAATGGCAATTTTCAACATACGATGGCCTCCCTGACTTGTTCGATTGTGTCAGATCTACAGCTTCATCATCACATATGCCTGCTTTTTATCAAGATTATCATTCTCCTGAGATCTGTTACCATCATCCAGTCAAGTAGCCTTCACCAAATCTGAAGCTTGCATCTTCGGGGAAACAGCACAAATACCAGAGTACATACTACAGGACTGTCCCAACTTTGCTGTTCACAGAACATCAATCTGTCCCACAGCTCTGCAAAACAAGTTGTGGTGAACATACAGCTATCTAAAACTAAATGCTCTATTCATTACAAATATTATTTCACTGTGGCATACCAGGAAATGAAAAGACAGATATGCTAGCAAAATATGGAGCAATGCGGGAAGAAAAAAAGACCAAGAAATCACCAACCAGGAAAAGAGGATTCATCAAAGCTATTAGGAAATTCAACATCCAAAAGACAACAATCACTATCTTGACAGAGCTGAGAACATTATCATAATCTTCACAACAGGACAGGACACAACTGACTAAATAGCCACTGAAATAGACTGAGATTGGTTCCATCACCTCTGTGTCCATGTGGGCAGGCAGAACAGACTGCAGAATATATCCTGCAAGACTGCATTACACTAAACTAGCTGGGGGAGGAGCACTGATTCACAGAGATAGACATCCATAGAAAATTTTATGGGAAATTTCACATACAGTAACATTTATGAAGAGAACTGAACTTGCTGTGTAGACATGTTAAACCAGACTTGCTGTGTAGACATGATAAACCAGACTTGCTGTGTAGACATGTTAAACCAGACTTGCTGTGTAGACATGTTAAACCAGACTTGTTGTGTAGACATGATAAACCAGACTTGCTGTGTAGACATGTTAAACCAGACTTGCTGTGTAGACATGTTAAACCAGACTTGCTGTGTAGACATGTTAAACCAGACTTGCTGTGTAGACATGTTAAACCAGACTTGCTGTGTAGACATGATAAACCAGACTTGCTGTGTAGACATGTTAAACCAGACTTGCTGTGTAGACATGTTAAACCAGACTTGCTGTGTAGACATGTTAAACCAGACTTGCTGTGTAGACATGATAAACCAGACTTGCTGTGTAGACATGTTAAACCAGACTTGCTGTGTAGACATGTTAAACCAGACTTGCTGTGTAGACATGTTAAACCAGACTTGCTGTGTAGACATGATAAACCAGACTTGCTGTGTAGACATGTTAAACCAGACTTGCTGTGTAGACATGTTAAACCAGACTTGCTGTGTAGACATGTTAAACCAGACTTGCTGTGTAGACATGTTAAGCCAGACTTGCTGTCTAGACATGTTAAACCAGACTTGCTGTGTAGACTTGTTAAGCCAGACTTGCTGTCTAGACATGTTAAACCAGACTTGCTGTGTAGACTTGTTAAACCAGACTTGCTGTGTAGACTTGTTAAACCAGACTTGCTGTGTAGACATGTTAAACTAGACTTGCTGTGTAGACATGTTAAACCAGACTTGTTGTGTAGACATGTTAAACCAGACTTGCCTGTGTAGACATGTTAAACCAGACTTGCCTGTGTAGACATGTTAAACCAGACTTGTTGTGTAGACATGTTAAACTAGACTTGCTGTGTAAACATGTTAAACCAGACTTGCCTGTGTAGACATGTTAAACCAGACTTGCTGTGTAGACATGTTAAACTAGACTTGCTGTGTAGACATGTTAAACCAGACTTGTTGTGTAGACATGTTAAACCAGACTTGCCTGTGTAGACATGTTAAACCAGACTTGCTTGTGTAGACATGTTAAACCAGACTTGCTGTGTAGACATGTTAAACCAGACTTGCCTGTGTAGACATGTTAAACCAGACTTGCCTGTGTAGACATGTTAAACCAGACTTGCCTGTGTAGACATGTTAAACCAGACTTGCCTGTGTAGACATGTTCAACTGCTAACGAGAAGAAGAAAAAGTTTACTAATATTGAACTAGATGCATAGCGTACTTGATCGCAGAAGAAGTAACCCCTGCCTCACCCCAGTGAATCATATGGTTATAATCATTGTTACCATTTTTTTTTCTTTTCATTTTGAACTCTTTTATTTGCCTCTACAAATATGTGTCTGGTTGTGGTTTCTTCATTCAATCTCAGATGTTACCTTGAAGTGATCAAAGATGGCTGTGCTCCAACTCAACTTGTCAAGATCTCTACAGTGGTTAGCGCACTGGCTTCGCATATGAGTGGTCCTGAGTTCATTCCCCAGTTGAGGCGGAAATGTTTTCAGAACGCAACGGCTCCCAGGTCGACCCAGCCTTAAATGGGTACCGGATTAATTCGGGAAGTAAAGACTGCGAGGGAGAGGAGATGGCTACCGCCCTCATTTGCAGAGCCTGTGAAATGTGAGATCGCTAACATCTCACACCCCTACGGCATTAATAAATGCTATGGGTTACTTTATTTTTTTTACTTTACCCTGCAATTGTATAAATCTTCTCTGCTTCTCTCTCATTGTGTATCTTTGTCTTGTTCTCTACTTCTCTCCTGTTGTGTATCTTTGTCTTGTTCTCTACTTCTCTCCTGTTGTGTATCTTTGTCTTGTTCTCTACTTCTCTCCCATTGTATATCTTTGTCTTGTTCTCTACTTCTCTCCCATTGTGTATCTTTGTCTTGTTCTCTACTTCTCTCCCATTGTATATCTTTGTCTTGTTCTCTACTTCTCTCCCATTGTATATCTTTGTCTTGTTCTCTACTTCTCTCCTGTTGTGTATCTTTGTCTTGTTCTCTACTTCTCTCCCATTGTATATCTTTGTCTTGTTCTCTACTTCTCTCCCATTGTATATCTTTGTCTTGTTCTCTACTTCTCCCCCATTGTGTATCTTTGTCTTGTTCTCTCTTCTCTCCTGTTGTGTATCTTTGTATTGTTCTCTACTTCTCCCCCATTGTGTATCTTTGTCTTGTTCTCTACTTCTCTCCCATTGTATATCTTTATCTTGTTCTCTACTTCTCTCCCATTGTATATCTTTGTCTTGTTCATTACTTCTCCCCCATTGTGTATCTTTGTCTTCTTCTTGTGTATTCATTCTCAAACTCCTGTCTGTTAGCAAGATGTATTCCGGAGAGCAAAATATATTGTGTTTTAGTTTAGTTTACAGCTTTACTGCAATTTCTGTTTGACATATCCAACATCAGAATGATATCTTGGTCTTTTTTATCCACTATGTGGTGGACACTCAACCCCACCCTATAAACTTCTTATTTGTCTCTTATGATGTGTATAACAGATCACCCTGTCGCTATTATTTGCTCCCGTTTCTTGCCCTAGGAACACTGACATAGATAGTTTTGAAATTATGTGTAAAAAATATTTATTTGTCACGAAGAACATATACAATAACAATATACACGTCAAATGTGTACTGTGTTATGTGATGGTTTAACAGCATTCATGGAAATTAATGAGAAAAGTGGGGATCTCCCTAGTGTAGTGGTTAAGCTGTTCACCTTGCATTTAAGAGGTCATGAGTTCGAATCCGACTCATGTCGTCTTGTTTACAAGGTGGATTTATTCGGAGATCCCTGTGGATTATCATTTAAAGCTACAGAGTTACATGCTATGAATGGTACTCTCGGCATGCGGTGTGCCACTTCGTTGAGAGTGATGGAGTACATATGGGAAACCAAGTACAGTGAAGTCAATCCTCTATGACTTTTGAACTTTTTTTTTATCATGGAAATTCTGTGACTGGGAGTGCAATGTTAAATATAGGATGTAAAAATTATGTAATGGGGAGTGTAATAGTGAATAGTCTATAGGATGTAAAAATTGTTACTATACAAGAATCAGTGGACACATATTTACAGGAACAAACTTTCTTGTGGATAGTTCGTGTTTCAGCAGAACTGATTAGTGCAGTTAGTGGGCAACTAACCAGTGTTAGCATTAACACTGACATTTATTATGTCCCTTTGTTAGTGTGAATCTCACTAATGTACTGCTGGGAGGGAAGGCTGCGTACTTTAGTGTGTTTTTTTGGGGTGGGGGGGTGAGAGGATTTATGGTTAGGGCTTGGTTAGATGTTTAGAATTTGGTAGGGGACCGCTTTCAGTGTTGGGGTTAGGATTTGGAACAGTGTAGCCGATGTAATGGGCATATAATGGGGAAGGACAAATGTTGGAGGGGGCATATGGAGAGAGGTGGGTGTTGGTGGGTTGATGAGTGGCTACACAGGTGGTCAGTATCTGCTCATTTCCTCCAATATTGCATAGAAAGGAGTGACATTTCCTCCAGTATGGCATAGAAAGGAGTGACATTTCCTCCAATATGGCATAGAAAGGAGTAACATTTCCTCCAGTATGGCATAGAAAGGAGTGGCATTGTTCTGGAGCCTAGATCGCCACATGAACTCTGCTAGGCAGCTGTTTAAGTGATGCTGTGCTGTTCCACAGTGTTTCTTATTTTGTCACTTTGCACTTCCCCACATTTGCTCCACTGTTTGGATATGGGCCCTGGTAACTTGATCCTTGAAGTTGTATCTAAGTAAATTCTAGTAGGAAGAAGAGGATAAATTAAAAATTCTTGACGGGAATTGAACCAGGTCTGTTCTAACACCTTGCAACTTGAGTAAAGTGATTTTTCTGTTCTTGACCAACTACATCTCCAAAAAAAAGATGTGATATTGTCAAGACATTCAAACTGTGTACTCAAGTCACTGAGAATGGACCAATCAAGACATAGACTATTACAACAATGAACATCCCATACAAGTATTGATGTATCCTCAGTAATACAAACATATAACATTTGTATACGTACTACAAGGGCCAATAGGTTTCTTGTAAACATAAATAACATAGAGATAGTACATCGGTGGTTCACTGTTAGATGGTCGAAGCCTGCTCTCCCAATCTCGGTAGTTTTATATCCTTTCCAACAGTCGGAATATATCATTGATCCAGGCTCAATATTGTCAACAATCGCCTTCATTAAGTTAGCAGAACTTATCTTCCACTTGTAGCAGGAAAACGTCCTTTGTCTCACAACATATTCCACCAAGTACCCATTGTTGAGGCAACACTCTGCCAGAGTTTGCTTTTTTTTTGGTAAATAGGCTTTCGATTATCTCTATGATCATTCCTTCTCCTCCAATGTGTCTTCGTGGCAGATGTGTCAGCCTATAGACACTTCACGCATAAATGAGTTTCATAAATGTGATGAGTCACCACGAAAGATGCACATACGATGTTTGCACATAACATACATTAAACAGTTGGATGAAATGCACAAACGGTGTCTATGCATAACATTAAAAGTTGTGACCATGTCCACTTTTTCTTGTAAAGTACAGATTCTTGTGTAATAGCAATTTTTAAAATCTATATTCACCATTACACTCCCATCACATAATTTTTACATCCTAATGTGTTGAACAGTTGTGAGAAAAAATGTGCGTGCAACTAAGACTTATAACATTTGTCTAATTACCTAAACATATATGTCAACTTCAAGAGGCAATATTCTGGATTTGAACCCAAAACAAGCCTACTCAAAAAATTTGATATTTCAATCACAAATACTGGTCATTTGTAGCAGAGTCAGCAGTGACACAGACAGAGTCAAAATGAAAATGACAAATATTTGTCAATTTTTAGCTTTCACATGCGGTGGTCACATGCTGTATGGAAAGTGAAACGTACGTCTGGTGTGTCAGCAATATGGTTACAGATATCCACAAGTCAGTGGAGGTGGTTAAAACACTGAACATATTAGTTACCACTACCAAAGTTGGATGTGATGGGCCATTGGCATAAATAAAATAGTGACACAACTTATTTCCATTAGTTGGAGTACACCCTGCTGGAAATTGTCCTGCTACAAGAGAGATACAGGGAGAGTTTGTGAACTAAAAACATATTTTTTTCCCCTAAAAATTGTATATTTCAGCCCCAAATCCACCAAAGATGGATGTGTTGGGCCTGTGGCGCTAATAAAATAATGAGGCAATGCATTTACCTTCTCTGAACTACATCCTGCTGGAAATAGAGTCAGATGATTGTCCTGTTACAAGAGAGATTCAGCTGCAGTTTGAGAGTAATTGCTGAAGAAAGACCTGAAGTACTCCAGAAATTCTATATTTCAACCCCAAATACTGCTAAATTTCTAAATTCTATATTTCAACCCCAAATACTGCTACATTTCTGTATTTTTGAACAAATATTCTGTCCATTTTCTGTATAAATATTTTACTTTGCTAAATGCAGATTCTGTATTAAATATAAATATGTTTATATTCAATGTAACCTCAGTATTTTCTAAACAAAATACTGATACATGTAATCAATATAGTGGTTTATAGATATGCCTTGGTGAATTTATTTCATGATGTGAGATATATGGTGTTTCATGATGTAGGACATGTTGTTTCATGATGTGAGACATGTTGTTTCATGATGTGAGACATGTTGTTTCATGATGTGGAACATGTTGTTTATGATGTGGGACATGTTTCATGATGTGGGACATGTTGTTTCATGATGTGGGACAGGTTTCATGATGCAGGACAAGTTGTTTCATGATGTGGGACATGTTGTTCCATGATGTGGGACATGTTGTTTCATGATGTGGGACATGTTGTTTCAGTGTGTGAGACATGTTGTTTCATGATGTGAGACATGTTGTTTCATGATGTGAGACATGTTGTTTCATGATGTGAGACATGTTGTTTCATGATGTGGGACATGTTGTTTATGATGTGGGACATGTTTCATGATGTGGGACATGTTGTTTATGATGTGGGACATGTTGTTTCATGATGCGGGACATGTTGTTTATGATGTGGGACATGTTTCATGATGTGGGACATGTTGTTTATGATGTGGGACATGTTTCATGATGTGGGACATGTTGTTTCATGATGTGGGACATGTTGTTTCATGATGTGGGACATGTTGTTTCATGATGTGGGACATGTTGTTTCATGATGTGAGACATGTTGTTTCATGATGTGAGACATGTTGTTTCATGATGTGAGACATGTTGTTTCATGATGTGAGACATGTTGTTTCATGATGTGAGACATGTTGTTTCATGATGTGAGACATGTTGTTTCATGATGTGAGACATGTTGTTTATGATGTGGGACATGTTGTTTCATGATGTGGGACATGTTGTTTATGATGTGGGACATGTTGTTTCATGATGCGGGACATGTTGTTTATGATGTGGGACATGTTTCATGATGTGGGACATGTTGTTTATGATGTGGGACATGTTTCATGATGTGGGACATGTTGTTTCATGATGTGGGACATGTTGTTTCGTGATGTGGGACATGTTGTTTCATGATGTGGGACATGTTGTTTCATGATGTGAGACATGTTGTTTCATGATGTGAGACATGTTGTTTCATGATGTGAGACATGTTGTTTCATGATGTGAGACATGTTGTTTCATGATGTGAGACATGTTGTTTCATGATGTGAGACATGTTGTTTCATGATGTGAGACATGTTGTTTATGATGTGGGACATGTTGTTTCATGATGCGGGACATGTTGTTTATGATGTGGGACATGTTTCATGATGTGGGACATGTTGTTTATGATGTGGGACATGTTTCATGATGTGGGACATGTTGTTTCATGATGTGGGACATGTTGTTTCATGATGTGGGACATGTTGTTTCATGATGTGGGACATGTTGTTTCATGATGTGAGACATGTTGTTTCATGATGTGAGACATGTTGTTTCATGATGTGAGACATGTTGTTTCATGATGTGAGACATGTTGTTTCATGATGTGAGACATGTTGTTTCATGATGTGGGACATGTTGTTTCATGATGTGGGGCATGTTTCATGATGCAGGACAAGTTGTTTCATGATGTGGGACATTTTGTTTCATGATGTGGGACATGTTGTTTATGATGTGGGACATGTTTCAGTATGTGAGACATGTTGTTTCATGATGTGAGACATTTTGTTTCATGATGTGAGACATGTTGTTTCATGATGTGAGACATGTTGTTTCATGATGTGGGACATGTTTCATGATGTGGGACATGTTGTTTCATGATGTGGGACATGTTGTTCCATGATGTGGGATATTTTGTTTCATGATGTGGGACATGTTGTTTCAGTATGTGAGACATGTTGTTTCATGATGTGGGACATGTTTCATGATGCAGGACAAGTTGTTTCATGATGTGGGACATGTTGTTCCATGATGTGGGATATGTTGTTTCATGATGTGGGACATGTTGTTTCAGTGTGCGAGACATGTTGTTTCATGATGTGGGACATGTTGTTCCATGATGTGGGATATGTTGTTTCATGATGTGAGACATGTTGTTTCATGATGTGGGACATGTTGTTTCATGATGTGAGACATGTTGTTTCATGATGTGGGACATGTTGTTTCATGATGTGGGACATGTTTCATGATGTGGGATTTGTTGTTCCATGATGTGGGACATGTTGTTCCATGATGTGGGATATGTTGTTTCATGATGCGAGACATGTTTTTTCATGATGTGGGACATGTTTCATGATGTGGGATTTGTTGTTCCATGATGTGGGACATGTTGTTCCATGATGTGGGATATGTTGTTTCATGATGCGAGACATGTTTTTTCATGATGTGGGACATGTTGTTTCATGATGTGAAACATGTATATTTTTTTATAATTTCATGTAGACTGTATTCCAAGAACAAAACTCATGAGACACTAATTGAGCATATCATTAATTTCCTACAATTTTGTGAAACCTGTTGTTTGTATTTACGTGATTTGCATGTTGTTTCATGATGTTGGACATGTTGTTTGTATTTACGTGATTTGCATGGCACTAGACATTTGGTAAGATGTGTTGGTACTTCATGTAAATCAGTAACATTTTTATTGTAACTTTTCTTTTTTGTAAATAATGATAGGCCTATTACTTTGTATGCATATTAAATTTGAAACTTGTGTTCTGAATTCAACTTAGAATGTGTTTTTCTGTTTCACAGAGTATACATATTACTACTGTTTGCTTTTATTTGGTTGACAGTATTGTTCATTGTTTCCTCTTATTGAAAGTTATATTTTCTTGGAAATAAATTATTTTGTATTGTCAAGTCGTTAATGTAAGTTTCTTTTGAATTTGTGTTTGCTTATTTTTGTGTGGAGTATTTATGTGTAGGCAGCATGGCGGCCAGTCAAGATCCCTGGTAATAAATAATAATATATGATATTTTGTGAGTGTTCATTCTCAAACTCTCATCTGATCTATCTTGTAGCTGGATGTTCCTTCTAGATTTCCAGATGTAGTTCAGAGAACGGAAATGTACTGTCGCCATTTTATTTGCACCAAATGGCCTGATACGTCCGTCTTTGGTGTAATATCTGAAGTATATTCTGTATAGAACATTGCTATTGCAGAATTTTTAAGCACCACTAATATACCCAATCACATTGCCAGTACAACGTGAATGATCAAATTTGAACCACGAGCCCGATATTGGACATTAGCAGTTAGAAATGATCCTATATTGGAGATATAGATAGATAGATTGATGAATCTATCCCCGTGTGAAGCCGGGGTTAGACAGGGGAGAAAGAATAGTGACACTTATCAGTCATACACGTCATAACAGACGACTAAGGAAGCTTAGGTAGAGGGTGCGGAGTTGGCTGTCCCTTGGAGGATCATTTATTCATGACAAAACGCATTCCGTTCTCCGGACTACATTCTCTAATCTGCATGAGCGTGAGATCGAACGCAGAAGAAAATGTAGTTGAAATATATCCAGAAAAAGACATAACAACGAAGACACAATAACCAATAGTTTGAGTTGTTGGCCTGTGATATTTAAACTGTTGGACACAGACGGGAGGGGAGAGAGGAAAAAGGGAGAAAAATACCTGAGGTATTAGCAATGTGCACTCCCCTCCTCAATGCTCGTAAACATTTTGGGGGCCTCGCTAACACGGCTCCCGTTATATGCAGCGTACACTACCTGCTGCTAACGCGATTGAGCCTCAAGAGAGATAGACCTAACATAAAGAAATATTGCAGCCGCGAGCACAGCAAAACAGCGGGATGGATAGTTACTTCAGCAGAGTTCTGTTTTAAAAAAGAAAAAAAAATTACAACGGGGGAATGTAGAGTTTTTCCAGAACCAAGAGAACGCGGTGCCAGTACGCATGTCTCACTTCAGGCGCATCTGCGTTGCGTGAGAATATACGTTTGTGCTGATTCTTATACACCAGGAATTATTATCAAGATTCTAGCAGGAACACTTTTATAATGGTTAGTTTTATGTGTGAATATATTCCATAGCGTAGTTCATTATCTATTTATCTAATCTATCTGTCTATATTTCTGATTATCTATCTATCTATCTATCTATCTATCTATCTATCTATCTATCCATCCATATATCTACCTACCTACCAATATATATACATACGTCTCTGTCTCAATCGATTCATCCGTCTGTCTGTATGTCTGTCTATTAATTTATCTCCGTCTATGACTATTTGTGTAGAGAGCCTAAGTATATATTCTATTTGTTTTTTTCTGTCTGTCGCTCATTATTTCACAAGGCAATCAATGCCTTTAGCATCTCGTATAATAATTACAATAGCATGCATATATCTATGTCTATATGGATGAAATATGTGAGTACAGTTCAGAAGCTAAATCTTTGCCATATCTACTTTGTAAGTGTTCCGCCACTAGAATTTCCTGTTAGATTAAAGAGACTGCACACTTAGGAACGTATTGAACGTAAACAAGTATACTGTATTCAGTTTGTACATATCATTGTCACAGAAAAAGAGTTCGGTAACATTTGAGATGTATTCATACATTTTTATTGATCACAGAGGAAAAAGATCACGTTATCTTACGCCTACTTCCCAACCTGGGACTTTTTTTCCCAATCTTTTATCGCCAATATGGGATCATTTATCACAGCCAATGTTTAATATGGAAACTACACAAATATGAAATGGAGCACAGCCCGCACATGCTGCAGCCAAAATGACGATGACATTCAAGTTTAGAAGAAACTATCATGTTTAGACTTAAACCAGGTCACAACAGACACAAAGTAAAATATAATTAAACCCATATAATTTAACTGCCGTAGGGGTGTGAGATGTTAGCTATCTCACATTTCAGAGGCTACACCATCACTGCTCAATGTGGAATCAATAATTGCTAAATGTGAAATCTGTAACTGCTCAATGTGGAATCAATAATTGCTCAACGTGGAATCTATAACTGCTACTGCCCAATGTGGAATCAATAACTGCTCAATGTGGAATCAATAACTGCTCAATGTGGAATAAATAATTGCTAAATGTGGAATCTATAACTGCTCAATGTGGAATCTATAACTGCTCAACGTGGAATCTATAACTGCTACTGCCCAATGTGGAATCAATAACTGCTCAATGTGGAATCAATAACTGCTCAATGTGGAATAAATAATTGCTCAATGTGGAATCTATAACTGCTCAATGTGGAATCAATAATTGCTTAATGTGGAATCTATAACTGCTCAATGTGGAATCTATAACTAATCAGTGTAGAATCAATAATTGCTCAATGTGGAATCTATATCACAGTTACTATAGTAAATCTGATATCTACATTACACCATTGATACTCAACAAGAGATAGCCAGAGCAAGGAATACTATGTGATTCAGTATGGAGGTAACACGGAAAAATGAGAGTGCCATTTCTGTGAATATACACAGGGCAGGGCCGTATATATGTCCTCTTTAAGGGGAGGGGGGTTTTACTTAACAAAAAAAAGCAATTTCTTCGTTTTCGTGGGGTTTTTGGTCCAGACATGTCAATTACTCGTATTGCATGATACCATGGTCGCTGGTGCAATCTCGGCCTGGTATCTCTGACTCCAGCACCCGTGCTTGCTTGGGCAGGACTGAGGTTCTGTTCGTTATCGGGTTGACCTGACCAATCTTAGTTTCCAGCCTCTGTTGGCTGGATTACGCCCTTTCTTAGCTTCAGAAAGTTGGCCTCGATTTGAAGGGGGGGGGGGGAAGTACCTTTCTGGCTTGCGTCCTAGTACTGTTGTAGTCTAGCTTTCTAAATAATGCGAGAACATGACACAGTATGATGTGAGAGCATGAAGTAATATGATGTGAGAACATGACATTTCTCACAGTATGATGTGAGAACATGACATTTCTCACAGTATGATGTGAGAACATGACATTTCTCACAGTATGATGTGAGAACATGACATTTCTCACAGTATGAAGTGAGAACATTACACAGTATGATGTGAGAACATGACACAGTATGATGTGAGAACATGACACAGTATGATGTGAGAACATGACACAGTATGATGTGAGAACATGACACAGTATGATGTGAGAACATTACACAGTATGATGTGAGAACATGACACAGTATGATGTGAGAACATGACACAATACTAGGCAAGCTCGTATATAGGTGGGGGCAGGGGTATTGTGCTAATAGATCATGGCTAAATACTGTATGATGTTCTACACTCTACTCGGGGATTAGGGATGTGGGTTGAGCACATCTAGCTGTGCCCCCCTCTTTTGTTATAAAGTATCTTCTGTGATGGATCTACATATTACAGAATACCCCATTCCTTACTTTTATTCTTTGTGTCCAATATACCGAGATATTCAGAAGTCAAAGACCCCTGTACAGAATGAATTAAGACTTCATTCGTTCTGTTTTTTTAAATTATTGTCATAGTTTCGTTGGTCACTATTTATATACTTGGAGTCGCAAGCCAAATATATCCATGGCCGATAAACCAAACGCACGGAAATAATCCAAATTGGCCTTTCAGATCATGCTTATATTTTCTGTACACAGGTCTTTCTACTGAAGACCTGTCATGAATATACTCATCTGGTAAACATATTCTCGATATTGTTCAGTCAAGAGAGTATTAACATATGCAAATAGAGGACGTATTTTCCTGGAAAGATATGAATCAAGACAATATGTAAGACATATATCAATATTCAAGAACACAATTATCAATATATACGACATATATCAATATGTAAGACATATATCAATATGTAAGACATGTCAAATGACACAAACATCTACTTTTCGCAGGTCATGACATTCTTCACGAGATCCCATCTGTTCGTTTCGCGGTGAACATCATGCCTAGCATCTTAAACTTGCATGTAATTGATATTACCTTTATAACATTACAGGCAGTGTTGCCACTGATGTTTTAGAGATAGCCCCAGCCAGGTCGCACTGTTAAAAAAAGCAACTCCAGATAACCCCAGGCCACATATTTCAATTGAAATAAGACCCTGGCCTTGGCTAGCATACCAAAATAAAAGGTCGTCCACCCATTCTGGGCGCAATTCCATAATATTTAATGAGACTTTTGGTACCTATTTTTATTTTTAGAAAATCGTTCGTTAAGGTCAGAAATGATATGCCTCTTTTTTGGCCAAAGTCATAGGCCTAAAAAACCAAGATTGGGACAAATTTGGTCAAAATAATCACAGCACGCTAGACGACTTCCAAAAACCCCAGATCTAGTAAGACAACTCCATTTGTGGCAACGTTGATTATAAGAACACTCCTTGATAGTGACCTTGATCTCACTTCCTTATACGTGCCTCAACTTTCACATTCACATAAGCATACCAGATAGATAACACATTTTTCAAACGTATATATTTATACACATATCTTGCATAATGTGATCGTTCAGACATGTATTCGATAATCCTATGCATGTTAGGTACCGAAATAAAATGTTGCTATCCTAACTCCTACCCTTAAATTTACTCACTCTACACACATAAAAAAAATATGCGGAGGATGAGTCACACTACCGCATCCGTTACTCACCAGATCAGCAAGCAGCAGTCCAACTGGGCAATTTAGCTGCTCTACGGCGGACAGAATTAAAGTTTATTATTTGCCTTTCCCCATTTATGTTGACGTTACTCTTGTCCTTTTATAAAAACTATCGGAGTTTGTGTATTCAAGAACGTACGTCATTGTATGTTGAGCCATGACTTTGATAACCTATAAGACATGTGTACATAATTAATCAAGATTCATTTGTTACATTTTTTTTTACCCCAAAAAGGCTCATTTTAATTATTTCCGTGCTTTCGTAGTCGGCCTTGGTTTTTTTGGCAGGTAAATAGTGACCAACGAAAATCAAAACAATAATAAAAAACACGAATGAAGGCTTGTTTACGTTCTGTTGAGAGGTTTAAACTAGAGCCCGTCATGGCATAAATCATCAGGAGAGTAGGGGTGCCACACTGGAGATAGTACTAAAATCCCTTATCTTCCCTGAATGCGTGCCTACCACATATTTTGCATGTTTATGGAGTGTGTACGAAGTTATGCACACGTTCATTCCCAGTGTGCTATTGTGCGCACTATTGACGTGCTGTCAATGAAATTACGTCATTAGCAGACCAAGTCGCCTGAGAAAACAAAATGGCTAATGTTAGCGGAAATTAAATTATGTCACGAGTTAATGCCATGTATTTTCATCGAAGTAGAAGGGATGATTCTAGAGTTTAGGAGGGGAGGGCGGTTAGGGGCAGGCTTAGATTAAATTATGACCGACAATAACCCCCTCCCTTCTAAACTCTATACATCTGTATCTAAAAGGGAGAAATAAACTGATTATGTCACGATGTAATGCCACGAATGCGCATCGGAGAAGTGATGACCCTAGAATTTAGCAAAAAGGGGGGTTATAGGGGGTTAGATCTATTTCACACATCCCCCATCCATCCATACTAATATTTGTACATCTGTATCTCAAGGGAGACAGAAGTTGTGTTGCTTCCTTATTATTCGAAGTTATCGATACGGTAGTCATTTCGTTACATAAGAAATGAATCAACACAATGACGTCACAAACTACTAAAAAATTGCGACCGGACAATTATTTAAAAAAATGTGAGTACTGGTAGGCATTCATAAAGGAAAAGTTTCAAAATCTTGCCAAACACCTTTTTTCCCTTCCATCCTCGACTATTCCTTACAAAATAGTTTTATGCAATGAGTCATGTATCGTTACATGTCCAGACCAAATAATTGTACATCGTTTCATCATTTTATCAAAATTATTATTATATACTACTATTAGTTACTGACTGTCATGTGATTGACCGTCTGCATATAAAATAGTTGAGCGTAACTTCTACATGCACACATAGACCCAATTTGAGTAATTTCTCTTGTGTGCTGATGACAGCTGGAGTCTTCTGAATACAGAGACACATTTTAGAGAAATCTCTTCTAGAAATTGCACACAAGAAACCAAGAGTAAGTAAATGTATACCGAGTTATGGACCAACGTCATACATAGCACACGGATTTCCTATAAGTTATCAGTTGTTTCCACGATGTTTGACCAGAAACCACCTGATTAGCGCTTCCTTCGTACTTGATTGGTAGCGATGATGCTTTTCCTCGACCTTCCCAGAGCTTGAACATTAGTACCCTAGCTGCTAATTTTATTATTTCAAATCGTGAATAGCGAGTACCAAGGTCTATTGAAGAATGACCTAACGTCTACTGATCGAGAGGAGAATAACTTAACACTACCACGGTTCCCATGAAACGAAGTGTCCACATGAAACATTACTTCTCATGGTTAGTGAGATAGTCAATTGATGAGTTGATCTAAGGGCGAATGAGATAGCCAATTGGTGAGTTGATCTAAGGGTGAGTCAGATAGTCCATTGATGAGTTGATCTAAGGGTGAATGAGATAGTCCATTGATGAGTTGATCTAAGGGTGATGAGTTGTTTGATCTAAGGGTGATGAGTTGTTTGATCTAAGGGTGATGAGTTGTTTGATCTAAGGGTGATGAGTTGTTTGATCTAAGGGTGTGCGGTTTTCAACTGATGATTTCTACGAGGTAGCTCAGAACGTGCTGTTATACACTAGCGAAGCATGGACTGTGTATAGACGTCATGTGAGGAAACTCAATCACTTTCACATAACTTGTCTTAGAAAAGTTTTAAACATCAGATGGCACAACAAAATTTCAGATACCACTGTCCTTGACAGATCTGGTATCCCCAGCATTGACACTATCTTGATGCAGACACATATTCGTTGGGCAGTTCATTTGGTACGTATGCCAGACTATCTCATGTCAAAGATACTTCTCTATGGTGAGCTGGAGAAGGGTAAACGATCTCAAGGTGGCCAAAAGAAACGCTACAAGGACTCGTTAAAGACCTCACTGAAAACATTTGAAATAGACCAGGATACATGGGAAGAACTTGCACAAACAAAGTTCTACATGGCGCTCTACAGTCAAAAAGAGTCCAACATCTTGTGAAAAGAGCAAAAATGCTGCAGCCCAACAGCGGAGAGTAGCTAGAAAGTCACGAATAGACCCAAATCCGCATACAGCGGTCATTCCATGTCCGAACTGTCCAAGAACATTTACAGCTTGAATAGGGCTCATTAGCCATCTACGAACTATTACACATGGTCATTAGCGAATTGTCGTACCAGTATGGGGTAACCATGCAGTGGATACCCTCTCACTGTGGAATTACATGAAATGAAAAAGCAGACCAACTGGCTAAGGAAGGTGCCGCCGAAGACCAACCAGATATACCAATCACCTATCATCAGAAAAAACAGATGATCAAGTCAATAAGAAAGCTACAAACACCAACTCAAGATGATTATCACATTATGAACAGATCAGAACAAGTTATAATTCTACGTCTCAGAACAGGACACAACCGACTCCACAGTCACATGTATACAAAGTTCAAGATTGGCAACACGGCCATGTGTACATGTGGACAGGGAGCACAGAGTACCAAACATATACTTCAAGAGTGTTCTGAGCATGAAACGCCGAGGCAGACATATTGGCCAGAGGAAACAACACTGGAATCAAAGCTCGATGGGACACTGTATGAACTACAAAAGACAGAGAGTTTTATTAAGGAGACAGAATTACAGATATAGACATGTTTCAAGTGAACGAAAGAAGAAGAAGAACACATGGTCATAATTCTAACTGAATTTTCAAAAGTGGATATAAAAATGGTCATCATCACTTGTGATGGACGAACACACAGATCAAAACGTTCTGCGAAATAGTCGACTTGTGTTTGAATGAAGAAATATGTTATGGAGATTATATGTTGAGAAGTTGGTAATGACATTGACGAAAGGGCATGGCAGACGTGACCTTCACATATATTCTCGAAGAGAAGATACGGATGTTTGTGTCTAGTGCTAGTTGCATCGTCGGAGTTGAAAATGTCCTTGATTGAACAACATAAAAATTCTGAATTCTGTGTTTTGTTTGAGGACTCACCATCAGAGACACTTACATTGTCTAATAAAGCATGTGGTAATACCGCAAGGAAGAAATCGCAATCTTTTGTTTGGAACAAGCGTTTACGTGAAGGTCCTCACACAGTTAGATTATTCTGCATGACAATGAGCCGGAACTTCAATCTATACTGATAAAACAGTACCTAGCAAAGTACAATATAATTACCGTTGAACAGCCCTCATATTCTACCGACCTTGCAACGGCTAATTTTTTCTCGTTACCTCGTCTGAAATCGAGACAGAAAGGACATCGATTCAAGGATGCAGATTACGTTATCACCGCTGCGACAAAGACAGTTGAGAGAGATGTCATAGAATGGCGTTCACGAAGGTTTCCAGCAGCTGTTTACACGTTAATAAAAGCGCATTGTTGCAGAAGGGAACTACTTTGATGGAAACATTTCTGTGATCTTTTTGAACCTACCTCGTACTATCTTAGAGTGAGTGATATGGTCAAGTGTCAGTGAGCTGATATAAAGGTAAGATTGTCAAGTGATGAGTGAGCTGATATAAAAGTGAGATGGTCAAGTGGTGAGTGAGCTGATATAAAAGTTAGTTAGTTAGTAAGTCGTCGGATCATCATCACTGCAAACTGGACACATCCATAGTTGCTCCGATCTCTCCTTGAGTGTATCCGCCATCACACTGCTGCTGACAGTACCGGTCCTATGCTGGTTGACCATCATTCTTCTGCGCCCTCTAAAATGTTCACCTCTAGCAACACCGCATTTCAATCCCTGATCTTTAATCCTAGCCATTGAAAAGGAATCATCATCCACATTAGTCTCACTCTCGCGTGTTATATCTCTTAAGGAGTTCAAAACGTCATCGCGATCCATTGCCCCATCGCCCTGTACCACAATCGCGCACAATGCCAGTTGATCCGCTCTTTCATTGCCTCGAACGCCCACATGTCCCAGCACGAAAATAAATGTAACCACTTTCAAGCTCGCCTTTCTCAAGGCCTCAATTCACTGTTCGCGAACGAGACCCGCTTGTACCTTCTTAATAATACTCATAGAGTCACTCAAGATGCAGACCTGCGTTACCTTCTGTGTGCGTAGCCACTCAAATGCCTTGGTCACCGCCATAGTCTCCATGGTCATACTACTCGTAGTGACCGCAAAGGCACCATTTTCCTCCTTGATCGTTTTACCTGCGCACTGAGCTGTAAAGGCCCAACCACTGCGAACATGCCTAATTACAGATCCATCAGTGTATATAATCACATCCCCCTCTTTGGTATTCTCACTGATTAAAGCCTGCACTTCTTTCTCCACAGCTGTGGGACACCATTCTCTGCATTCCCTGCTTAGTGATATTACTACTCTCAAACAAGTTTCGAAATCTGTGAGTAGACCTATCAATTTTGCACCTGCTGCCACATCCTGTAATCTGCAAACGCTTTGTATGACATCCTCAGCACGTCCCATCCACGACCTTCCTCTCTTGAGTATGCTGCCTTTAACTTTCTGTATTTCGGAATGCAACGGGTGTTCCTTATCTGCATGTATTTGAAGGTACGCCCGTGCACGGCAATACTGTAATCTATGCTCAGCTGTTGGGCAGTCAAGTAGGTATCGCATAGCTCTTGTCGATGTGTCTCTTGTGCATCCCAGAATGATACGCATTGCTGCATTCTGAACTCTATCCAGTCTTTCGATCTGAGTTTGGCTAAGAGTCAGAATTGCCAGTGCATATTCCACCACAGCCACAACCAAACCCTGGTACAAAAGAAATAACAATCTCTGCTCACACTGCGCAGCAGCCATAACCTTCATTGCTGCTAAGCCTTTGCCTGCCTTTATGATAATGTGGTCAACATGTTCCCTGAAACTCAGGCTTCTGTCAAAATACACACCCAGATATCTCATTGTGCCAGTTCTTTCTAAATTTTCCCCGGACAACGAAACTTGTGGCATGGGTGTCTTTACAATTTGATAGTTCAAGGAAAACCACGTCACGAATGCCTTAGACGGATTAACCACAGCTCCCGTATCTCGACACCAATTTGTCAGTCTGTCCAGCTCCTTCTCTAGTTCCACGACGCACTCTTCTCGATTTCTGCCTTGTCTATACACCAGGATATCATCGGCATATGACATCGTTCTGCCAACACCTGTGATTTGATTGCCAGCGATATGTACTGTGTAGATATTGAAAAGTACAGGAGATAGAGGCGATCCCTGTGGCAGACCAAGGCTAATAACCGTTGGTGTAGATATCCAGTTACCACACTTAGAACTACAACCCTGTGCATCAGGGCGGCGCCAACCCAACGCACGACAAAAGGATTAACTGCAAGATTTAACAGCTGGTGCATCAAGATATCCAAAGACACCATATTGTACGCATCCTCAAGGTCTATTGCGACCGCACATGTCTCCATGCGCGAATCGAACCCCTCAAAAACATCCTGTGCAAATATGGCTGCATTCTGCCATGTCTTCTTTCCTGGACGATATCCTCCTAACAATGTTGGTAAACACTTATTTCTTTCAAGATAACACGATACCTTCCATGCCACAATTTTTTCCAAAAGCTTGCCAATCGTATTCTGCATTGTTATTATTCTGTAGCCTTGTATCCTGGTGTGGTCCTTCCCAGGTTTGGGTAGTGGAACTAAATAGCTGTGCAACCAGTCTTCTTTCACTGTGCCCTTTAGAAGGCTATTATTGAACATGTCCGCCAACTCTCCCAACTCCTCATCCGTTCTTCGATTAATGTCATCGTATCTAATGCCATCTGGCCCTGGTGCTGTGTTTTTTGTACTTTTCAGTGCCTTCCTGATTTCTTCAACTGTGATTAGCATATGGTTTTCCATGCTCAAGTTCCATGGTGATGTAAAAGTGAGATGGTCAAGTGATGAGTGAGCTGATATAAAAGTGAGTGAGATGGTCAAGTGATGAGTGACATGATATAAAAGTGAGTGAGATGGTCAAGTGGTGAGTGAGCTGATATATAGGTGAGTGAGATGGTCAAGTGATGAGTGACATGATATAAAAGTGAGTGAGATGGTCAAGTGGTGATGGATATGATCTAATCATGAGTGCCAGAGGAAGTTAATAACATGATGTCCAGTATGGAGGTAAGGAAAAGTAATCAGAGTGTGTCATTTCAGTCAAGCTAACAGCCATCAATAATAGATATGACCATTTACAACAGAGATGGACAACCTCTTCTGTGACCGTCCGGCCAGATTCATGTTGCAAGGTACCAGAAACCTTTGGAACTAGTAAGTGTAAAATGCACAACTATATACAATTAGATCCTGTTATAACAATTCGGTCTGGTCGGATGAAATATTATACAAAAACAGAAATTCGTTATATATAGTACAAACAAGAACGATTAAATATAATTTAGGATTTTGAAAATGTTGTTATAAGGAAATTTCTATAAAAGTATTCGCTATAGAGAAATTTCACTGTATATATGAACATAATTATTAATTTTCTTTCAGAGAGAGTGCATTTCAGTCCATGTAGGCCAAGCTGGAGTTCAGATTGGCAATGCTTGCTGGGAACTCTACTGTCTGGAGCATGGTATTTATCCAGATGGCGTCATGCCTTCGGACAAATCAGTTGGGGGTGCCGACGACTCATTCAATACATTCTTTAGTGAAACAGGTGGCGGGAAGCACGTACCACGGGCTGTTTTTGTAGATCTGGAACCAACTGTTGTAGGTGAGAGCAGAAACTGAAATAAATTGGTAACTACCGGGGTATTATGTAAAATTATGCTTCATAAACGCTATTCAAATAGTAAAGCAAAAAAAAAGAACAACCTATCGTTGTTACCTTGGATGTCTCTGCTATTAAATGTTTGCCATATAATGCTTTTGTAATATTGTCATTAATTTTTTGTTTGTTCACCATTTGCCTTGTATTTTCTTGAAAAAAGACCTTGAGGTCGAAGCGTTGAAACAGTCTTGTATACTGTATTTGTATTTTTTTGTACCCATACTCTAAAGTCTGATAGTCAGTACGTTCATTGTAAAACTGATGGACCTTGTGTTTTACGTACGTACTAGTGTTTTACAGTTTATCAGCAGTATCACTTATTATCGATTGTAATAGTACCGGTAAATGTATTTGAGAGTTTGAAAATTTCACTTGAACACAACGGACTATCGCTAAGGGGATATGAGGTATAAACACGAAAACATAAAAATGACAATGCACGAGACATTTTCAACGTTTCGAACTGTCAGGTCTTTCCTCAAGAATATATAAAACAAACAATGAAAAACAATGAAAACAGTAAAAACCATACTTTTCAAGAACTGCACAGAATATCTTCGAACAGACAGAATTCGAGAGATCTGACCTCTGCCCTATGCGCTAACGTCAGAGCAAAAGGAATTTGAATGAATGAATGAGAATACGAACATTGAAAGGAGGGAAATCACCTGGTGTAGACAATATACCAGCAGAACTCTTGAAATACGGGAGAATTAATGTGGTAAATATTATGATCAAAATTTGCCAGAATATTTGGAGCACAAAACAATGGCCCACTGAATGTACACAATCACTAATAATACTAATTCCCAAGAAAGGAAATTTGAAAGTGTGTACAAGTTACATAACCATAGCCCTGTAACGCACTCGAGTACAGTGATTCTCAAAATACTCCTTAACAGAATAAAACACAAGTCGGAAGAAGTAATTGCAGAAAGAGCAAGCTCGCTTCATAACAAACAGAAGAACTGTTGAACAAATATTTAACAACCAAACATTTATTGAAAAACATACCAACGTGATCTATGCCACAATTTCATCGATTTTACAAAAGCCTTTGACCATGTTTGGCATGATGGTCTGTGGCACATACAGAAACAATTACATTTTGGCACCACAATCATAGACATTGCTGAATCACTGTACAAAAATACAAATAGTGCTGTCTTATCAAACAATACAATTGGAGAGTTCTTTAAAACAACTGTGGGAGTTCGGCAAGGATGCGTACTGTCTCCAGTACTTTTAAACATATACCTAGAGCACATAATACAGGAGACACTACATACTACAACACGGCTATATCGATCGGAGGTCGTCACGCTATTTGCAAATTACGTGTCACTGATGATGCTGATTATATAGCTGGGTCAGAACAATAATTACAAGAGTTAACAACAAAGTTGGAAAAATTTACCAGCCAGTATGGAATGGAAATCAACACAGAAAAGAGAAGGATCTTGGTTAATAGCAGAGACGCAGAAGAACAGACCAACATCATGATGAATGAACTTGAGGTGAATACCGTCAAATACCTCGGTACAGCATATGCAGCGATGGAAAATGCAAAGCATAATTAAAAATAAGACTGGAGATAGCTTTAGTGTCTATGCCAAGGCTAACGGTGATTTGGAAAATCAACATCAGTGCTGGAGTTAAAGTCAAACTGTATAAGTCGCTGGTGCGTTCTGTTGTGCTGTATGGTTGTGAGAGTTGGACACTCACTGCGGACATGGAGAGATGATTATATGCTTTCAATTACAAATGCTACAGACGAATTATACGAATGTCCTATAGGGAACATAAGACAAATTTGTACGTAATAAATAAAACAGAAATATATACAGGTGTGCAAGAACCATTGCTTTCAATAGTCAAGCGACGAAAACTAGCATGGTTTGGGCATGCATGCAGACATGATTTCTTGTCAAAAACCGTCGAAAGTGGGGTGAAGCTCAGGAGTAAAAATAAAGACATGGACAGACAACATCAAGGAATAGACAGGACAAGATTTTCCTCACTCGTCCGCAACTTTGAAGACAGAAATCGATGGATGACTGTGTGTGGAAGCATCCAATGTGGTACCCATACGACCCTAACGAGTAACGGGATATTTCATTGATTCATTTCGTTCTGGGTAAGTATCATTATACAGTGCCTGTTGAATAATGAAATTAGAGGCGAAATAGCGTCTGCATAATCTGCAGAGCGGATTATTTGCCCACCGACTTGGTAGGAAATATCCAAACCCACGAAACATAATTCTACTTCTGTTTGTGACTAAATGACGAAAGCAGTGCATCACTAAATCGATAGCAAACCTCAAGACAACGCAAATATATCAAAGCTTTTGAGTTATATGAACGAAACAATTATTAGCAAAATTAAATTATTCACTGCAAGATATTGATCCGATTTGTTATTGTGTGGGCACGCACACACAGCACTCCGATGCCATATAGTATGATGAGAGGAAATCCACACAAATCGCAAGAAGTCAGAGAAAGGTCCAGTACATAAATCGGTTAAAAGGCGATCCGTCCCATTGTACTGGCGATATGAATGGATGTATTACTGGCGACTACAAAATGAACAACAACAGAGATCAGGAGTAGTATGTATTGTGTGAGATCAGGAGTAGTATGTATTGTGTGAGATCGGGCGTAGTATGTATTGTGTGAGATCAGGAGTAGTATGTATTGTGTGAGATCAGGAGTAGTATGTATTGTGTGAGATCAGGAGTAGTATGTATTGTGTGAGATCAGGAGTAGTATGTATTGTGTGAGAGCAGGAGTAGTATGTATTGTGTGAGATCAGGAGTAGTGTGTATTGTGTGAGATCAGGAGTAGTATGTATTGTGTGAGAGCAGGAGTAGTATGTATTGTGTGAGATCAGGAGTAGTATGTATTGTGTGAGAGCAGGAGTAGTATGTATTGTGTGAGATCAGGAGTAGTATGTATTGTGTGAGATCAGGAGTAGTATGTATTGTGTGAGATCAGGATTAGTATGTATTGTGTGAGATCTTTCCTGACTCCGGAAGTAGTCTCATAAAGTAACTCCAGATTCTCAATCTGTGGTCAATAGACACAAACAAGGAAAAACTCCTGGAACGCCGAAGTTCGTAAAATCCGGTGTCGATTGTAGGAGCGCCGGCCAGTATGTGGCTCGTGGGGTTCTGATTATGATCGAGTGTGTCGGATTAACTCGAGCCGAAGGGTCTCGGTGGTGTCGCTGTAGGAGCGTGGGATCGAGACTAGGACCGGTATACTGCGTCGTGGCGATCACCAGCGACAGGCCGAGACTACGAGTATATAGCCTCATAACACTGTAGTGTCTTATACTACATAAATCAGAGAACATCATGACGCCATCTCAAAGAAGTTTCGACTTGTTTTCATTCCACGATACGTTATCGTCATATTGAAAGGCTAGCTTACCATATTTGTTTGCCAGGCGTGTCTGAACCCATTTTCTGTGAGTCATCGACCTAACGAGTCAGGCTGGTAAGCTGGGTCATACGTATAAAGACAGCAGTGGTGTCATGAGTTGGTAACCATGACTAGTGGGCAGGTTGGTTAGATAGTTACAGATTTTGTTATGGGCACAGAACTCATTCAATAAACTATCAAATATCTGGCATTCAAAAACACTAAGAAATAACACAAAACTCAAAATCTTCAACGCCTGCATAATTTCAACATTAACATATGGATGCGAAAGTTGGAAAGCAACATCAAACTTAGAACAAAGACTAAACACCTTTGAAAATAAATGTCTTAGAAGGCTACTGAACATACGTTTGTCAGATTTCAAATCAAAAACAGTTGTCACACAAGAATCAAAACAAGAATATGTATCTACCTATATTAGAAAGCGTCGCTGGAATTACATTGGACACGCGCTACGAATGGATACCGAAAGAGTCCCCTGTCAAGCTTTGATGTGGTCACCAAAGGGCAAGAGAAAACGAGGAAGGCCAAAAGAAACTTTACGTAGAACTATTACAAGAGAACGTTTTACCATCGGTATCAGAAACAATGAAGATCTAAAGCAAATTGCGATGAACCGAGAGACATGGAAATCTAAGACATCCGCCCTATGTGCCGTCTTTGGTCCTAGAGGAATAACTAACAGACAGTACCACATACTATGTCTTTTAGGAGATGTGTTTGCGATATGTTGACGAGATACACAGCCATGTTCAATAGAGCTGTGATGTCGATATGTATCAGTTAATTGTTGACGAGATGTCGGATGGGGTTAACTGGGGTCGTATAGAGTGTATATCTATACGTTACTATATGCCATGAGTCAAGAATACCGTAATACGCTAGTCGTCAGATGTTAATCGTGAGCTGACCTATGCTACAGAGGTTAGGAAATACATCGATATGAAGATAGGGACGTGGTTGTCTAACAACAGATGGAGATATTTAATGACTATTTTGTCGCTTTCTATGTGTATGTATAAAGGTCATATATACAGTCCACAACTATGTTCTCCAGACCTCCATGTCTCATAACATGGTCATAAAACGATGAACGTCAATATATTATATTAGTGACTAAACCCCACCGAAGACGGATGTGTCGGGCCATTGGCGCAAATAAAACGGCGACACAACACATTTCCGTTATCTGGACTACATCCTGCTAGAAATCTAGTAGGACCATGGTCCTGCTACAAAGGGGATCCAGCGGGAGTTTGAGAATGAGCGCTGAAGAAGAAGAAGAAGAAGAAGTGACTAAGCGCAGTTTCACGTTCGAATCTGTCAACAGCCCCCCCCCCCCGTTAGTTTTCCTGGCAGTCCATGGAATTCTCAGTATTCTTCTATAGAACCACATCTCATGTGTCTCTAAATTCCTACGATCATGTTTATTTATTGCCCAAGACTCTCATACATATGTTAGTATAGAAGTTATACAAGGGCTCCAATACACATGTTAGTATAGAAGTTATACAAGGGCTCCAATACACATGTTAGTATAGAAGTTATACAAGGGCTCCAATACACATGTTAGTATAGGAGTTATACCAGGACTGTCATACATATGTTAGTATAGGAGTTATACCAGGACTCTCATACATATGTTAGTATAGGAGTTATACCAAGACTCTCATACATATGTTAGTATAGAAGTTATACCAGGACTCTCATACATATGTTAGTATAGAAGTTATACCAGGACTGCACAATGCTCATAGATATAGGTATATATATACCTGATAAATAACATATCTGAGATGGCAGATATGATACAGAAGTTAAAAGAAGAATAGTAGGAATGGCTAAAGGTACTCTCAACATTCAACAACAATTGCGGAAAATATAAACGTCTAAACACATTACAAACATGGTAAAAAACCGAATTATAAAATGAGTTATTTATTCTATATGCATGTATAACTCCGAAACATGGACAATAAACAAAAAATTAGAAGACATAATTAAGACCGCTGAACTGTAGGTATTAATTACTTACAGGATTAGATGTAATAAGGAAATACAGATTTCTGCACTCCATATCTACTACAGACCCTGTTCACTCTAAGAATAAAGTGGGTCAGTGCTTCTGATTGGCTGTTGGACGCAGAACGCGTTATAAACATTATAATCGATTAAGTGCTCAATAATATTGTTTTTAATATTTGGTTTTTTAATTTTTTTATAAATGTTGTTTAAATATTGTTTTTAATGGTTTTTAAATGTTTTAAATAATATTGTTTTTACACGTCATCAGCTGTTTAAATCACCTGTTGCCGATGAGTAATATGGAAGTGTGTTTTGACCCCCTTCATTCTTAAAGTGAACAGAGTATAGTAACTGTAATGAACGCAGCTACAGGTGTGTACAAAAATCGCCGTGGTAACAGATAGCATGACTCACACTAAACGTAGATATATCGCTCGGGTAATTCACCAAGAATAGTCACACACTTACACACAACTTCAAGCAGGGCTATTAATAGATCATACCCATAACTACTCATGATGATGATGCTGTTCCTCCTTCGCAAGCGAAGATGAGCATTGCATGAAAAACAATAAATGCGATGAGAGAAAAAAAACTTTAAAAAATTGTCTAATTTGGTTTGTTAGTTCGTAGGTGTCCCATGAGTCCGATTCGTGCACGGAAAGTTCTATTGCAGTGCATGCAGGTGTGCTGAATGTTCGGGGAAGGAGAATTTTCGGATTTGTCCTTCCGCTTCTTGCGCTTGTGGATTGCCCGCAGTGTTCTTTCTTTTTCAAATTTCGTGATGCCAGCGGTGATCCGGGTGTGTCAGGCTGAGCGATCAAGTGCTGTAGTATCCCAGGAGCTAGGATCGATGCTGCAGTGCTTGAGAAAGTTTTTTTAGGTGATCATTGAAGCGCTTTTTCTGCCATCCGCTTCAACATTTACCTTCGCCCAGCTCCCCATAGAATAATCTCTTTGGAAGGCGTTTGTCTGGCATACGGACGATGTGGTCAGTCCAGCGGAGTTGGGACCTAGTCAGCATTGCATGGATGCTTTGTATACGGGACTTCTGAAGGATTTCCATGTCTGGAACTCGATCCTGCCAACGTACTCCCATGAGGTTTCGTAGGTATCGAAGATTAAAAGAGTTTAGCTGTCGAGCGTGTCTCGCATAGGCAGTCCAGCAAGACGCAGCATAAAGCAGTGTTGGCAGAACCACTGCGCGGTACACGTCCAACTTAGTTGTCAGACTGAGACCACACCCGATCCAGACGTCGGCACGAAGGCTCCCGAATGCTGCACTGGCACGAGCAATACGCAGGGCAACATCATCGTCAATTGTCGCGGTTTGTGATAGTGTGCTGCCGAGATATACAAACTTATTGGAATTAAGTTTTTGTCCCTTTACTGTGATCACTGGTTCTGTGTAGGGGGACACCTGGCGCTGGTTGATACATTACATTACTAAATACATTACATAGTTACTGACATGATTATAGGTGATATGGTGGTGTGTAGAGTGTGTGCTATGATCTAGGAACGCAGCAATTAAGCTAATGGCCACCAGGTTTTCTGCGAGAGTAATGGTAGAATGCGTGATGTTGACCACATTCTCCCTATGCATGCTGCTGGTTAATAAAAAGCATCGTATAGCCATATTTTCTTATCAAACTTTCAGTGAAGTTTATTGAGGTGAGAAATTTACAGATACAGACATATTATTAGTATACGAAAGAAGTGTGGTCAGAAAGCTTAAATAGCTAGAAAAATGGAAACATTGTATTATAAGATACATGTCATAGAAATTAGGAATTGCAACCAATGTAGCATTAAACTTACACTGACGCTTTATTCCTGCACAGATGAGGTCCGTCAGGGAAAATACCGACGACTCTTTCACCCAGAGCAACTGATCACAGGCAAGGAAGATGCTGCTAACAATTATGCTCGAGGCCACTATACCATAGGGAAGGAGATCGTTGATCTAGTGTTGGATCGTATCAGGTTAAGTCAAGTAGAAGTCAAGTAGAGGTCAAGTAGAAGTCAAGTAGAAGTCAAGTAGAAGTCAAGTAGAAGTCAAGTAGAAATCAAGTAGAGGTCAAGTAGAAATCAAGTAGAAGTCAAGTAGAAGTCAAATAGAGATCAAGTAGAAGTCAAGTAGAAGTCAAATAGAGGTCAAGTAGAAGTCAAGTAGAAGTCAAATAGAGGTCAAGTAGAAGTCAAGTAGAAGTCAAGTAGAAGTCAAATAGAGGTCAAGTAGAAGTCAAGTAGAAGTCAAGTAGAAATCAAGTAGAAGTCAAGTAGAAATCAAGTAGAAGTCAAGTAGAAATCAAGTAGAAGTCAAGTAGAAATCAAGTAGAGGTCAAGTAGAAGTCAAATAGAGGTCAAGTAGAAGTCAAGTAGAAGTCAAATAGAGATCAAGTAGAAGTCAAGTAGAAGTCAAATAGAGGTCAAGTAGAAGTCAAGTAGAAGTCAAGTAGAAGTCAAATAGAGGTCAAGTAGAAGTCAAGTAGAAGTCAAGTAGAAATCAAGTAGAAGTCAAGTAGAAGTCAAGTAGAAGTCAAGTAGAAGTCAAGTAGAAATCAAGTAGAAGTCAAGTAGAAGTCAAGTAGAAGTCAAGTAGAAGTCAAGTAGAAATCAAGTAGAAGTCAAGTAGAAGTCAAGTAGAAGTCAAGTAGAAATCAAGTATAAATCAAATAGAAATCAAGTAGAAATCAAGTAGAAGTCATATCTAAGTCAAGTAGAAATCAAGTATAAATCAAATAGAAATCAAGTAGAAATCAAGTAGAAGTCATATCTAAGTCAAGTAGAAATCAAGTATAAATCAAATAGAAATCAAGTAGAAATCAAGTAGAAGTCATATCTAAGTCAAGTAGAAATCAAGTATAAATCAAATAGAAATCAAGTAGAAATCAAGTAGAAGTCATATCTAAGTCAAGTAGAAGTCAAGTAGAGGTCAAGTAGAAGTCAAGTAGAGGTCAAGTAGAAGTCAAGTAGAAATCAAGTAGAAGTCAAATCTGTCAAGTAGAAATCAAGTAGAAGTAAAATCTGTCAAGTAGAAATCAAGTAGAAATCAAGTAGAAGTCAAGTAGAAGTCAAGTAGAAGTCAAGTAGAGGTCAAGTAGAAATCAAATAGAAATCAAGTAGAAGTCAAATCTGTCAAGTAGAAATCAAGTAGAAGTAAAATCTGTCAAGTAGAAGTCAAGTAGAAATCAAGTAGAAGTCAAGTAGAAGTCAAGTAGAAGTCAAGTAGAAATCAAGTAGAAGTCAAGATATTTAAAAACTAAATATAACATGATATTTGTTATCTTTGTTATTGTTTATAAATAAATAAATGAATAGCCATGAATAAATTACAATAACAATACATTTGTAAATGTGCTAAGGGGGGGGGGGGGGGCTGGTTGTTCATAAATTACGTGTACAAATATGAGAATGGGGGGGGGGGGATTTTTAACAAATTGTTGATAGCAAGGGTAGGGGTCAAAAATTGCCTGACTATTGTTGACATAATTTATGGACAGCCTCTAGTCTTGTTGGTTTATTATTGATTTGATTTTCCGAAGTTATCGCTTGGTACTTTCCTGTTTAGCGGGAAATACCATTTATCTACAGCACAGTTCTCCTACCACGAATTTCTAGATAGGCAAGGCTATGACACCGAAATGTGAGATCACGTAACGAGTCATTCCTATAGATAAACAAAAGTTGAAATTCTATTATATGTTAAATGTGTGTGCTATGCTTGCATAATTTCTGCGTAGAAAGACCATTATTATTTATTCTATATTGCCACTGAGATACTGGACAGAACATATATTATCAAAGTAGTGTCCAAACTTATCCTATGACACATAAGAAGTGTTGGAATTTGGCAGAATGTCATTCGGCATGATACATTCGGCCTCGGCATAACTTCTGGGTCAATTCTACACTCTATGGAATGAGACAATAAACCCCAAGAACATCCTTAACTGCTCCCTACGACATACATATCAGGTAATAGTGTGGCTATTATTTGTTCCCCCGCAGCACAGAATAAAGGACTAAGCACTGTATTCCCCATTAGGATTTAATGGCTTGCCAAGGTGTACTCTCTTGTATGTGGTTGCAAATATAGAAGCGACTTATGTTACTATTTCTTACCGACAGTCATCTTCAAGGAAAATAACAAATGGAAAGTACTAGCGAAGTAGACTCAAGAAAATAACAAATGGAAAGTACTAGCGAAGTAGACTCAAGAATGGGTGTTTCATTAACAGCGCTCCTGAGATTATTAAAAAGTTTAAAAGGCGTAGAGGTTATACTTCACTGTACTCGGATTTCCTTATAATGTACTCTGTCTCTCTCAACGAAGCAGCGTGCCGAGAGTATCACTCGCCGATTTTCTTTCACAGACTGTCTAACATTGAATTTTCATAAACATATTAACTTCAAATATTTTAGACAGCTGACATAGTGAACAATTGTTTAAACAAATACGTATTACATGTACTACCATTTTTATTCCTACCTTTATTAAAATGAGTAGACCTAGATCTCGTGCCCTCCTCCAAATGTTGTTATTCTCCCTAACATAGACACCCTCAAGTAGAAATCGAACCTGGGGGTTGGGGCAGGGGGGGGGTTGGTCCATATAGACCACTTTGAGAACCTATGATATAGCTTCATCTTCAATTCTGCAGAGGTCGATTCATCTTCACTAGGGCTATTTTATTTTGGGCCTGTATAGGGTAGAACTGTATATCTTTATAACAGATAAATAATAGCAGTATTTAAAATCTGGAATATAAATAATTACATCTAGTCACAATAACTATTTTGTTACATTTATACATCTAGTCACAATAACTATTTTGTTACATTTATACATCTAGTCACAATAACTATTTTGTTACATTTATACATCTAGTCACAATAACTATTTTGTTACATTTATACATCTAGTCACAATAACTATTTTGTTACATTTATACATCTAGTCACAATAACTATTTTGTTACATTTATACATCTAGTCACAATAACTATTTTGTTACATTTATACCCCATCGAGGCCAGAACCTTGAAGTGGTGATGGGGCTTAGTTCAGCCATCAGAGGCTGGAAACTAAGACTGGTCGGGCACTCCCACTCGAGCAGGACCATAGTCCGGCCCAAGTAAGCAGAGTGCTGAAGACGGAGGCAACCAGCCAAAAGGCGCACAGATAATCAGGTTGCCACGCATAAAACACAATGGAAACATGTCTGCATCTAATAAATGTTATGGTGCCTGCCCTGTGGCGGACGTTCAGGCAGGGACGGTGCCGGGCCCTATACCTCGAAAGGGCCCAACCTCAGTTACTGGAAGTCCTTCTCAATTGCCCCGAGGAGCCAGGAGGCAAGGGAATAGAGCTACTGGCCAAACAAACAGACGACCAATAAAAATAATGCACTGGAATGCTGAGGGTGTCAACAGTAAAAGAGATGGATACAGCAAAAAATTGGAACTTGAAAATGTCCTCAGTGAAGAACAAGTTAATATTTGCTGTATCCAAGAAACACACCTCAGCAGCGACATAGCCTTCAAAATCAGAGGCTACCAGTGCTACCGATCTGACCGAAAAGACAGGCGAAAGGGTGGAATTCTGACACTAGTTAAAAACAATATCAGCGCATGTCAGCTGGAAGTATACATGGACGGGGCAGAATACCAAATGCTCCACATAAAAACAGACAGTGCAGAATTCCATCTCCTGAACTACTACTGCCCAAATGATAAACCATTGGCACTAGACACAATTCCAGATAAAGAAAGGCTTATGGTGTGTGGTGACTTCAACAGCCACTCTCAGAGCTGGGGCTACGATCATATCGACAAGAGAGGTGAGGAACTTGAGAGCTGGCAGGATGAAAATAATCTCATTCTTATTAACCAGCCAGCTGACTCACCAACCTTCTACTCGAGAGCATGGCACACCACCTCTACACCAGACCTGGCATTCTACTCACCAGGCCTGGAATGGAACATCACACGTGTCGTTGGAAAGCAGCTTGGAGGTAGTGACCACAGACCAGTATTTCTGGAAATTCACAATGAATATACCAAGGACAGCAGCACGCTCACTAGGTGGAACTATAAGAGGGCAGACTGGAAAATGTACCAGCATTTAACCAGTGTTCTAGCTAAGGACATGAACTTGGACAAAGACATCAATAGAGCAGTGAGTGAATTTAATAGATGTATACTACATGCTGCTAGTAAAACCATACCCAGGGGGGCACGCAAAAACTACAAACCCTACTGGAATGATGAACTGGAAAAGCTGCAAAATGAGATGGAAACATCTAGAAAGCAGGCTGAGAACAGACCTAGCCAAGAACATCACAACAAATATCAGCAAACAAAGGCTAAATTTCAAAGAGCCAAGTTACAAGCCAGACGGAACAGCTGGAAAGAAAAAACAGAGTCGCTGAACCTAGAAAGAGATACTAGGAAATTATGGAAACTTGTAAAACAACTAAATGATGAAGGTACAGGGAGAAATACCAGGATCACACTTTATAAAGATAAAAACATTTTAACAGGTAAACATGCAGCTGATTATTTTGCAGATTCCTTTGCAGAAGACAATAACATCAAAGTCAGCCCAGACAAACAACAGGAGGTTCGAGCGAACCAGCAAAACATTGGACAAGACGAACCTATACCTGAAGTCATGGAGGCACCAATCACAATGAGAGAACTGGAGCATGCAATATCCAAATTGAAAATGAAAAAGTCCCCTGGAGCTGATGGAGTGTCCAATGAAATGATTAGAAACCTGGGAAGTGCAGCAAGAGCAAAGCTACTGCAGATCTTTAACACAAGCTGGTCCACAGGTAATGTACCACAGGCGTGGAGAGAAGCAATAATGATACCACTCCTCAAATCAGGAAAAGATGGCAACACAGTCTCCAACTACAGGCCCATCAGCCTCACAAGCTGTTTATGCAAAACAATGGAACGCATTATCAATCTTAGGATGCAGTGGTACCTTGAAAGTGAAAACCTTCTGGTATCACAGCAAGCAGGTTTCAGACAGTGCTACTCTACTGAAGATCAGGCAACCTACCTCTCCCAAGAGATTGAGGATGCCTTCCAAGATAAGAAACTGGTACTAGCAGCATGGATAGACCTTAGGAAAGCATTTGATAAGGTCTGGAAAGAAGGGCTCCTAAAGAAATTGCGAAATTGCAGGGTTAGCTCAAGAATGTACAAATGGGTAAAAGCATACCTGCATAATAGAAGAGCCAGGGTACAATTAGATGGTCGCAAAAGCAAGAAAGTCCTACTGCGTCATGGAGTCCCCCAGGGAGGAGTCCTGTCACCCACACTTTTCTTGGTTTACATCAATGACCTAGTTGCTGAACTACCACACGGGATCAAAGTGGCAATGTATGCTGACGACCTGGTGATCTGGTGCACGGAAGAACATGCGACAGTGGCCACTAAACAAATACAAAGAGCTATCGATGCCCTAACCTTATGGGCAAATAGATGGTGTGTCAGCATTAACACAGATAAGTGCAGCACTACACTCTTTACCCTCTCACCAAAACAAAAAGCCGGTCATATCAAGATAGACGGAGAGCTCTTGAAAGAAGACAAACAACCAACATACCTCGGAGTTACTTTTGATGATAAGCTGACATGGAAGCAGCACATAAACAAAGCAACAACAAAAGCCAGGAGGAAGTTAGCTATCCTGAGAAAACTAAGTGGAACCACATGGGGAGCCAGTGGGAATATACTCAGTAAAGTTTACCAGCAAGGCATAAGACCACACCTGGAATATGGTTCAGCTGCGTGGTGTCCTGCATCAAACACCACATTACAAGATCTAGATAAAGTGCAAAACCAGGCACTTAGAATAATGTTGGGAGCAATGAAATCAACACCCATAGCAGAGATGCAGAAAATGGGAAGAATGCAAACACTTGGCGAACGCAGAGACACAAAAGTAATAATTCAAGCGGAAAAGTTTCAGTGTATGCCAAGTCATCCAATGAAGGAAAGATTCCAAAACCTAGCAATGGGGCGACTGAAAAGAAGCAGCTTTATCCATCAAGCTAAACGACTCCGTAGACAACTTACAGACCTACCTGAAGTTGACAGCCCCTTAAGGTCTGTACCAGAACAAACCCCATGGAGTGAAAGGCATGGAATGCCAATATACATTCAGACCCATGTGAAAGGAATACTAAGCGAGGACGAACAGAACAGTGTGCAGCGGAGGACAGTCACCCTCAGTTTCCTGGACGAGGAATATCCACAAGATATATGGGTCAGAGTATACACAGATGGGTCAGCACAGAATGCTGTGAGGAATGGAGGTGCAGGTGTATATATAGAATATCCACACAAGCCTAGAGATACAATCAGAACACCGACAGGAAAATTCTGCAATAATTATGATGCAGAAATCCAGGCAATTACTGTGGCAGCTAAAAAACTGCTGAACTCCAACTCTGACCTACAGCCTGTGGTATTCCTGACAGATGCAAGGTCAGTGCTTCAAGCTCTCCAGTCTGGAAAACTAACAGACTTGAAAAAACTACTTAGCGAATTGTCTTACCAGTATAGGGTAACCATGCAGTGGATACCCTCTCACTGTGGAATACCAGGAAATGAAAAAGCAGACCAACTGGCTAAGGAAGGTGCTGCCGAAGATCAACCAGATATACCAATCACCTACCATCAGAAAAAACAGATGATCAAGTCAATAAGAAAGCCACAAACACCAACACAAGATGACTATCACATTATGAACAGATCAGAACAAGTTATAATTCTACGTCTCAGAACAGGACACAACCGACTCCGCAGTCACATGTATACAAAGTTCAAGATTGGCAACACGGCCATGTGTACATGTGGACAGGCAGTACAGAGTGCCAAACATATACTTCAAGAGTGTTCTGAGCATGAAACGCTGAGGCAGACATATTGGCCAGAGGAAACAACACTGGAATCAAAGCTCTATGGGACACTGTATGAACTACAAAAGACAGTGAGTTTTATTAAGGAGACAGAATTGCAGATATAGACATGTTTCAAGTGAACGAAAGAAGAAGAAGAAGAAGTTACATTTATACATCTAGTCACAATAACTATTTTGTTACATTTATACATCTAGTCACAATAACTATTTTGTTACATTTATACATCTAGTCACAATAACTATTTTGTTACATTTATACATCTAGTCACAATAACTATTTTGTTACATTTATACATCTAGTCACAATAACTATTTTGTTACATTTATACAGGAAACTGGCCGACCAATGTACTGGTCTCCAAGGGTTTCTAATCTTCCACTCCTTCGGTGGCGGCACTGGCTCAGGGTTCACATCTTTACTCATGGAGCGTCTGTCTGTGGACTATGGCAAGAAATCCAAGCTGGAGTTTTCCATCTACCCAGCTCCACAGGTCAATGGCATCAGAATATCATAGCTTCATAAATATTACCTTGCATAATATAAATATCATTGCTTCATATATATTAACTTGCATAATATAAATATTACTAATAAAAGCACACCGTGTTAAACTATTTATATACTTAAGGAGTTTCCACTCATGCCGTTATACATTTAGAAGTATATAAAAATAAAGGATTTATTGACAGATTGGGTTAGAAAAATGGACGCTTTTAAAAGCTTCTCGGAGATTTAAGTTAATATTTAATATAAACAAGAGTTCCAACCTTGTATGGGTTATATGTATTTGTCTTTTTGAGTCTGTCATTTTTGAGGATGCCATTAAATTATGTAAAAAATATGGGGGGGGGGAGGGTGAAAAGTTTGACAGTTGTTTATAATGGTATGGGGAAGGGTTGACATTTGCTTACAATGGTGCGGGGGAAGGTTTGACAGTTGCTTACAATGTTCCGGGGAAGGGATGACAATTGCTTACAATGTTCTGGGGAAGGGATGACAGTTGCTTACAATGTTCTGGGGAAGGGTTGACAGTTGCTTACAATGTTCTGGAGAAGGGTTGACAGTTGCTTACAATGTTCTGGGGAAGGGTTGACAGTTGCTTACAATGTTCTGGGGAAGGGTTGACAGCTGCTTGCAAGGGTGTGGGGAAGGGTTGACAGGTGCTTACAATATTCTGGGGAAGGGTTGACAGTTGCTTACAATGTTCTGGGGAAGGGTTGACAGTCTTTTACAATGGTGTGGGAAGGGTTGACATTTGTTTACAATGGTGTTGGGGGGGGGGAGTTGAAAAATAATGACGTCAACAACCCTCTTTTATATATATCAATTACATTGTTTCAGTAAAACTAAATTTCGAAAATTTTGAAATAAATCATATTTTTTTCCGTACATATACTGAACTTTATTTGTGTGGGCGGCGGAATTTTAAATACAATGTAGCAAGGGGTGGTGGCGGGGTCCCTGAATTCTTGACAATTCGTTGACCAGGAAGGAGGGTATAAAGTTTGCAAAATATTGTTAATGTTAGTTGTGAACAGCTCTTAGCGAAAACTTTCCTTTTTAATCTGTATGTAAAAATATGCTTTTAGAAATGTAATAACTTGTCTTTCACAATATTAAACTCAGGTGTCCACTGCGGTGGTAGAACCATATAATTCTATACTGACCACTCATACAACACTGGAACATTCGGACTGTGCCTTCATGGTGGACAACGAGGCCATATACGATATCTGCCGCAGGAACCTGGACATTGAACGACCTAGTTATACCAATCTTAATCGTCTAATTGGTCAAGTGGTATCATCCATTACAGCTTCTTTAAGGTAATCTTACATCCATAACAGTTCCTTTAAGGTAATATTACATCCATAACAGTTCTTTAAGGTAATCTTACATCCATAACAGTTCTTTAATCTTACATCCATTATAGCCTCTTAAAGGTAAACCTACAATCATCACAGCCATATTTAAAATACGATTGCAGCGATCACATTTTCTTTAATTCAAAATAAATTATTACATCTTCTCTACGATAATCTTAATCCATTACCTCTACTCCAAGATAATCTTACATCCATTACCTCTACTCCAAGATAATCTTACATCCAGTACATTTTGTATAATGTAATATTAATTCCACTACAACTTCTTTAAGGGAATCTTACATCCATTATAACCTCATTAAGGTAAACTTATAACTATTACCATCTTAAAGATAAAGTTACAGCAATTAAATTTTCTTTAATGTAAAATTACAGCCAATGCCTCTATCTTCCCTGAGGTAATCTTACACCCATTACCTCTACTCTAAGGCAATCTTACATCCATTATCTCTACTCTAAGGTAATCATACATCCATTATCTCTACTCTAAGGTAATCATACATCCATTATCTCTACTCTAAGGTAATCATACATCCAGTACAGTTTTTAAGGTGAATTGATATTCATGATTAAATCATGTATTTTATATATAATAATAAGATTAATCATATTTCCTTGGAACAAAAAGAGGACATTGAGATGAGCCAAGTCCTTCTCCTTTGGCACAAGTCCTTCATTGTGAGTCATTCATCTGGACTAATCCGACTGTTCATTGGTCGATTTGCTTATACTCTGTATCGGCAGCCAATTAAAAGCATGGAAACATCACTAATATGAGCTGATACCCAATCAGAGCATGTGACTAACATGGAGAGGGGTTACATGAGCACATTTGTACTCGGTTTCAAACAGCTGGAGTCATCTAGGTTTTAGACAGCTGGAGTCATCTAGGCTCAGACAGCTGGAGTCATCTATGTTTTAGACAGCTGGAATCATCTAGGTTTAGACAGCTGGAGTCATCTGGGTTTCTGACAGCTGGAGTCATCTGGGTTTCAGACAGCTGGAGTCATCAAGGTTTCAAACAGCTGAAGTCATCTAGGTTTCAGACAGCTGGAGTCATCTAGATTTCAGACAGCTGGGTTTCAGACAGCTGGAGTCATCTAGGTTTCAGACAGCTGGAGTCATCTAGGTTTCAGACAGCTGGGTTTCAGACAGCTGGAGTCATCTAGGTTTCAGACATCTGGAGTCATCTAGGTTTCAGACAGCTGGATTAATCTAGGTTTCAGACAGCTGGAGTCATCTAGGTTTCAGACAGCTTGAGTCATCTAGGTTTCAGACAGCTGGAGTCATCTAGGTTTCAGACAGCTGGGTTTCAGACAACTGGAGTCATATAGGTTTCAGACAGCTGGAGTCATCTATGTTTCAGACAGCTGGAGTCATCTAGGTTTCAAACAGCTGGAGTCATCTATGTTTCAGACAGCTGGAGTCATCTAGATCTCAGACAGCTGGGTTTCAGACAGCTGGAGTCATCTAGGTTTCAGACAGCTGGGTTTCAGACAGCTGGGGTCATCTAGATTTCAGACAGTTGGAGTCATCTAGGTTTCAGACAGTTGGAGTCATCTAGGTTTCAGACAGCTGGAGTCATTTAGGTTTCAGACAGCTGGAGTCATATAGGTTTCAGACAGCTGGAGTCATCTGGGTTTCAGACAGCTGGAGTCATCTAGGTTTCAGACAGCTTGAGTCATCTAGATCTCAGACAGCTGGGTTTCAGACAGCTGGAGTCGTTTCAGACAGCTGGAGTCATCTAGATTTCAGACAGCTGGAGTCATCTAGATCACAGACAGCTGGGTTTCAGACAGCTGGAGTCGTTTCAGACAGCTGGAGTCTTCTAGATTACAGACATTGGAGTCATCTGGATTTCAGACAGTTTGAATCATATTGGTTTCAGGCAGCTTGAGTCATATGGATTTCATACAGCTTGAGTCATCTAGGTTTCAGACAGCTGTAGTCATCTAGGTTTCAGACAGCTGGAGTCATCTAGGTTTCAGACAGCTGGAGTCATCTAGGTTTAAGACAGCTGGGTTTCAGACAACTGGAGTCATATAGGTTTCAGACAGCTGGGTTTCAGACAGCTGGAGTCATCTAGATTTCAGACAGTTGGAGTCATCTAGGTTTCAGACAGTTGGAGTCATCTAGGTTTCAGACAGCTGGAGTCATCTAGGTTTCAGACAGCTGGAGTCATCTAGATCTCAGACAGCTGGGTTTCAGACAGCTGGAGTCATCTAGATTTCAGACAGCTGGAGTCATCTAGATCTCAGACAGCTGGGTTTCAGACAGCTGGAGTCGTTTCAGACAGCTGGAGTCTTCTAGATTACAGACATTGGAGTCATCTGGATTTCAGACAGTTTGAATCATATTGGTTTCAGACAGCTTGAGTCATATGGATTTCATACAGCTTGAGTCATATGGGTTTCAGACAGCTGGAGTCATCTGGATTTCAGACAGCTGAAGTCATCTGGGTTTCAAACAGCTGGAGTCATCTAGATTTCAGACAGTTTGAATCATCTGTGATTCAGACAGTTTGAATCATCTGGGTTTCAGACAGATGGAGTTATTTCATACAGCTCGTATCATTTCAGACAGCTGAAGTCGTTTCAGACAGCCAGGGACATCTGGGTTTCAGACAGCTGGGAACATCTGAGTTTTAGACAACTGGATGAATCTGGGTTTCAGACAGCTGAAGTTATTTCATACAGATCGTGTCGTTTCAGACAGCTGAAGTTATTTCATGCAGCTCGTGTCGTTTCAGACAGCTGGGGACATCTGGGTTTGAAATAATGGTCTAAAGATTATTCCCCAAAAAAAGATGAAGATCATACTTTTAGATTTTCATGTTAAAAACAATTATCCGTCTGATCACAAATACAGATTTCACCAGCAACTTTCTAGGCGAGACTGGTATGAAATAAAGGTTTGGAGGATCCTCCTCCTCCCAAAAATTGCAAATAGCAAACAGGAGCTTCATGGCTCATTTCCTAGGGTTCAACATATTACAAACAGTTTTGTGATTGGGTACTCAACGTTACAATGAATGCAGAGACTATTGTGTACGGGTGTGAACACATACAAGTAACAGTAGGCTATTCAAGACAGTTTCAACCATAAGGTCTTTTTCAAGGAAATACAAGATAAACTGTAAAAACAGGAAAAATTAAAAACACTATCACAAAAGCATTAGAAGGCAGACATTCAACAACAGACATCCAATATAATAATGTTGTACGTCTCATTTATTTGTGTTTGGGTACATTCTGTAGGTTTAGGCTTAGATATGTTGATTATTGTCTTCGCACATATGCCATGTCCATAGATGCCCATATCTATGCTTCAGTAAACCTCTTATCGTGTAGTGGCTGATGGTTCCTGTGGTTCAGTGTTCTTTCTGATCAGCAGATGTATTAAACCGGGCACTTGCGGACAACGTTTGGAGTAGTGTATTTAACCAGTGACTCAAGGAGTCTTAGGAACCATAGGCACACAGTCTTTCTCAACTGCTTTCAACACTTGGAACCACTATCTTTGTCTGGAGTAAAATGAAGTCTGTTCACACGTGATAAATCGACAATATAAGACCTGCTGCCTCAATCGAAATCACCCGTCTAAAGTGACACATTTGACTTTTCCTTTAATTTTCATTAGTGGCTGTGTATATTTTTCATCAACATCGAATGAAAATCCTGGCAAAAATCAAATGAGTGACTTTAGAAAGCTGCTTTCCAATCAGCCCCCATGTCTTATATTATTAATTTATCACGATCATAGTTATCTGTATTACATCCTGCTGTAAATCTAGTAGGAACATGGTCCTGATACAAAAGAGAACCAGAGGAAGTTTGAGAGTGAACGTTGAAGAAGAAGATAAGCTGTGTAAATCATAGATTATATATGTCTAAACATCAATTACCCTGTGAATTAAAACAAAGCCATATATGTATGAACTGTTTTCCATTTGTTCCAGATTTGATGGTGCCCTCAACGTCGATCTTACAGAGTTTCAGACAAATCTAGTACCTTACCCACGTATCCATTTCCCTCTAGTAACCTACGCCCCTGTTATCTCAGCGGAGAAGGTAAGAGAATGCATGCCTATAGAATAAGTCATGGAAATATGATACATAAATGTCATCATAAAAAAATATGACCATTATCATCATCGCTGCCACCACTACACGATTAGTCAGTCAATCCGGGTCAGAGGTTCTGTTAGTCTTCTGATTATGTCAATTCAGTGTCTCCATTCTCTGTGTGAATGATTCCCTTCATCTTCTTCTGTGTACATTCTTAAGTTCCTACAGATTAGAAGGACGAAGTACGGAGAAAGGAATGTGATGTGTCATGGTTTATAACTGGACTGTAATAAGTGTATATTTGTACTGAGACATCCAACTTCGAAATACCTTATGGATTACTTTCACCCTCCATCAATGGGATAACCCAATTCTAAAACCTCATCCATTGTCTCTTATGACATATATGGCAGATTATAGTGTCAATATTTCTTATTTCCTTTCCGGGTTGTGGCAACACCAAGTTTTTTTACGTCATTGATTGTGCAGTTTTTGGGAGTATGATGTTATGTCCGTATTTTTCACTGACCAGGTATACCTGGGAATGATGTGGTCAGCATCAAGCCAGCCGCTTTTACTTTCCAAAAAACATCTAGTACACATTTTCTTAGACTCGGCTGACCTAGGAGCCATTGGTGATTGAAAAATATTTCCAATTGAACTCGAACTTTGAATCACCCGAAAAGCAAGCCAGTTCACGAACATCTGAGCTACCGACCATAATAAACGTTACAAGAACTACTTGGTCACCTCTCAGGTACTGGATGATCGACTCAAGCTCTTGGGAAAACCAACTCTTGATTGCCTATCATGGTCAGAGCAGTGCAGTTATTACATGCTCTGATCAGAGTAGAAAACAGCAAGAGGTTTAAACAAGAAAAACAAACAAATGAGAGGTTAGATTGTTCCCCCCCCCCATCTTAAGACCTACTATACTCCTGCTCAAACTGCATACAGTTTTCCAAAGGGTCGACATCTCATGTCTTTTGTAATTCCACATGGCAGTTCTCCACTGGCTTCAATATAAAAATCCGACGGGAACGGCGTCCATCAAAAGTTGACAACGCTTTGCTTCCGAATGCACCCGCTGTAACCAATAAACACTTCTGAATCAGAAAATGACTTAAGAGTCCTTCACACAGACGAATGTTTCCCAAAAAATCTTGCAATATTTGTTAGAGCCTCACTATATTTAGTGATTCAATACCTCTCCTTCTATGCTTGTATAAAACAAGTTAAATATCTTATCAACCTGTGCATACTTGCGAGACACGATTTAATTCTCTTGCTAAGACAAAGTAAGTAACAGTTTGAACTGCTATACCGGTATGTAATGATTTTATCAGAAGTTATACTCAGATGAATCGATGCACGTATTGGAAACACCCAATCGTAAACTTGTGTGGTTAGGCCATGTGATGAGGCGCAATTAAATTTTCAAAACTACCATACAGGGAACAGTAAAGGGTGCTAGAAAAAGAAGAGAAGGGAGCAAAAAAGTATGGATTTATATCAGAGATGACAGGATTAAGATGATCCACTCTTCAACAAGGAACTTAGAACAGAGAGCAGAGAACAGTTCAACAAGGAACTGAGACAAGAGAGGCATGGCAGAATTTTTGTGTTGATGTTTCCAGATTGCACCCCCTACCATCCTGAAGGGTTATGAGTTTGATAATGATGATTCACATATATAGTTTACGGTTTCCACTATTTTGTATGTAGACATCTAACAGCATGAAAGCTTGCAGCCAGTTGGTGGTATAAATGTTATATTAGCCACTTTTTATCACAAGAACCATATGATTGCATATGCATATATATAATTGCTCAATACGGCCAATTACATTTGGTAAAACTTATATGGCAATGGCTTTCAGTATTGACAAATATTTAAATACATTTTGTTGACAGTCTTTGGTACTGATTAATACTGAAAACGGATGTGCTGGGCCGAAGGGCTCAAAATAACGCAACTGAGTTGTGATACTAACAGCACAATGTACTTCATGCTACCCGGCGGAAATCACACTAATTATCTTGTTTGTTATCGGGGAGCGAACGCAGAAGAAGAAGGCGTTGATTATATTTTCGGTTTCATAATTCTCAGAGTTGGCATTTATATTTCTAATCATGATTATTCTGTTTTACAAATTGGGTCCAATCTGGCAATATGGTAAAATAATAAAATATTGTATTGATCGATCTGTGAAAATCTTCAAAATAAAATGCTGTTTGACCAGTTAAATCACTAAAATAAAATGTTGATACTAATAAATTGCAGGCTTACCATGAGCAGCTGTCAGTTGCAGAAATCACGAATGCCTGCTTTGAACCCTGCAACCAAATGGTGAAATGTGACCCTCGACACGGAAAGTACATGGCATGCTGTTTGCTGTTCAGGGGTGATGTTGTGCCTAAAGATGTCAACGCTGCCATAGCAACCATCAAAACTAAACGTACCATTCAGTTTGTGGACTGGTGTCCTACCGGTTTCAAGGTAAGATTTGACCAGGTTTTACGTCGATGGTGATGAAACTGTGGCAACATTGTGATCCTACAGGTGAAAATTACAAACACAGGCAGAATAAGGAAGTTGTGTAATTAACGGAGAACACACACAGACCGAAACGTCAATTTGCAAGCCAGTATACATGACTTCATTGAAGGAGGTTACCTAAAATAAATCATTCCCTATTTTTCGTATGAAATTCCTTCTTTTTCATTAAATTTCAATGACCTTTTCGCAAAAAATCGTTAGAGGGAGAAATGGACTTGCCCCCTCCCTCCCCTTGGCTAAGTTCCTGGTACTAAAAGTCATACTCTGGTTTTCTAGGGGTAACATGTCTAAACGCTCTCTCACCCCCCCCCCCATCTACAAGTTTGTCAATTTGTGAACATATTTTCAGTGTTTCTAAAATTTCCCTACCGAAATGTATTCAATGTTCAAAACAGGTTTTTGAAAAATAGTTGGGTAGAAACATTAATATAAAACGTATAACGTCGAAATCGGGTGTGTCGAGCCATTTCGCAATTAAATCAGCAACACAACGCATTTTCTATCTCTGTACTACATCTTGCAAGCTGTAGGGCCATTGTCCTGCCACAAGAGAGTTTCTGCGGGAGCTTGAGAACGTATGAAAAAAAATTATGAATTATGTTTTTTAAATGTATTTTAGTTATTTCAAGCGACAGTAACAAATAGTACAAAATTATTATATTGGGGAGAGGGATTTCTGGTCAGGTTTACAATGAGGAGATTTATAGAATTGTGCAGAATACAGAAGAATAATTGTATGATCAATGTCTAGGGCCGCAGGTCGCTGAAAGGTGGATTTTTACATTTGAAAAAGCTAGCTTATTTTATTTTGCAGTAAATGGAAGATTGCACTAAAATTGTGAATTTTGCTGTAAATTAAAGACTTCACTAAAAATGTGCATCAACAGATAAATAAATATAGAAAAATGTTTAAAACAAAAGTTTTATGTGGAACAATACACCGAGCCGACATTTTGGCCAAAAAGGACTTATCAAGATAGGGACAGACAAATACAGATTAGGAACCACAAAATCAAGTGGAGACTTCAGCCATGTGGGAACTGGCAGGTCAGGAATGCAACGAAAAGACCACGAGAGGCGAGAACAACGGGAATGTGAGTGGTTACATGTAGAAAAAATACATTACAACAGTAACATACACAATAAGAAACACAATGAAGTAAAATCAATCAAGGATCGTAAATTTTAGTAAATTCATTTTGCAGGATTTCTTATATTTTAATGTATAATTAGGTTTGATTAGTGTGTCCTAAGATGACTGAAAAGTGCAATGACCGAGAAGTGTAATGATAGTGCAATGATTGAGGAGTGAAGTGACTGAAGAGTGCAATGACTGAAGGATGCAATTAGGGTTTGGAAAATCATGTCGCAGTAACTCCCATTGAACACCTAAATATGCACAGTTCACCATAGAAGCTTCTATTGAAGACACGTATATAGCATGGGGGCATCAGGATCTGTCGAACATAATTAAGGCCTCGCCTAAAAAAGCGCGAATGCTGTTCATCTTGGACTTTTGATCTAGGTCTACTCATGTCAGGAATGTGATTATGCCATTACGCAGCAAATAGATATCTTAATTAAGCACAGAAGTTGAAAGGATGTAATCTTTCTTGTATAAACAGTCCCGTATATTGCTGCATATCAATAAAGTCAGAACGATCTCATGGTAGACCTCCAGTTTGGTTTTCACGTTAAGATCATGCAGAATCCATAAATTTGCAGGAAGTTTCCCAGAAAATGCACGGGGTGCGAGCAATGCACAAGATGACATCTCTGTCAATTGTATTCAACAAATTGTAGACACACATATAACCAGAAAGTTCAGTTAATTACTAAAGACCATATAAAATATTTAAAGGTATCTGGGATCATTGTCTTATAGGTAGGCATCAACTACCAGCCACCAACTGTGGTACCAGGAGGTGACTTGGCCAAAGTTCAACGAGCTGTTTGTATGTTAAGCAATACGACAGCTATCGCTGAAGCCTGGGCGCGTCTTGACCATAAGTTTGATTTGATGTACGCCAAAAGAGCATTCGTTCATTGGTAAGTAACCGTTCTTTAATTAAACAGAGATAACCTTAACAGTTACTTCATTTAGTATGAACTATTAACTCTTTCCGGACCAATCGCCAGTATACTGGTTTTATATTATGGGTCTACAGGACCAATCTGGCTTTGATTTGATATTTTATTACTTCACAAGGCTAACTCTAACCTTGTGAAGTAATCACATACCATCAATGTACTTATATATTCATATTCTGTATCCATTCCCCTTTCCAATGATATATTACACATACACTATTTATCAATATTAGTATGTCAAGTGATACAATAAAAAACACATATAAGGAAATTTTATAAAATTAATTTGGTCCAAACCTAAACATAATCAAGTGCTGAAAGAGTTAAGACACATTATTACCATTCGATTATATTAAATCATACATTGTTTACATTCAGTTTATACAAGTTTGAGAACAGTTATTTGTGGATGGCATACATTTGAAAAGGCCAATTTATCAGACGTAGTTATTTAATTTTTTTAAAATTTATCTATTTCAGTTTATCGGCAATAATTATTTCAATTTATTACAAATACATGTCTCAGTTTATAAAAAACACACGCCATGATTTATTACAAATGAAGATAACAATTTGCAACACTTATTAGTCACGTGATATACACTTTGCAGAACGTAATCTTCTTTATAGACGCAGTGAAGAGCTCACGATTCTGGACGAGTTGACCTGCTGCAGTCTAGGACATGTTTAAATACTCTGAGATATCTTCTGTCCATCGTCATACTTGGCGGTCTTTTTCCCCGTTACCAACAACCAAGTCTACCATTTCTAGCTGTTTCATATAGGCCAATGGCTAGAAACATAATATTTCATGAAATGTATATGTTGTTTAAGAGCAATCCCTCTTTCAGATGTAATCATCATAATGCTCTTAGCACTTCTTGCTTTGTTTTTGTCTTTCCGCTGACCATTATTTTCTCAATATCATTTTGTAGTTCTAATTTCCAAGGAATAAATTCTCTTTGCGGCTACTTTATTATTTCTATCTAATCCAACCCAATCTTATCTATCAGTCGGTCTATCTATCTAATCTATCTATCCATCTAATCTAATCTAATCCTAATCTAAATCTAATCTAATCTAATCAGAATATTACTTATACAAAATACAAGGTAGTTCAGTTTTACAATGAATGCACAGACAATCTGTCTATTTGTAAATAATGAGCCATATAGAACACAAGACAAATATATTTGTCTGGCAGCAAATAAACAAACTTGCAGGTTATCAAGAACCACTTTTGGCAGTGGTGAAAAGGCGAAAACTCTTTTGGTTTTACGTTTGTAACGAGACACGACTCTCTTTATACAATGATTTTGCAAAGAAAATTCAAGGGTCGAAGGAATAGAGGAGGTCAGAGACAATCCTGAATTCATAACATCAAGGAATGGTCTGGACATAATTTTTCTACACTCATCCAAATGGCTGAGAATAGAACTGTTTGGAGAGCTTTTTGTGCCATGTATCAGTGTGGCACTTCTACAACCCTGACGAGTTATGGGTATTATTATTATTATTATCATCATCATCATCATCATCATTATTATTATTATTATTATTTATTATTATTATTATTATTATTATTATTACTACTACTCGTATATCTGACTATTGGGTACGGGTATGAACAAAAATACAGATAGCATTGTACAAGAAAGACTAAATCAACATTTCAACCTTAAGGTTTTTATCAAGAAAATAAAGACAAACATTAAAAACACAGGAAATACAAGACAAACAGTACAAATACAGGAAATACAAGAAAAGTAGTACAAACACAGGAAATACAAGATAAACAGTGCAAACACGGAAATACAAGATAAACAGTACAAACACAGGAGATATCACAAATAGTTATACAAGTTTACTTTTTGTTTGGTATTTTCTTGGTAAACTCATTTTGGTTGAAATATTGATTTTATCTGTCTTGATTTTATCTAAATTGTTGATTTTATCTGTCTTGTTATTTGTCTTGATTTTGTCCGTATATTTTTCATACTTGTAACTCAATAGTCTGATCTGTGCTTTCATGGTAAAATGATCAACCTTGTGTTTTACGTAAGTACTATTGTTATACAGTTTCACATAAGTACTATTGCTATACAGTTTCACGTAAGTACTACTGTTATACAGTTTTACAGCAGCCTTACTTATTATCGATTGACGTCTCAAAACGTAAACAGTCTCAGCTTTTCAATAAATTTGACCACATAAAATGTTCCAATAGTTCTTGTAATCATTTCATTCATCACATTATCTTTTCTTGTTCTACTGCGGATTTTCTTAGACATTCCATTTCTCACATAGTAAGCTTCCTCTTTTGTTCATGTCTGACATTGTAACACAATATTGGTATGAAGATTGAATTTATGATTTGTCTGTTGGTTTCGATTGAGATATATTTGTGTTTCATGATTGGTGTTAAGTACATAAATTACATAGTGGCTGTTTGAATTCTTGTCTCAATCTCTCTGTCCATTCTTCCCCCATCTGTGAATATACTCCAAAGATATTTACATTCCTGCGAGTGTTTCAGTAATTGGTCATTTATTTTTATGTTGATTGTACTGGAAATAAATTTACAGAAAATATAATTAAAATCTCTTACAATCAAATCTCTTACAATCAAATCTCTTACAATCAAATCTCTTGCAATCAAATCTCTTACAATCAAATCTCTTACAATCAAATCTCTTGCAATCAAATCTCTTGCAATCAAATCTCTTACAATCAAATCTCTTACAATCAAATCTCTTACAATCAAATCTGTTACAATCAAATCTCTTACAATCAAATCTGTTACAATCAAATCTCTTACAATCAAATCTCTTACAATCAAATCTGTTACAATCAAATCTCACATACTGCTTGATGTTCTTTTTATGATTAGGTATGTTGGAGAAGGTATGGAGGAGGGAGAGTTCTCTGAAGCCAGGGAGGACTTGGCTGCTCTTGAGAAAGACTATGAAGAGGTAGGAGTGGACTCAGCTGAGGCCGAACAATGTGAAGGAGAGGAGGAGTTCTAGATTTGAACTCTGATCATATGCCTACCTGGTAACGTGACAGTCAAAGACGCGCCGTGTGCCACATTGCCGGATTATTTCTTCTTAAATCTTAATTAATAAATGTTCGGGAGTTTACAGATCTGATGTAACTGTTATTGTGTGTAGACCTAGCATCAACTGCATGAAAATTTAAAAAAAACATTATTTCAAGTACACGAGTAAATTTTCTACAAAAATAAAATAAAATAAGAAAAAAAATGTAAACTTTGTTTCGGTTTGTTTTTGATGGTGCAAAAGTAATGGATGATTTCAAGGATTTCTGCAGTGACTGAATGATTACAGATTTGATGCTTTTTATGTTTGATAAGACATGTTAACCCCAAAGCCCAGCTGAAATCAGATGTGTCAAACCACTGGTGTGTGTGTGTGTATGTGTGTGTTCGTCCATCACGTGATGATGATCATGATTTTTACATGAACTTTTGAAAATTCAGTTAGAATTATGACTATGTGTAATAGTTCGTAGATGGCCAATGAGTCCTATTCGAGCTGTAATTGTCCTTGGACAGTTCGAGCATGGAATGTCCACTGTCGACGGATTTTGGTCTATCCGTGACTTTCTAGCTGCTCTCCGCTGTTGAGCTGCTGCATTCTCCTATTTTCACAAGATGATGCGCTCTTTTTGACTGTAGAGCGCCATGTAGATCTATTTTGTGCAAGTTCTTCCCATGTATCTTGGTCTATTTCAAAGGCTTTCAATGATGTTTGGTTTCAAAGATATCTAAGATATCTATTTTCAAAGACCATCTGCTCTATCCCTTCAACATATCTGATTTCTGTCTGTGTTTTATCTCTTTAAGATATCTGATTTCTGTCTGTGCTCTATCCTTTCAAATTTGATTTCTGTCTGTGTTTATCCCTTCAAGATATCTGATTTCTGTCTGTGTTTATCCCTTCAAGATATCTGATTTCTGTCTGTGTTTATCCCTTCAAGATATCTGATTTCTGTCTGTGTTTATCCCTTCAAGATATCTGATTTCTGTCTGTGCTCAATCCCTTCAAGATAATCGTATTTCTGTCTGTGCTATATCCTGTCAAATTTGATTTCTGCCTGTGTTTTATCCCTTCAAGATATCTGATTTCTGTCTGCTCTATCCCTTCAAGATATCTGATTTCTTCTGCAGATGATCGTGAGAGAAGGAAACACTTGTAATCCCGTGTTTCCCATATTATTTTTTCGTATTCTTCATATTCTGCCTAAACCAACACATTAAGGCAACTCGTTAAGTCCTTGTAGCACTTCTTTTGGCCACCTTGAGATCGTGTGCCCTTCTGAAGCTCATCATAGACTAGTATTTCCAAGGCTACAAATAAAATGGCGATGCAGTGCATATATACGGTAGGCCTATATCCGGAATACACCTGCTGGAAATCTGGTAGGATCATTGTTCTACATGACCAGAGTGTCCACAGCTGAATTATTTCACACGTTTGGGGTTTTTGTCGGTCATTTGTGATGATTTTGGCCAAATTTGCCTTAATCTGTTGGTTTTTAAAATATTGAATTATATAGTCTGGGGTTTTTAAATGGCGACCTGGTGTTATTTCTAAAACATAAATGTACCACCAAAATTTATAAAGTACTGTACAAGACAATTACAGCAAGGATTTGTGAACCTACATTTAAAAAAAGTACAAAGCCTTTTTTTCTATCACGAAGAATACGAAATAAGAATATGGGGAACACGGGATTACAATTGTTTCCTTCCCTCACGGCCATCTGCAGTAAGATCCGCCTATTGTCGACAGTCACCGTCTCCTTTTATGTCTAAATTCTAGGTCATTCTATTCAATGCCGCTGTTCTTGACCAGAGATGATTTATCTTCCCACATTTTTTCTCCCTTGTAACAACCAGGGTCAGGATTTCTAGTTGAGGATGCAAGGAATGGGGCCACGGTCTTCTTCCAATGAATCGTAGGAGGCGACTACGGAAGGTTGGGGGATATGCTGACAACCTGTGAAAAAATCATTGCCACATGTGATCTCAATTTCTAACATTTGTCTTCTATCAAATAATCCCTATGTTTGACGAAGAGATGCTGGCTAGTATACATTACACTTTTGTGTCAGACTTCTAGGTGATGGACGAGTACTAGTTGTGTCATCACTGTGTCAGACTTCTAGGTGATGGACGAGTACTAGTTGTGTCATCACTGTGTCAGACTTCTAGGTGATGGACGAGTACTAGTTGTGTCATCACTGTGTCAGACTTCTAGGTGATGAAGAGTGCTAGTTGTGTCATCACTGTGTCAGACTTCTAGGTGATGGACGAGTACTAGTTGTGTCATCACTGTGTCAGACTTCTAGGTGATGGACGAGTACTAGTTGTGTCATCACTGTGTCAGACTTCTAGGTGATGAAGAGTACTAGTTGTGTCATCACTGTGTCAGACTTCTAGGTGATGGACGAGTACTAGTTGTGTCATCACTGTGTCAGACTTCTAGGTGATGGACGAGTGCTAGTTGTGTCATCACTGTGTCAGACTTCTAGGTGATGAAGAGTAATAGTTGTGTCATCACTGTGTCAGACTTCTAGGTGATGGACGAGTACTAGTTGTGTCATCACTGTGTCAGACTTCTAGGTGATGAAGAGTACTAGTTGTGTCATCACTGTGTCAGACTTCTAGGTGATGGACGAGTGCTAGTTGTGTCATCACTGTGTCAGACTTCTAGGTGATGAAGAGTAATAGTTGTGTCATCACTGTGTCAGACTTCTAGGTGATGGACGAGTACTAGTTGTGTCATCACTGTGTCAGACTTCTAGGTGATGAAGAGTACTAGTTGTGTCATCACTGTGGATGGGCCAAGAAATCTGACCGAGGAATGATGAGATAGTTAACTTAGAGGTGTGTGATGTGCTCCTGACAGGACATGGTGACACTACTGCGATGGAGTGCCTCCCATCGGGACTAAACATGCATCCAACAATACCCCTTACACAAACATGCATTTGATACAACTTGAAGTGAGTCTTGGTGTCTCCCAGATCGGTTACACAACCGAGAAAAACCCGTGCTCTTGTGAGAAAGGCCATGGGCTGTCAATTAGAGATTATTTCATCATAATCGTCCCATATTTCTTTGACATTTCTATGTTGTGAGATTATAACCTCAGAGTATGTATGTTGTGAGATTACAACCTCAGAGTATGTATGTTGTGAGATTACAACCTCAGAGTATGTATGTTGTGAGATTACAACCTCAGAGTATGTATGTTGTGAGATTACAACCTCAGAGTATGTATGTTGTACACGACATTTTCATTTTTTATTCAAATGTGTTCACTTGTCTCTTCCGTCTGTGTTTGGATGTGTCTTGTTCTATTTCACAAGTCTGTTTGTGTCTTGTTCTCTTCCGTAAGTCTGTACATGTTTTGTTCTCTTCTACAACTCTGTGTTTGTGTATGTCTGGTTCTCTTCCACAAGTCTGTCTGTGTGTGTCTTGTTCTCTTCCACAAGACTGTGTTTGCGTGTCTTGTTCTCTTGCACAAGACTGTGTGTGCGTGTCTTGTTCTCTTCCACAAGACTGTGTGTGCGTGTCTTGTTCTCTTCCACAAGACTGTGTGTGTGTGTCTTGTTCTCTTCCACAAGACTGTGTTTGCGTGTCTGGTTCTCTTCCACAAGTCTGTCTGTGTCTTGTTCTCTTGCACAAGACTGTGTTTGCGTGTCTTGTTCTCTTGCACAAGACTGTGTTTGCGTGTCTGGTTCTCTTCCACAAGTCTGTCTGTGTGTCTTGTTCTCTTCCACAAGACTGTGTTTGCGTGTCTTGTTCTCTTCCACAAGACTGTGTGTGTGCGTGTTTTGTTCTCTTCCACAAGTCTGTCTGCTGTGTGTGTCTTGTTCTCTTCCACAAGACTGTGTGTGCGTCTTGTTCTCTTCCACAAGACTGTGTGTGCGTGTCTTGTTCTCTTCCACAAGTCTGTGTTTGTCTTGTTCTCTTCCACAAGTCTGTTGTGTGTGTCTTGTTCTCTTCCACAAGTCTGTTGTGTGTGTGTGTCTTGTTCTCTTCCAGAAGTCTGTGTTTGTGTGTGTCTTATTCTCTTCCACAAGTCTGTTGTGTGTGTGTATCGTGTTCTCTTCTAGGGTTAAAAATACGTAGAGTAGAGGATTGATATAACTGTACTCGGTTTCCCATATGTGCTGCACTCTCAACGAAATGCTGCCTGCCGAGAGTACCACTCATAGCACGTAACTCCGTAACGTCAAGTGATAATCTAGAGATCTCTGAAAAAAATCTATCTTGTAAACAAGACGACACAAGCCCGATTCGAACCCATGACCTCCTGAACACAAGGCGAACCACTACGTTAGGGATATCCCTTTTTGCTCTCTCTTATATGTCTGTGTCTTGTTCTCTTCCACAAGTCTGTATTTGTATGTTTCTACTCCATAATTGTGTAGGCCTATATGTTGTGTTCTGTACTCAAGTCTGTATGTGTAGGTTTCTATTTCTCTTCCACGATTGTGCATATGTTTGTGTCATGTTCTCATCCACACGTCTGTATTTGTTTGTGTCATGTTCTCATCCACACGTCTGTATTTGTGTGTGTCATGTTCTCATCCACACGTCTGTATTTGTGTGTGTCATGTTCTCATCCACACGTCTGTATTTGTTTGTGTCATGTTCTCATCCACACGTCTGTATTTGTGTGTGTCATGTTCTCATCCACACGTCTGTATTTGTGTGTGTCATGTTCTCATCCACACGTCTGTATTTGTGTGTGTCATGTTCTCATCCACACGTCTGTATTTGTGTGTGTCATGTTCTCATCCACACGTCTGTATTTGTGTGTGTCATGTTCTCATCCACACGTCTGTATTTGTTTGTGTCATGTTCTCATCCACACGTCTGTATTTGTGTGTGTCATGTTCTCATCCACACGTCTGTATTTGTGTGTGTCATGTTCTCATCCACACGTCTGTATTTGTGTGTGTCATGTTCTCATCCACACGTCTGTATTTGTTTGTGTCATGTTCTCATCCACACGTCTGTATTTGCATCTTGTTCTATTCTACGTTTGTGTTATGTTTAACACAACTTCAAATGACAATGTCCAGTATCAGACATCCAGTTCAGACATTTGGTGTGTACAAGTGACAGAGTAGCACAGATAGAAATCAGATATCTTGCAGGGATACAAAATATAGAAATCAGATATCTTGCAGGGATACAACAGATAGAAATCAGATATCTTGCAGGGATACAACAGATAGAAATCAGATATCTTGCAGGGATACACCAGATAGAAATCAGATATCTTGCAGGGATACAACCAGATAGAAATCAGATATCTTGAAGGGATAGAGCACAGACAGAAATCATTGATATTTTGATGGAGCAGAAGAGCACAGACAGAAATCTATATCTTGAAGGGATAAACACAGACAGAAATCTATATCTTGAAGGGATAAACACAGACAGAAATCTATATCTTGAAGGGATAAACACAGACAAATCTATATCTTGAAGGGATAAACACAGACAGAAATCAGATAAAGAGATAGAAATGACTGACATCTTGAAGGAGTAGTGGTGCATATACAGAAATCACTAACATCTTGAAGGGATAGAGGAGCCTTGTGAAATCATAATGCGAAAAGTAAAAGATGACATGACTAATGCTGACTTCCAACCTCTTACCATCGGCGGTCAGTAGATCAGCAATCAGATATGCTAACGACACAGTTTCCTTAACAACAAACGGAGATGGTCTAAAGCAAATTTTACTATCAACAAAAGAACACAGTGACGCCCAAAACCTGTACTTAAATATGAAGAAAACAAAAATTATGACAACAGATAAAGTAAAAGTACAACCACAGATAATAATAATTGACAATTTCAAACTGGAGAAAGTAACAAATTTTCAGTATATGGGTACAAACATAAATAGCTCATGAGACTGTGTTGTCGAAATCAAGAGAAGAATTGCAATGGTGACACTGAAACTTGCGCAAATAAAAAATCTTTGGCAAGGTACCAGCAGCATAGCCAAACTATGTATGATCAGAATATGCGTATTTCCAGAGGTAATATACGGTTGTGAGGCATAGACTTTAGATAAAACTATAACAAAGCAAAGAGAATTACTGCTTTAGAAATGAGATGTTACAGAAGAATTTTACGTATACCATAGACAGCTAAACAGATAAATCAAGAAGTCTTCAGATCAATAAACGTCAAAGAGGGCTGGCTGGGATAGGAGACAGAAATCAGATATCGTGAAACCCAACAAGGAAACTGTGTTTTTTTGGTCATATAAAGAGACATAACAGCATGGATCGATTAATGAGTTAACTGCAACAGGGGAAGAGGCCGCCCAAGACAACGATGGTGCAGTGATATATCAGATTGCTTAAACATCTCTCTAGCTGCAGCAGGTAAACTTGCCCAGAATCGCGGAGTGTTCAGAGAATCCATAAGGAAGACAACGTTCTGGAAAGAATGTCACATGACATATATATGTACCGGTAGTATACATTATCTCAACCAGTGCCATCATCTTCTCGTCTCTGTAGTAAATCAATGAATGCCTTTATTAGGTCTGCCAAATCTCTTTTCAATACTGCACCATAAACCACAGCATTGCCTGCTAATGAGTCTGCCCTTTCAATGTCTCAGACTCCTGCATGATCAGAACAGTGTACCCATGTAATACATTGGACAACACAAACCAATCTGTGGGGAACACACAATGACACAACTCTATTCACAACCATTATTAGACTGGATGCACATTGATTAATCATAGAAAAAAAAGGAATTTTTGTATATCCCTTAAAACCCTACATTCATACCAAGAAGCCGACATGCACACACACATACACACACAATAAGAAGTGAAAAACGCCTTGTTATCATCCAGATTTGTTTTTCTCTTCACAACTTGTCAGTTCACATAATTTTTATTTGGCATTAAATGCACACACCAAAAAAAATCAAGCATCTTCTGCAGACATTAATTTACAGTCAAAATGAAACATCAGAAACAGAAATACTGATGGGAAATGTATGCAACATGGACATAAGAAACATATTTTTCTAGGAAGTACATGCCACGGACGTGGCCATACGAATACAATAATTGGTCATGTACTAACATCATCTGTACAAGATCCAGCGGAAACATTAACTACTTCCAATTCTTCACTTGTACAAATAGCTGCAACAATTCTTTACTTGTACAAATAGCTGCATCAATATTTCACTAGTACAAATTGCTGCAACAATATTTCACTAGTACAAATAGCTGCAGCTATACTTCACTAGTACAAATATTTTCAGCAAATACTTCACTAGTACACATAGCTGCAGCAATACTTCACTAGTACAAATAGCTGCAGCAATACTTCACTAGTACACATAGCTGCAGCAATACTTCACTAGTACAAAAAGCTGCAGCAATACTTCACTAGTACACACAGCTGCATCAATTCTTCACTTGTACAAACAGCTGAAGCAATTCTTCACTTGTATAGACACATGTCTTCACTTGTACAAACAGCCGCAGCAATTCTTCACTTGTACAAACAGACACAAAACCTCTTTGCTAGTACAAACAATTGCAACTCTTCACTAATATAAACAACTGCAACAACAACAATCCAATTCATTGTCATTCATCCTATCCAAGAATTATTTCACACTTTCATAAATTCCCCCCAGAAACACACTTTCAGCTCTTTCATAAATTCCCCCCAGAAACACACTTTCAGCTCTTTAATAAATTCCCCCCAGAAACACACTTTCAGCTCTTTCATAAATTCCCCCCAGAAACACACTTTCAGCTCTTTAATAAATTCCCCCCAGAAACACACTTTCAGCTCTTTCATAAATTCCACCCAAAAACACATTTTCAGTTTCATTTTAGGGTAAAACACATTTACTACTATTTTGTAAGAAAATATGTTCATTAACCCATTTGGGACAAACAATGTTATCATTTTTGGGTTAAACATTGTTTATCTAATGTTACCATTTACTATGTAAAATATGTATTATCATTTTAGAGTAAAACTTAAAAAAAACAACTGTTTTGTAAATCACAAAAATAGACCACATTTTGTAATTAATGTCTGTGAGTGTTTGTGACTACCTTGATTGAGATATTATAGATGGCAAGACAAGATTCTGGATACCACCGTCATTGACAGATCTGGTATCCTTAACATTGATACTATTCTGATGCAGACAGATTTGTTGGGCAGGTTCATCTGGTACAGATTATCGCCTGCCAAAAGAAGGGCTACAAAGACTCGTTAAAAACCCCACTGAAAGACTTTGAAGTAGAACAACATACATGGGAAGAGCTGGCACAAAATAGAACTACATAATACTCTACAGTAAAAAAAAATGTGTAGCATCTTGCGAAAAGAGGATAAATGCAGCAGCTCAACAGCAGAAAGTAGATAGAAAGTTATGGCCAGACCAAACATCATCTACAGTGGTCATCCAATGCCCGAACTGTGCCATGACACTTGCGGCAAGAATAGGGCGTATTATCCATCTACAAACTCATAATGAAGGACGATGTAATGAATGGTTATCATCATCATGTGTTGGATGAACAACTTAAACTTACCTAACACAGTGAAAAAAGGTCAAGCATGCTTGATTGTGGTCAGCATTCTCTCTCATACCACAAGGCAATTAGCAATATGGATACAGACGTCCACAGTTCAGTCAAAGTGCTAAAATCACTGAACTTATTAGTTAGCACACCAAAGTCTGATGTGCCTGGCCATTGACTAATAAAACAGTGACACAATACATTTCCATGTTCCATTGACTACATCTTTCTACAAGAGACATCCAGTTAGAGCTTGAGAAATAACAAAATATAAATGTCTGTAACCTACAAAACATAATTTAGTGTTTTGTTCTTTGTCTTGCAATCTTGCTTGATACATGCCTTTTGGATATGGCCACTGATGACAGATGTGTCAGGTCACTGGTGCAAATAAAACCGTGACACAATGTATTTCCAATCTCTGAACTACATCCTGCTGGAAATCTAGTAGGATCATTGCCCTGTTACAAGAGAGATCTGGCAGGAGTTTGAGAATGAACGCTGAAGAAGGATGCAATGTCAGTTTTAGTTTTTTGTGTGTCTTTGTAATACGACCATAGATTGAATTATAAACAGATTGCAGTAAAACTCTGTCAACATTGTAAATGAATATCATAATCAAATTATATAGGGATTAAACGTTAGTTTTACATAGAGAAAACATATGGAATGAACATTTTGACAAAAAAGGTCTTTATCAAGATAGACAGAGACAAAATCAAGGTGGTTTGTCCATATTATGAGAGTAGAACCTATGGCATACAACCCTTTGTGCATACAACAGCAGCAGACTGGGCTACAAGGCACGAGGAAGACCAAGAACTAGATGGATAGAGACAGTTAAGAAACCTTAAAGAGACACGGGCTGACCAACTACAAGTTCCCCCATGTTGCTTAACAACATAAATGGAAATCACAATAGGTAGATCAAGATAGAGACATGAGAACAGAATGGAGTAATCCTGCATTACTCTATTCTACATTTGTGTATCCATAAATTGATAAAGCCGTTTGATGGTGGAAATGTCAATTCCTCTATGTAAAACTGACATTTAACCTCTTTATCATTTGTTTCTTATAATCATTTAAAATAACCATAATGTATGTCTGCGGCGAGGTCAACAGCAACAGGCAGCTTCAAAAGGTCAAGCAAGTTTAACTGTGGCTAGCATGCAGATTAGAGGTCAATGCTCAATACAAGTAATACTTATAAACAGGTTGAGATGTATGGCTGACCTAATCACAATGTAGTTATGGACATTCACAGTTTAATGGAATTGGTAAAAACGTTGAATGTATTACCATTAGTTACCACTGACAAAATCGGGTGTGCCGGAAGGAGTTTAAAAACAACAGTAAAGAAAAAAGTACAATCGCTGATAAAGCAGTTCGCTTTGTGTTTAAGATGTTGCAGGTTCGAATTCCACTTACATCTTGTTTATAAATGTGGATCATTTAAAAGATGCCTGGGGATCATAGCTTGAAGCGGTACTCTCAGCAGGTAATGTGCCATTTCCCTTCCTTGAGAGGGACAGAGTATATATGGGGTAACCTGAGTACAACAAAATCAATCCTCTATGCATTTTGCGCCCTTTTTTAAAGAAAGTGATTCACAATGTCATGCAGATTGATGCGTTGGGTCAAAACATACAGCCATCACAGCTAAGCTGCAAACTTCTGGCTACATTGTGTTACCAGCACAGACTTGAGAATGATTTCAGAAGAATACCTAGGTACATCCAGAAATATTTATTTGATCAAATTGACGCTAGATCAAAAACATAAAACATAATAGTGAATAATAAATACAAATAAATCTGACTCCACTAAATGAACAACTATGTTTATGATGTATCAAGCAAAATGTTCATGGAATGCAGGATGGGACATGGCAATTGAATAGTAACAAGTGAAAATTCTAAAAAAATTTCATGCTAGTTAATTTCCTATAAGCTTACAGTATATAAACAATGGGCAGTGGTAGCTCAGTTGTTAGAGAACTGGCTTCCTGCTCAGGTGATCCAAGGTTCAATTTCCAGTTAAACTAGAAATATTTTATAGATCACCAATGGCCCTAGGTCAACCCAGGCTAAGGAAATGGGTACCAAATTTAGGAACGTAAAGACTGCAGGCTTGATGCTGAATACTTCATTCCCAAGCATGATGTTAGTCAATGAAATAATGGGCCTAACACCAATGATGCCCCAATACTCCTCAACAGCAGTGAAACCACTTGTTTTTCTTTTATGTCAAGGCATATACCATTCAAACCAGTTTTCTAAAATATACAATTGGCCATTTATCTTAGTGTAACCATATCTAAAACTAGAAGTGAGGAGATGTTTACTGTATTCTAATAATGTATATGTGGCAAAGGTCACCTGCACACTTGTGTAAACTAAGTTAGTTACCAGTGAGAAAGGATGAAGAACTACCGTAAAACTGTATACCACATGGTAAATGAAAATATGTAAAAGAAAAATGGTTAAATATCAGTTTTACAAATAGGATGGATGCACAGATTCAACATTTTAACCACAAAGTCATTGTCAAGTTAAGGACAAAAATAAAAACTCGAATTAAATAGATAAAAGCTACATTAAAAGAAAGTATATTAGGCAGTTTCCTAAATGAAAAAAATGATGGAAGTAGAGGAGAATACAACAGATATTTGTTGTATGTTTCTTTATGTTCTATTCAATTTATATTGTATTCTACTCTACTTCCATCATTCTCTCCTTTGGTCAGGTATATATATATACACTGTACCTACATACTTTCCTTTAATGTCATTTTTGTCCTTGCTCTTATCTTGACAAAGGCCATGTGGTGAAAATTTTGAAATTGAAACTGAATTGTAATCATATTTTATTTAAAAAAAATATTTTTTAAAGACAGTTACCGAGGTGAAACCTATTTAAACTGATGAACTTTGCAAGGTTCACCAGGAAAATCCTAAGCATATTTTTTCTTGGTTATGATACTTATTTTTTATGTTAAATATTCCTGAGGTTTTGCTGTGTATGGCATGTTGCTTAAAAACATGCAGAAGATATTCATTCAATTATACCTGCAGTGTCTCAGAGTTTCTGATGAAACTCACCATGCATCCTGGTTATGAGTAAGCAGCAGAGGCTTCAATGTTTCTGATGAAACTCACCATGCATCCTGGTTATGAGTAAGCAGAGGCTTCAATGCCTCTCATCCTAGCTTTTATAATCAGTGTTCTTTTTCCCTTGTCTCCTTTAGTCAACTTCTTTTTTTCTTTTCCCTACTGCTGTCAATCTGATAGTTTACCTCGCAACTCTATGGTGTTTCCTCTCATATTTTGATAGTGCCTTGAAGTAGCCATGGGAAAGAGTTAGGGGAGGGGAATGTAAGACCAACAACCACACCCTAAAACACATTTAGAGGTGAATCTGGACAAGACACTGATCTGTTACCAAATTTTGTCCCAGGCATATAGGGGTTCTGATACGGGTCAAGTTATTCTACTTCTATGTTTGTTCTAAAAAACTCCTACAGATTAGCAGGATGTAGTCTGGAGAATGGAATGAATTGTGTCATAATTTACAGCTTTGCTGTGATATCTGCATCTAGACCTGACACATCCAACTTCAGGATGGCTTCTGCGTCACTTTGACCATATATGGGATTGGACAGCCAACTTCATCCCATTAACTTCTATAGAGGTCCCTTATGACATGCATGGAAGGTAAACAATATTGATATTATTTGCCCCTCAAGTCCAGGTGATAGCAGACTACAGGAGGCGTTAATTCAAATAATGGGAACATATCAATGACAATGACTTTGTGTATGCATGTTTGATGTTAAAAATATATGAAAACATTTGCCCCATATCTGCTGACGGTAGTCACTAAGTGGTTCTTGAACATGACAAAGACTTCACAATTATGTATAAAGTTGTAACCTGAATGTAAACCCCTTGTCAATAATATGGGGCTGAAGTATGCCACCTGTGATTTAAAACTAAGCCCACATCCGAGCAAGACAATGGTCTATCCCAGCATGTAGCAGGTCAAGTCTAGTCTCATCTGTGTGTTGTCCTAGTATGTCAAGTCTAGTCTTATCTGTGTGTTGACCTAGCATGTCAATTCTAGTCTCATCTGTGTATTGTCCTAGCATGTCAAGTCAAGTCTGTGTTGATGAGGCAACAAAAGGGAAGCACAGAAAAGCTAGTTACCTGCCATGTATGTCATGCAAGACAACTAAGGAGTCTTGGACTATGTCCCATCCCATATAGGGTCAAAGTGACTCAGAGTCGTGTTAAGGAGTTTTAGGGTGAAGTTGGCTATCCAATCTCATTTGTCAAAGTGACTAAAGAGCAATGATAAAGTTGGATATATCAGGCCGAAACTCAAAGATATGATGCAAGCTGTAAACCATGACACAACTGACTCCATCTTTCTAACCAGCAGGTTTCTTCTGCGATAGTTCTCAAACTCCTGAAGATTAGTAGCAAGTAATCCGGTGACTGGAATACACTGTGCCATAGTTTACAGCATGGTTGAGACAACCACACTTTTGATCCTGAAAAATATCAGACTTTAGCATGGCGTATGGGTCACTTTGACCTATGGAATGAGACCTATGGAATGCTACTCTTTGCTCCCCTTTCAGATCCTGGCAACACATCATGGGCACAGCAAGAGCTTGGGAACAAACTCATAAGATGAATGATGAAACTCACTGAGCTCATGTACCAGGGTGTACAGTCAATATTCCATTTGCTTGTAACTGGAACTTTTATAGGTTTCTTTATCTATCCCAGATACATTACTTTTCAGCTCCATACTGTTATGTAAGTTCTACTTTTGCAATTGTTTCGTTAATCACTATCAACTTGAATTATAATCACTGCCAAAGTCAGAGGTCTTGGGTCATCAGCATAAATAAAACAGAGAAACAATGCACATATATTCTCTGGACAACATCCTGTTGTAAATCTAGTAGGATCATAGTGTTAGCACAAGAGATCCAGCGGGAGTTTGAGAATGTTCTGCTACAAGAGAGATCCAGCGGGAGTTTGAGAATGTCCTGCTACAAGAGAGATCCAGCGGGAGTATGATAATGTCCTGCTACAAGAGAGATCCAGCGGGAGTTTGAGAATGTCCTGCTACAAGAGAGATCCAGCAGGAGTTTGAGAATGTCCTGCTACAAGAGAGATCCAGCGGGAGTTTGAAAATGAATTCTAATTTTGGATCTGGTTCATCAGCTGGTAACCAACATTAGTATTTCTCATGTGACATATGTACTACATACCTTTGTCTGCTCTTATTCTAGTTGTACATTGGAATTCCCAATTCCAATTCTGATATAACATATTTCTGTATAAAGCACTTTTCAAAATCTCCACTTATATTTATCCTATATTGTTTGTACTGTATATAGCAAATTTCTGTTATTACATACATATTTAAATAGTCTGGACGAGATTCCACTGCACTATTTAATGTATCATAACAGTTATCAGCATGTGACAACAGCCACATCACTAAGTTATCAGCATGCTACAACAGCCACAACACTAAGTTATCAGCATGCGACAACAGCCACATCACTAAGTTATCAGCATGCGACAACAGCCACATCACTAAGTTATCAGCATGCGACAACAGCCACATCACTAAGTTATCAGCATGCGACAACAGCCACATCACTAAGTTATCAGCATGCGACAACAGCCACATCACTAAGTTATCAGCATGCGACAACAGCCACATCACTAAGTTATCAGCATGCGACAACAGCCACATCACTAAGACGGTTAGAATCTGTGAGGTCCTCTCTAAGCTCCTAGTCATCTAATTATGGGTGTAAGTTCTGTGAATGCATGAAAAGTCTGGATGCGACAGACTGCTTAAGGAATCCAATCTCCTATTGGATCAATGGGCAGAAAGGCGTCACTCAGCAAATGTTGTTGAGTGCTATATGCACGTTGAGATAGAAAGGCACCCTGGACATCTACTTCACCCCAATGGACCTCAGTCTTCTTGCCACTAAGACTTTTTGTGCAGGGGTGAGAGACTGATGTTGACAACATTGCACAAGTCTCCCTCACTTTCATCGCACGTCATGACATCATACTATTTAATGTATCTAGTAACCATCTATTTTGTGTGTTGAATGGATGCTAGCTGCATTTTTTAAAATAACAAGTAACAGTGATTGCTATGAAGAAGTCTGACATCGGTTGGCTATTGCATCAAATAAACTGATACAAATGAAAAACATATTTCTGGGCTGCAACAAAATAACAAAACTAACTTTCCTTAGAGCCTGCATATCCCCAGTTGCAATATATAGATGTAAATCTTGGAAAATCACCAATAAAGTGACAAACAAAATGTAGCATTTGAAACAAAATGTTACAGAAGAATCATCAGAATACCATGGACACACAAAAACAATCACCAATAGGGACATTCTGAGAGAATTGAAAGCAAATGAAAACTGGATAAACAACACGGTTCTCACTGTAAAATTACAAATTAATGGCTACCGATATATCAAATGAAATGATGGCCTGGAAAGACCATAATAGAGGGGATGATGCCAGGGCAACACAAAAGAGGTAGGCAACAAAGAAGATGGACACAAAATATCAAAGACCACTTAAACATGACACTGGCAGAAGCAGAAAGATTGCCTTAATATCAGCAGGAGTTCAGAGAAGCTCTCCATGATATGCTACTTGATGACAATATAGAGAATTATCTGATGGCAATGGTTGCAAGGCAGACCACTTCTGAGGTACACAGATTTCTGAGGTATATAAATAAAATAAGTGAGAGCCATGATGTGACTCACAAAGTAAACTTGCCAGTGGTTCGAAAGTCAATAGTTCAGATTTTAGCAGAGATGCAATTGGATGCATTAAAAGTGTCGACCACCAGTGTGTTACTGGACTGAAACGGGAGCAAAGAATAATGACAGTTAGCTGTCAAACATGTCGCAAGAAGCAGCGAAGGATGTTTTAAGGGTGGTGTTTCTGGGTCCCATCCCATTGAGGGTCAAGTGACTCAGAAGTCATCCTGATGTTGGATGTGTCAGACCAAAACACGTAAATATCACAGCTAAGCTGTAAACCATGACACTGCAATTCTTCTCCGGACTATATCATACTAATCTACAGGAGTCTAAAAATTCAACAATAGTTGAATACCCAATGTTCTAATGAGGGTTTGCATCAAGCATTAAGAGAACTGAAAACTGAGTTGAAAATCAACTTCTATGAGTAGATTTGTTCAGGATAGCTCTGGAAAACAAGCTGGAGACCAAGTGAAAACTGTAAACACATATGCCATACCACTGCGACTTCGTCACAACCATATAAATCCATTAGCCATCAGGGTTGTAGGGACACCATATTTGATGCATCAACACGCAGAGTCCTCCACCAATTTCTATCTTCAGAGATGCAGATTAGTAATGAAGAATCCAGACCTGTCCTTGATGTTGTCTATCCATGATTGTCTTGCTCTTCCCCATATGTTTCTTACACTTTTGACTGTTTCCTGTAGTTTTCTCATTTACAAGGAATCATGTCTGTATTCATGTCAAAATCATGCAAATTTTCATTGTTTCACCATTGCAAGTCATGGTTCTTGTGGACATGTATACATCTCTATTTGATTTCTGACAACATGTCTTATGACATATATAGGATACGAGCAGAATTTGTATGCAACACTTGTATTTCAAAGGTCTGTATATCTGCAGTGAGTATCCAACATTCAAAACCATACAAGACAATAGAAAGCACTAGAACTTTATTTTGATCACATAAGTTTCGGCCATGAGAGTCACTGTTCAGATTCTAACTTTTGATTAATAAGTGTATGAACAGAGTAAAAGTTCATACATCAAATGTTTATTTTGCGTTGATGAAAGTTACTGCAGCGAGGTAACAAATGTTGAATAGTTGTTTTTTCATCTCACCCTCACATGCTTCTCTAACCCTAATGTATGCCAATCCAAGCTGTATGCCCACATGTATGTCCTTAATACAAGCAGATAGATTTTTTTCTGCTGAGAAATTGGTGTAGTTATGTGTCAGTAACCTGGATTTTTGTAATCAGATGATAGTGTTCTATTCTTGGTACTCTTAATTCTTCATTCGAGTACAATTATTTACAACCCTTTTTTTGGAATGTGTCTTACCTGAAATCGCCCACCTAATCAGGCTGTCGCAGATCAATACCTTAATCAGGATTTGGGGGGGGGGGGGGGGGGGGGGGGGAAAGAAAGAGACACTGCCCAGTTGAAAGGGGGGGTGTGTGTTAATTGATCAATGATTCCATTCACCTCAACCATGCAGATAAAAAAAATGATGCTATCTACAGGCTTAGGAGAATGAAACGAGTAATCACTTTTAGATTGATAGCATGCCACAATAGACTCAAACAACAGACATACAGGAAGTTTGTAGTTGATAACATCAATATGAGCCCCTGTGGACAATCTCCAGAAAACATGGAACATATTTGACAGAACTGCCTACTGTACTGCTCGTACAAAAAAAAAGGGAACTATAGCCATCTGAAACAACTCTGACAGACAAACTATGGTCCTGCCTCAGTGACACGGTACAGTTCATTAATGAATTCCGTATCAGCACCAAGAACAAGGAAGATCAATGACAGCAATAGTATCTCCCACTGTTGGAGACAATATTGTGGTGCCCTTTCCCTTTCCTACACCAGTTGACAAGGACTTAAAACCAGCAGCTGCCATCACCTGATCTGATTTCAAGATCAATTATACCTCTCCATAGCCAAATGTCTTAGATGAAAGGATGAGACCATGTATTGACATTGCAGCATGAACTCTCATCTTGTCCTGTTAATTCCAAAGGAAACACCCCTATCTGTCTTTCTCCAGGTGAATGATGATTGATAGTACCAGCACTTGCTGTTACCATTAGGAGCCTCAGTTGTCGTTCCAAGGCATGATGTGTCACTTTGGTTGTGCTGAGCCCATGTTTGTTTAAGGTTATCTTGATGTTTTCTATCCGTTATCTTGGTCTACTTTTGGCTCTATATCCGATATTCTTTTGTTATATGCTATTAATTCCGCTGAAGATGGGTGTGTCGGGCCATTGGCGCAAATAAAATGGCGACACAATGCATTTCCATTTTCGGGACTACATCCTGCTGGAAATCTAGCAGGACCATGATCCAGCTAGATCCAGTTGGAGTTTGAGAATGAACGCAGAAGAAGAAGAATATGCTATTAATGAACATCAATATATTTGAAATAAATGTGTGTTCTGTCTCTTCCTATGAGGGCTTCCCTTTTATGCCTGTTGCCAAACAACACTATGAAACTATTCCCCAGAACTCTAAGATTCTATTCTCCAGTCACAGAGCTTAAAAAAGGTTTGCCTATTCTTAAGGACAATACACAAAGCAAGCATAAACCAGGAAACCACAGTAATTTCAGGCAGAGTGAAATGTTGAAGCAGTGCGTTACAATAAATTTAAAACAATAGAACTGATGACAGAACAGATGAACAATAGAACTGATGACAGGACAGATAAACAATATAGAACTGATGGCAGAACAGGTGAAGAATAGAGCCGATGACATAACAGGAAAACAATAGAACTAGCTTACAACCTACTGCTAGGAAGTTCTGCTGCTTCATGATCACATACACTAAGTTGTATTGACATACAAAAGAGAGATTGACTTCTGACCAATGTCAGAATATATATATATATATATTTTCTTCTGAGGAACCAAGAACCAAAAGACATTTCAGAACAAGTACATCTCCACACTGAAGGTTGCATGTCATGGGCCTTCAACATTTTCTCTATCTGCTATTCTTGTAGAGGTAAATTTGTACATACCGTCTGTAGCTCACTTGTCTGTCTCATATAACTAGTCTCTCTTTATGATTCATAAAGACAGTTTTATCAGATCAGATCACATGCCATCTTCTCAACAAAGGTTACCTGCAGTAGATCAGCATTTATTTCTGCTCAATTTTGTGTTGCACTTTTACAAGCTAATTCATCCATTCCTTGTTTTTATACCAATCGAATCTTTGTTTGCCCCATGACAATTTTTAACTTCTCTTTTCAAGACCATAGGTATTCCATCCCTTGTCTTAAAAAAATCAATCCATCTCACTTTTCTCTCAGAAGACTCACTGTTCTCTCAGAAGACTCGCTGTTCCAGTTCAGTATTGATTATGAATCTCTTTGTACAACTTCAATGTTTTCTAATTCCATGCTATTTTAACTTTCATTCCATTCTCCCGCAGTCTTGTGATAATTTCCATGATTTTGACTTAATTATGATTTTAATGAACTACTACTATCTTCTTCTTCAGTGTGTATTCTCAAACTCCTGCGAGTTAGCATGTAATCCAGAGAATGGAATGTGTTACATTATGGTTTACAGCTTGGCTGCAATATCTTACTTTACAGCTTAACACATCCGACTTCTGCATGATTTGACACTCTATGGGATGGGACAGTCAACTCCAAACCCCAAAACATCCTTAGACTCCTCTTACAGCATGCATAGCAGGTTGCTATTCTGTTTTACTTTTGTGCAATCAACTATGTTTCTCTTTAACATTACCAAATTCTCAGTCATTAAAGCGCCTATTTTTTTTCACATTCCGGCTCCTATTTTTTTTATGTCACATTCCGGCTCCTATTTTTTAATGTCACATTCCGGCTCCTATTTTTTATATGTCACATTCCGGCTCCTATTTTTTATATGTCACATTCCGGCTCCTATTTTTTCTTTCTGTTCTGTTCACTAAAAAATATGTATATTTTGAAATATTGCCTCTTCCCTAAACCTCGCTATCTTTTGTAGCTGATATTCTAGTTCAATAAAATAAAATACAAAAATTGATTGTTTATCAAAGTGCAACACTCTTGAAATATTAATACACTGATTCCTATAGACTCAGCCCTGAAATATGAAAGATTAATACACTGATTCTTATAGACTCAGCCCTGAAATATGAAAGATTAATTTGACTTAATCTAAAGACTTAATCTTGAAATTTGAAAATACTATTGCATTGTGAGTCATATAAACTAAATAACGATTTACAATTAGAAGTTCATGAAATTTCTAATAATTTTTAAGCCATCACTGCCAACTGTCCTCACACATACATACGCATGCAAGCATAAATGCCCGCACATAACGATGCATTAAACATCAATATCAGACAAGAGTTCTAGTTGAGGTCTTCTATGTTGAGTAATGTAAACTGTCATAAATATGCTGACACAGGTAGGGATATATATATATATGTATGTATGTGTTATCTTGATATGGTATCCAACTTGGAGAAATTTCCTTCAAATAAAGACACAGTTAACACACTCGAAGTGTAGTAGGAACACATATTTTTCATTGACCAATGGCTGCACCGCTATGGGGAAAATGCGGTTAACCTGCCACTTTTACGATCTGAGATTTTTCCTGGCTTCCCATTTCCTGAGTTTGAGTCGATACTGGAGAAATTTGTGACTTGTAAACAAAATTATGGCAATTAACCGTGACCCACAGAAATTAAGAAGTCAGTGTTCTAACCACAGCTTCAGAAAAGCTATTTGTTTTGATTCAACAAGATACGGATCTTGTGTTACGTGACACGGCCTCCAGATGACTGGAGTAAAGTCCATGTATATTTCATATTACGATTAGGTTTCTCATGACAGCTGATACAAGATAAGCATATTCCACTGTCTGGCACAAGAAAAGAAACCGTGGATGAGCAGCTTTTGAACTACAAGTTAAATCAGCAGAATTGTGTTGTGAGGAAGACCTACTGTTTCCTCATCACCTAGCTGATAAATATCCAATATTGTATGTGTGAATGTCCAGTATACTGGTTACAAGGGTGTGCAGTACAAAACTATACGTGCCCACTTATCAGATAAGTATCCACCTTGTCAATTATAAATGTTACTTTATCAGTCATAAGTACCAACTTTATTAGATAAAGTATTCACCTCTACACTTTACCAAAATAAGTGTCTACAGCGCCAACAATTTCTTTAATGCATCCATAAAGATCCCAATTTAAAACACAAATTTTAACGTTGAAGTCAGAGGTGTCAAGCCATTGGTGCAAATGAAACAGTGACAAAATGCATTTCTGTTCTCTGGATTTTATCTATAATCCTGTAACCTGTTATGGTTGTAGGGATATGAGTCCTGCAGCTCTGGATTACAGCCTGCTGGAAGTCTAGTAAGACCACTATCCTGCTATAAGAGATATCCGGTGGGAGTTTGAAGACGAATGAAGAAAATGTCCTTGAATTTTAAGTAGAAAGATTCCAAATCTTCACGTCTAAATGCCAATAAGCACTTCTTCGTGGCCTTCTAATGATCAGATCTCCATTTCTTTTAAATCTATTCTGTTAAGTGTCATGTGATTCATTAAATGAAACAGTCCAGCTTCCCTGAAGTTGAAAAATAATCCTTGGAACTTTTTTCAACACAATTTTCCATGCACAGCACAAGATTCTCCCTGAAAACACACAAAGTTTATGCTCAACCAGAAGGAACTTGCACACAATTCATAAACAGTGTCAATCAAAGACTGACACATGATGTCCCAATGTGATGAAGTGCTTACAAAATACAGAATAACAAAATTATAGTTCAGCATTCCAAGCATCACTCACTGTCACAGACAGTGATGCTTCTCGTGAAGAATGATAAGATCCTTGGACTTCATGAAAGGTTACCATCATCAACTCGTATGTAATGGATAGCATTCAGCTGCAGTTGCATTCTCAACACCATGAAACGATCATGAAGGTAACATCATGTAAGGAGTATGAAGATAACACCAAGTACCCTGGAGTGCCATGACTAGGACAATCTCTCAGCGAAGCTGAAAGAAGGTGGTTGGGAGGTGTTGTGAGAATTGATTGCTGTAGATGTCTGGTTGTTTGAGACAACAATTCCTGAGCTGCCGCCTCCTCCAGTACTGATGGCAGTGTGAGGACCCAGGTTGGAGTAGTAACTTCCATCTGTCATATTTCTGGAGATAAAACATGAAAAAAGCTTTACAATGAATTTTGAGTATTTAGTACAGATCAACAGGCATAAATACACAAGACCTGCAATCCCTAGCAACTGACAGACAGGCATGGAGAACTATGACATCCGGCCTATGTGCCATACTTGGCAGAAGAGGAACTGACTGACTGACTGAGTACAGATCTGTGTGATGTCATAGACAAAACATTTTTTTTTTAAAACAACTACTGCTCACATTCTTCGTCTTCTTTCGTTCACTTGAAACATGTCTATATCTGTAATTCTGTCTCCTTAATAAAACTCACTGTCTTTTGTAGTTCATACAGTGTCCTTTTATTGGTTGTTTGTTTGTTTGGCCAGTAGCTCTATTCCTTTGCCTCCTGGCTCCTCGGGGCAATTGAGAAGGACTTCCAGTAACTGAGGTTGGGCCCTTTCGAGGTATAGGGCCTGGCACCGTCCCTGCCTGAACGTCCGCCACAGGGCAGGCACCATAACTATTTATAGATGTAGACAAGTTTCCATTGTGTTTTGTGTGTGGCATCCTGATTATCTGTGCGCCTTTTGGCTGGATGCCTCCGTCTTCAGCACTCTGCTTACTTGGGCAGGACTATGGTCCTGCTCGAGTGGGACTGCCCGACCAGTCTTAGTTTCCAGCCCCTGATGGCTGAACTAAGCCCCATCACCTCTACTCGGTGCTGGCCTTGATGGGGACTGCTCACATCAATCATGTTGTGGGTAAAGTGGCCCATAACAAAAGTCATTTCTTGGTTAGTGAATACATATGTATTCTGCAGCTAGCAGCAATCTGTTGAGTCACAATGTGCACCAGACCATGGAATCTTGTTTGTCCATCACAGGTGATGAGTACTCCTGGATGTGCACCAGACCATGGAATCTTGTTTGTCCATCACAGGTGATGAGTACTCCTGGATGTGCACCAGACCATGGAATCTTGTTTGTCCATCACAGGTGATGAGTACTCCTGGATGAGTTCTTGCATCATTTATTCATGTCAGCATAATATTGCAACTTTCAAAGAGCTAGACCATAACATATATTCAGGATATAGCTGACCAATGCTGTTATGCACAATATATTCTTCTTCTTCTTCAGCGTTCATTCTCAAACTCCTGCTGAATTCTCTTGTAGCGGGACCATTGTCCTACAAGATTTCCATCAGGATGTAGTCCAGAGAATGGAAATGCGTTGTCGCCGTTTTATTTGCGCCAATGGCCCGACACATCCGTCTTTGGCAGGCACAATATATTCAGGATATAACTGACCAATGCTGTTACACAATCGTAAAATCTACAAAGGGTTGGACAAAAAAGATACATAAAATAACTGACCATAGTTGTAACACAACCTTTAAATCTACTGAGAACTACTGCTTAGGTACTGACACATTTTGGGCAGATCCTTCGGTTTTCAGCATTTCCCAGCAAATGTCAAAAGACACCAGTAAATTGTTGGTTCCTTTAGCACAATGATTCAACAAGCATTTCATTCTGCTCTGTAGCTGTCTAGTTCTGCCAGCTTACATATATAATACAGAGCTCCCCCAACCTTGATGGGCCATCGATGAAAGTGTTCAGTTACAGAAAGAACCCCCTTCTTCCTCTGTGATCAATTGTTAAACATTCAGTATTGGTCATGTGTAGAGCAGTTTGTTTACAGCCCCTAACCTTGATAAAGTCATCAAATAGCAGATGTCCATCTCCAGATGACACTCATGTAAAATCCAATGACAACTCCCAGCATATAAATACATTATCAACTCCCACCATATATACACATTATCAACTCCCACCATATATACACATTATCAACTCCCACCATATATACATTTTATCAACTCCCACCATATATATATATATATACACTTTATCAACTCCCACGATATATACACATTATCAACTCCCACCATATATACACTTTATCAACTCCCACCATATATACACTTTATCAATTCCCACCATATTCTAGTCTTTAGACTATTTAACAGGAAGATGAGAGTATATTACAGTAGAGACAATTAACTCTAGTCTTGAGACTATTTAACAGGAAGATGAGCGTATGTTAGTGTGGATACCAGATGGTTTTAACATTCTAACATGAGAATGAATGTATGATACAGTTGAGATGACTAAAATCAGTGTCATCAGACTGTTTAACCTTATGAAGAGGATATAATAATAAAACTCATAACCCAACCAGGGTCGTCGGGTGCCCCACTCGATACATTAATACAAAATGCCCTCCAAACAGCTCTGTCATCAGTCATTCAGAGAAGTGTAGAAAAATTTATGTCCAGACCATACCTGGATGTTATTACAGGATTTTCTGTTCTCTCCTTCTTCCACTGTTTCTCGCAAAATAATTTTAGAGAGAGAGAGATAGAGAGTCGTATCTCGTTACATGTCCAAACCAAACTAGTTTACATCATTTTATAACTGCCAAAAGTGGTTATTGATAACCTGCAAGTTTGTTTATTTGCTGCTGGACAAATATATTTGTCTTGTGTTCTATACAACTTTTATATTATATGAATATATATATAAATATATATATATATATATATATAACAAATATCTATAGCACTTGTATTTAACAGCCTGAATCCTATCTGTGTCTGCATTGAATGTCCAACTTTCACATCCATATAAAAATATACTTAGCACTAACGATCCAAATAGACTGATCTTTACTCTAATACTGATCTTACTTTTCCAAATCATATTCAACCTTGCCATGGCAGCCATCACCATTTCTAGTCTTAGCGTAATCTCATTTTTCGAGTTTCTATCATCACATATTTCGAACCTGATATATTTGAACATTTTCAAGTTTGTGACTGTTTAACCAGATATTTGTAGGATCTTGTTTGGTATCATTAGTCACCAATATCTTACTTTTATCAATGCTAATTTCCATGCCATATTTCTGACTATCTTCCAACTTTGAAATTAGCTCCTGGAGAATAATTACCGTAGGAACCAGCCAAGAGATTGATATCATCGGCATAATGCAATTTACAAAGTGGTCTACTGCCAATAATTATTGATGTCTGGTGATCTTGTATTGCCTCTTACATTATATATTTAAGATACATGTTTAAAAGTACTGGAGAAAGTATGCAACCATGACACACTCCTATATCCATCTCGAAAAATTCACCAGAAGAGAATATGGTACAATGGAGGTGAGACAACATTTAACACTAGTTTTCAGAATGTCTTATGAAGAGAATACCGTATGTCTAACCTTGTCTTCAGACTGTCTAACCTTATGAAGAGAATATGTTACAATGGAGATGAGACAACTTTTAACACCAGTCTTCAGACTGTCTAACCTTATGAAGAGAAGATGACAATGTATCACAATAAAAATAACTGACTTAGATTTTAGTTGCGCAGGCTTGAGATAATCATCAGCTGCCAGCTGCAAAACATCTGGCCGTAGCTCTTTCTTATACTGCAAACACCGTCTGATGAAATTCTGAGGAGATAAAAGTTACACAACTGAACAAGTAGGAAACATTTAAATCAATTAAGAATAGTTTTGATGGAGTCACAATAGGACGCTAGTTTTGGTGGTAGAGAGATTAATAGGTCAGTCTCACAAACTCAACTGGCTAGTGATTAGAAGCACAAAATAGTCAGCTATCTATACTGTACTGGCAATGCAATTGGATGATGATGTTCCTCCTTTGCAAGCGAAGATGAGCATGGCATGAGAAACAATAAATGTGATGAACAAGCAGAAAAACAACAAAACATTTGTGATTGTCTAATTTGGTTTGTGAGTTCGTAGATGCCCGATTCGTGCCAGGAAAGTTGTATCCAATTATAGAATTGGATGTATAAGTGATACCTAACAATTCTTCTTCTTCAGTGTTCATTCTCAAACTCCTGTTGTATCCATCTTGTAGTAGGACAATGGTCCTACTAGATTTCCAGCAGGATGTAATCCAGAGAATGGAAATGTGTTCTGTCGCTGTTTTATTTGTGACAAATGTTCAGCACATCTGTCTTCGGCAGACAATTCAATAATAGTTGAAGAGCATGCTTGCCAGCATATTCTTGATGAATGTATTCGGTCTGAATGTATAATGATTGGCTGTTGGGCACAGAACGCATAAAACAATTGGTAAGTGTGCAATAATATAGATCATTAGCACATGATATTGTGGTTAAATGAAATCATTTGTTGCTAAATGAAACATGTCTATTACAATAGTAATGTATGTTTTGAAATAAATTTGCATATAATATATATTTAACATTCCATGATAAATAACTATACCCGCTGATATTTCGTTGCGCAGGTGCTAAGAGGTCAGAGGGCCATTATAGTTTGTTACACTATGTACATATTAAAAATAGTAGACAAAGTATCCACATCAATGGTAAAACATACGAATGAAAAATCATTAAAAATAGGTCAAAAGCTGTAGATGAAATTGTGAAATTAACATCAGAGTTGACAAGCATTTCTTGTATATATGCTTTGTGAAAATTGAAAGCGAAAACCGGTAAGTTGTGTACTCCAGGAAAAACAGGAGTTTGCACAAGAAGTGTTTTGGATTTAATGAATTTGCGAGGTCAGAAATATAACACAAGGTGCACATTTTCTTTAAGAATAGTGGACCCCCTACTTTAGATAAGGTTTTGATGGCAATAAATGGTGATCCTGATATTCCAAACATAAAATGAATCTCACTTTACAAACTTCTCAAAGAGATAGGTTTAGAATATCTTACTAGAAATCGTAGAAGTGTAATAGTGGACGACAAGGATGATATTCTATGACTCTAGAAATACCTACAGAAAATTCGGGAATGTAGGTGACAGGGACGTACTATTTATAACCTTGATGAGCTTTTGGAGAATGTAAAAATTAATCGCAGTCAAAATGATAAATATGTGATAAGATGAGAATGCTGAGCAAATGGGTCTCACACAGTTGCCAAGTTACCCACTTACCATTGCTCCCTAAATCTGATAGAGATGGTATGGAGTGAGGTCAACCGTTGACGACATAACACAATATTTAAATTATCGGATCTACGACAATATGTTTCTGCTGCACTTTTTGATGTCACCGCTTCCAAGTGGCAGGACTACATCCAACATGTGTGGACAGAAGAGCAAAATATGTTGGAGTTGAAAGGTTTAATTGAGCAAGTGGTGAACAACGTGATCATAGACATACACGCTGACAGTTCAGATAAAAATGATGAAACAGGCGATTCACAATCCAGCATGGGGACGTAAGCATGGGATGCTATGACGTCAGTTCTGAATAATTATGTTATTGTTTACAATGTCATTAGCTGTATAAAAATCACCTGTTGTATTTTGACCCACTTCATATTTAAGATGAACAGAGTATAGTGTTTTCTTGTAGCTAATGATCACTGTATGCAGTTAGTTTGTCTAGTGTGTTCTTGTAGCTAATGATAGGAGCGGTGTTCACACCAGGCACTTTAAATTCCACCAACAAAACCTATTCCTGGTTCCAAAAAAGCTGTCAATATAACTTTTCCTGTAAAAGTTTGCGATTTGAATTCTTTGGATCTGGGATGTTTCCATTGCACACTGGTTGCTTTGCTTCATGGTTCAAAGTTAGGGCACTATGATTTGTCATGTGCCACTATGCAAGACAGTAATACATAACCCCATATATAATGCAGCAATTGATTCAAACTCTACCCCCATTTGGTCTTCCTTATAGTGTTCCATCAACAACGACAGAACACACTTTTGGGTACTTCCGTTTCTTATAACAACTATTTGAACTGCTCTGTGTAACAGAATTCATCATCTAATAAACACATACTCCGACCATGGTCATCCTATATTTCAGCATTAGGTCATCCTGTAACACTGTCTTAGGTCACCCTGTATTGCTGCATTGTCATCCTGCATTAATCTTAGTGATGGCTTCTTGTCTTCTTCTTTATTTGTTCTCAAACTCCAACAGATCAGCAGGATGTAGTCCAGAGAAAAGAATGTATTGTTTTATGGTTTACAGCTTAATGGCGCATCTGTGATTTTTCGCCTGACACATTCGACTTCAGCATGGCTTCTGGGCCACTTTGACCATATACGGGATGGGACAGTCACCTATTACAACATGCTTGACCGGTAACAATGTCACAATTCTTTGCTACCAATCTAGGTCCCAGAGACACACAAGTGCTACTTCTGTCATAACATGTCTGATTCAGCCACAGAAGATCATTTATAACCTGCCATCCTGCCCGAAACATTTGAGCCCAGATATTCACAGTTGCCTTCAACAGACATTTCCCACCATGCACTGCCTGCATTTTTTAATGAATGCTGGACAACATCTATCTGCCGTAAGAAATTGAGTCACTACTTGCTGATCCAATTTGGATGGGTTAGCTACCACAGCAGACATGTTATGATGGAGATAACAGCTGTGATGGAGGCACTGTTATGGCTAATGTCACAGAACTATTCTCATGCATGCAAACTTAGTGACCCAATGAACATAATCCACAAAGTTGAAGCGGGGGGAGTCGTCAGCCGTCAATGGGTGCAGTTATTGACTAGAAAGATTACGTTTTATTCTTGTGCCATGACATGCAGATGTTGAGGGCAATGAGCGAACTGATACACTGGCAAGCATGGCGAGTGTCAATGGGCGCATCATTGGATCAATCAGACATAGTTAATGCATTGAGTGACTTCGTCCATTCAGAAGACTTTCAAAAGTGTGAATCTTGTTCGCTCTCAAGACTGTGTGAGATTGGTGTAAAGATTTGTACAGCCTGTAAATAGAAACAAAATAATAGATATATGAAGAATGATAAATCAGCATCGGACTGGAACTGTTGGACACTACACTCTGATGGATTTACTGAGGCAGAGAACTTATCCAGAGCTCGCTGATGATGCCACCTGCAATCATAACTCATACAAAACCATCTGCAGCAGACACTATACTTACAAGAACAATGATCACATGATCAACTGTTCATTGGCCTATGATTGTGATGTTAGCTATGGCATAGTTATGCTTCTCATGGGCTGGCATAGGTAACACAGCACGCAAGTTTCATTTAATTACACCTTGTATGACTTGTAAGGCTGAATGAGATAGCAGTGAACGATGATAACCTGAATAACACAAAATATCATTCCAAGAGCTGGGTTGCCAGTAGAAATTGCTTATAGTTTTTTTCTTCATGATGAAATAGATTAATATAATATCAACATGCACAAGGTAAACTATTGACTCACCTTGGCCTCCTGAGTAACGGGGGGTTTTGAAGCAAACTCAACTTCTGTAGCATTTAATATTGTATTCTCTTCTAAAATTGCAGCCTGAGACAGATTGTGCCCAAATGGCTGAAAAGATATGAAGAAAAAAAGTTATTTTCTAAGTTTAAAACAAAAGCATTAATAGTAAAACATTTTTTAACACACCACAACTTTCAGAATAGGGAATATGGTGAATATGTTTGTATTTGTATGACTAATAGCATGTGAGGGATGATGTGGTCAGTACTACAACCACCACCTTCACTTTCCAATATTCTATCTAGTATTCATAGAGTCTGTGTGTTGTCTCAGTTACAACAGAGAAGAACCAGTGCTTTTGTCAAAAAAGATATGGGCTGTCAAGAGATACCTGTTCACAGCTAACAGGATTACTTTTCAGCATCCTCATCATGGAAATGAGGGCTACCAGATTCATCTACTTGTATGACTGAAAGTGATGAACAAAGTATAGCCTGAGAGAAACACAGAAAATAGCAAGAGACAGAGAGGAATAGCATATGCTTTTATTGCTGCTAAGGGTATATGTGACTAATGATGATGTATACAATCTGCAATTCAAGGTATTGCAATGAGGAATATGTTTAATCATCAATCAATGGTTTTAGCAATCTGCAATTCAAGGTATTGCAACGAGGAATATGTTTAATCATCAATCAATGGTTTTAGCAATGCTTTTTAATATTTGATAAGGGAGAATGAGCATTTAGTTAGCAAGTATAGCTGGCTTTGAAGTTCAAGACTAATGCAAACAGTTTTAACATGGGAGTTAAAGTGTACAATCATCGAAGATGAATGTGTTGGGTCATTGGCTACAAGTAAAACGGTGACACAACGATAATGCATTTCCATTCTCTAGGCTACATCCTGCTCGAAATCTAGTGGGATGGTTGTTCTACTACAAGAGAGATCCGGCAGGAGTTTGAGCGGCGAAGAAGCATTACACAGACAAGAATCGAAATCACATTTGAGGAACATGAAAAATGTCAAATATTTCCTTTAAAAAACAAAATCATAATTAATCTTTTTACTACAAGACCATATGTCTATTTTTGTCCATTTTCAACACTACAACCTTAAAAAAATGGTAAACTTCACATTTTTATAACTTGATCTCTTCTAATTTCAATCAAATATAAATATTTTGTCTATCTTGCACATTAACAAAAACTCAAGCATACTCTCATTTTTTCAAATTCATCAAAAGTCAAATTCGATCTGATTTTTATGTTGTGAATTATGAACAAGTCACAATCTCCATAGCTTTTTGTTGTGAATTGTAAACAAGTTACAATCTCCATAGCTTTTTGTTGTGAATTGTGAACAAGTTACAATCTCCATAGCTTTTTGTTGTGAATTGTGAACAAGTTACAATTTCCATAATTTCAATATCCTGACCATCTGTAAAAAAAATACATAAATAAAAATAATTGTCAATACTGCGTTTTTCCCATTAGGAATTTGGAGGGAGGTTGAGAGTGATTTATGTGATAAAGGTTGCATGCCCTTGCTGACAGCACAACATGTTCAGAACAGGTTTTTTAAAATTTACCCTCCAACAGAAAAAAACACCTTACTTGGAATTGAACCCTGGAGTTCACGGGTGTGAGACCAATGCTCTCTGCAATGGGCCACACTATATCATGACTACCACTTAAAATATGCTCATGTCTCAGTGCTTAAGAATTACAACAGCAAACTTGGATATTCTCACTCACCTTTTTCCCATACAAGCACTGATAAAAGATGATGCCCACGGACCAGACATCAACTTTGGAAGAAATCTTTGGTGGAGTTTTTCCCACCACAAAACATTCAGGTGGCAAGTACCTGAAAAATTAATCAATCCATAAGAAATGAGACAGAAGTCAAATTGTGTAACCAATAATAAATAAATAAATCAAGTGCCATGCTGAATGGCGTAGGCAATCATGTTTCTCCACGACTCTCTGCCTCTTGTGTTGTCAATAAGCTCAGTTGATGAACTTCTACCATGCCACAGTACTAGTCCATCTAGAAACTTCTCTCTTTGTCGCCCCCTATCTTTTCTCCCCTTGATTTGTCCAGTGAGATAAGGTACATAAATAAATCATAACAGAAACTTGTGTATGTAAAAGTAAATCAAGAGAAATCCTAACTACTGCCCATATTTTTCAGGGAACTTAAATGCAGAAGTGAATAGAGAACAGTTTATAGTCATATCATCTGCATCGTGAGAAAGTATCATGCTTGTTGGTGCAGATGATAATGTCATTATCATCTGCATCGTGAGAAAGTATCATGCTTGTTGGTGCAGATGATAATGTCATTATCATCTGCATCGTGAGAAAGTATCATGCTTGTTGGTGCAGATGATAATGTCATTATCATCTGCATCGTGAGAAAGTATCATGCTTGTTGGTGCAGATGATAATGTCATTATCATCTGCATCGTGAGAAAGTATCATGCTTGTTGGTGCAGATGATAATGTCATTATCATCTGCATCGTGAGAAAGTATCATGCTTGTTGGTGCAGATGATAATGTCATTATCATCTGCATCGTGAGAAAGTATCATGCTTGTTGGTGCAGATGATAATGTCATTATCATCTGCATCGTGAGAAAGTATCATGCTTGTTGGTGCAGATGATAATGTCATTATCATCTGCATCGTGAGAAAGTATCATGCTTGTTGGTGCAGATGATAATGTCATTATCATCTGCATCGTGAGAAAGTATCATGCTTGTTGGTGCAGATGATAATGTCATTATCATCTGCATCGTGAGAAAGTATCATGCTTGTTGGTGCAGATGATAATGTCATTATCATCTGCATCGTGAGAAAGTATCATGCTTGTTGGTGCAGATGATAATGTCATTATCATCTGCATCGTGAGAAAGTATCATGCTTGTTGGTGCAGATGATAATGTCATTATCATCTGCATCGTGAGAAAGTATCATGCTTGTTGGTGCAGATGATAATGTCATTATCATCTGCATCGTGAGAAAGTATCATGCTTGTTGGTGCAGATGATAATGGATATCCAAAACTTACTTTCATCTTTACTGAGTATCAATGCAAACGCTAAACATCTTTCATGCCACTTCACCATCACCCATGGGTTGGATTTCTAGTTCAAGGTGCAAAGAATATAAACACTGTCTTCTTTTCAAGTATGTTGTTGGAGGCCACTAAGGAAAGTGGAGTGATATGCTGACAACCTGTTGCCTGTGAAAAAGTCATTGTCACTGCATGTTTTGCCTCAATGTCTTACTTGTGTCTTCTGTCAAATGGTTCCCATGGATGATGGAGGGATGCAGGCCAGCGAACATTGCATCAGGTTACTAGGTGGCATGAAATGTTAGGTGTGCCATCACTAAAGATGGGTCAACAGATCTGAGTGATGAACTAGTTGGACCAGACATATATGTAGCACTCCTGGCAGGATATGATGATCCTAGGATATTTCAACACTGGAATTCTTCCATTCTGTAACTAAACATACACCCATATACCCCAGAAACACAACCATGCCTTTAAGGTATTAACATCTGTGCTTTATTTATTTCCACAGATGTTATTATGAGCATGTTAGTTTGTTTATGAAATAACATTATAAATATGACAGTACCAGGCATTTAGAAGCATTTTTTTCATGAATTCTATAGATCACAAATAGATGAGTCAGTAATTTTTTATTGCATTTTTCATAATCACCATTATCTAACATATCCTACATACATCGACAAAGCTTACATCCTTAAATTCAGTATATTCAATTCTTTATTTCCATTTTTTTTAAATGAATAAACAAAATTTGAGAAACAAACAAAAATTATTGCATTTTCCACCCGCCAAAAATAATGCAAATTGTCAAAACATAATTTGGCTGCAGGGAGAGTCTCCACAATTTTTATCTGACTTGGTAAAGGTTTAAAAATACATACAAGATCAATACTAACTAATGAGATTAAATTTCATTAAAAAACTTGTTTGTTCTTAAACTCCCACTGGACCTCTCTTGTAGCAGAGAGAATGGTCCTACCAGATTTCAAGCAGGATTTAATCCATAGAACAGAGATGTATTGTGTCATCCTTTTATTTGGACCAATAGCCCAACACAAGACTTTGGCGGAACTAAATGATGCAAATGAGCAAAGGATATTAATTAACCTTTACCGTGCTTCATGCAAGTCCACTCTCTGATGGTTTTCCTGGTTCAAAACACTCGGCGAGTGAACTCTACCGTTGCTATGCACTATCTCAGTGATGTGAAAATCACATGAATGTTAATGTAATGTGATTAGAATCAGCGAATCATAGTTAGAAGTAGCATTCTACTTCTGATACCGGTATAGTGTATGAAAAATAGGAGAATGTTGGACAAGAAATTGTAAATATTTAGAGACATCTGCACAGATCTGAATCAATCGGGTTGCAATGGCCGTCAATCTTTATAAGTGTCATAAAATCATTATGGATTGTGATTTTGATAAGGAATTCTTAGGAATTACGTTTGTTTTCAAAACAGGTAGCACATTGGTTTCATTATGAAATGACATGCAGCAAGTAAGGACCTAATGTATTGACAGGATTACCGACAACAAGTAGGTACAAGTCTAAAGAACAATGTTTTTGACGCAGTAAGTTAAATCTACATGTTTTATTTATTTCCCCAGCGATATTATGTTCGTTTGGTTATGAAACAACATAACTACAATGGATTAGGCATATAGAAAGACTATATCAGTGTTGCCACACATAGGAAAAGTATTGGTGTATCAAGAAATTTTGTTGCCAAAACTTTTTCAATTTTTTTTTTCAATTTTCATCATCACAATTTTCTCACACCTCTTCTATCAGAAATACAAAAACACAACTACCACAATATATTCAGTACTGAATTATTTATTTACATGTAAACACAATTTTTAAAATCTCTAAAAACAAAAAACTTATTGTGCTTTCCAAACAGTAACATCCTTGTTTGTGTTTTTTTTAAAATTTTGTGAAAAGTCTTTATCACTTTCTTACACTCCTAAATCAAACATACAAACAAAAATTACACACATATTTGCAGTATGCAATTCTTTATTTACATGTGTAAAAATTATTTTTAAATCTATAAAACAAAAACTTTACTGCATTTTCCAAACACTCACCACAGAAAAAAAATTGTTAAAAAAGGAAACTGGTGGCAGGAGGTAAAATTAGTAATTTTAATCCGACTTGCTAAAGGTTAAACAGAATGCCAGTGTGTTGCGGAGCCTGAAGGGGAAGCAAAGAATAGCAGCATTGTTACGTGCCCTGCATATTATAGGAGGCGACTATGGAAGTTTGGGGGAGTGGAGTTGAATTGGCTGTGCCATCACGTAGAAGGTCAAATTATCCTAGAAGCCATGCTGAAGTTGGATGCTTTAGACTGAAAGGTAACATATCACAGTCAAGCTGTAAACCATGACATAACATATCCCATTCTCTGGACTACATCCTGGCCATCTGCAAGAGTTTGAGAATGAATACAGATGAAGAGATCACAACAAATGATCATCCAGTGTGCACATGCAACAAATGAGGTGCCCATGCAATCATTGATGTACCGATGCATCCATTGAGATGATCAGAGTGAAAGAATGTTTCTTGTACACCTGCATACATCTCTATTTTATTTCTTACGTACAAATTTGTCTTATGTTCCCTATACAAAATTTGTAGAATTTGTCTAACATTTGTACTCCAAAAACTGTAATCGTTTTTCCATGTCAGCAGTGAGTATCCAACTCTCACAACCATACAGCACAACAGAAACCAATATATATGACCAACTCTCACAACCATACAGCACAACAGAAACCAATATATATGACCAACTCTCACAACCATACAGCACAACAGAAACCAATATATATGACCAACTCTCAACCATGATGTTCATCCGTCGTGATCGACGATGACCAAAAAACTCAACCATAATAATAATAACAATAAATAATAAAAATGATAAAAGTTAATAGTGCGTTTTTAAATGACTAACAAGTCCAATGCGCGCACAAAATGTTCTTGTACAGAATTGACAACAATAGAGGGTATCTATGTGAGGTTGAGATGTTTTTTCTTTTCTACGTGTCCGCTTCTGTCTTGCAGTATCTTGTCTGAATTCTTCCGCCGCTAGTGCTCCCGTTCTAATGCTGTAACTCCATGCTGTTCTATCCTGAGTGAGGCTCTCCCAAGCGCCTACGTCAATGTTAAGATGTTTCAAGGATGACTTGAGCGTGTCTTTAAAGTGTTTTTTTCTGTCCACCAGCTTTTTGAAATCCTACCTTGAGTGGTCCATAATATATTTGTTTTGGCAAACGTGAGTTCTCCATACGCACAAGATGGCCTGCAAAGCGTGCTTGCGCCTTCATAAGTATTGTGTGGATGCTTATTGAGATTGATTTTTCCAAGACCTCGTAGTCTGGTACTTTGTCCCACCAATGGATGTTTAGTAATTTACGTAGGCAGGTAAGATGGAAGTGATTTAATTTTCTTGCATGTCTAACATACACTGTCCACGTTTCGCAGGCGTATAGTAGGGTTGGTATAACAGCAGCATGATATACTTGTAGTTTGGTGGTTGTTCTTATACCTCTTCTGTCCCATACATTGTTGCGTAATCTGCCATTACAGCACTAGCTTTTGCCAGTCTATTGTTAATTTCCACATCAATGTTGACATCGCGAGAGTGCTTCCAAGGTAAGTAAAATTGTCGACTACCTGCAGTTTTTCCTGATTGACGATGATGGAAGTAGCAGTATGTTGGCTATTTGATGTTGCTTGGTGCATGACTTCTGTTTTTTTGGTGTTAATAGTGAGACCAAAGTTGTTGCAGGCCTGTGAGAAGCTGTCTATGGTGCTCTGCATGTTTACGACAGAGTCAACTACTAATGCACAGTCGTCGGCATAAAGTAATTCTCTAACAGTACTAGATTTAGTTTTCATGTTTGCTTTTAGACGACGTAAATTGAAAAGACCACCATCCGTTCTGTAATTGATCATTATGCCAGCAGTTTCATTACTATGGTGTGTTTCCGTTAGCATGGCCGTAAATAACAGGCTGAAAAGAGTAGGGCCAGCACACATCCGTGCCATACTCTCAACCATACAGCACAATAGAAAGCTCTACATATGAAAGAATGCCATCACAAGAATAAAGATATAGCAAATAGAAAACATACCAGTATGTACCAGCTCCTTGTGAGGTGAGGTCCATACCAGTTTCAGGATGAAAGTTGCTCTCATCCATCACTTTACTCAGACCAAAGTCTGTAATTTTGATCTCACCGCTGACGGAGCCACTGCCCAGCAATATATTACCTGAAATAGAGAACCACAGCATCATTACGAACACAGTGTATGTGTCTCAAGACATACATTTCTCACTGACAAACCATGTCTTAGTCAAGTCATACATTTCTCAGTGTCAAATCATGCATATCTAAAATAGTCACATGTTTCTCAGTTAAGTCATACATGTCTCAGTGCAAGGTCATGCATTTCTTGGTCTTGCAATACAGTTTAGACAGAATGTTGCTCCTTCAGATATTTTAGGCCTGTAAGACACTAGAATTAAAGGTATTGGATGAAAACAACTACATTTAAACTTGTTGACCCAAATATCTTGTCTATGTCGAATCCTCTGAGTAACAATTAGAGACAAATCAGAAACGACAACATCAGAAGACTAATGCTTACCGACTACCATCAGACAGTGCCCCTCAAAAAGCATTACTATACAGACATGATGGATACAAAGCCAGGGGCAGACCATGCAAACGAGGGATTACAGAAATAAAAGAGTCAACAAAAACAAACATATATGAAGAACACAAAAAAGCCATCTTCAGAGAACTCTTCTACCCCTGACACTGCAAGACACAGAGAACTCTTCTACCCCTGACACTGCAAGACACAGAGAACTCTTCTACCCCTGACACTGCAAGACACAGAGAACTCTTCTACCCCTGACACTGCAAGACACAGAGAACTCTTCTACCCCTGACACTGCAAGACACAGAGAACTCTTCTACCCCTGACACTGCAAGACACAGAGAACTCTTCTACCCCTGACACTGCAAGACACAGAGAACTCTTCTACCTCTGACACTTCAAGGCACACTCTTCTATCCCTGATGTTGCAAGACACAGAGAACTCTTCTACCTCTGAAACTGCAAGACACAGAGAACTCTTCTACCCCTGACACTGCAAGACACAGAGAACTCTTCTACCCCTGACACTTCAAGGCACACTCTTCTATCCCTGATGTTGCAAGACACAGAGAACTCTTCTACCTCTGAAACTGCAAGACACAGAGAACTCTTCTACCCCTGACACTGCAAGACACAGAGAACTCTTCTACCCCTGACACTTCAAGGCACACTCTTCTATCCCTGATGTTGCAAGACACAGAGAACTCTTCTACCTCTGAAACTGCAAGACACAGAGAACTCTTCTACCCCTGACACTGCAAGACACAGAGAACTCTTCTACCCCTGACACTTCAAGGCACACTCTTCTATCCCTGATGTTGCAAGACACAGAGAACTCTTCTACCTCTGAAACCGCAAGACACAGAGAACTCTTCTACCCCTGACACTGCAAGACACAGAGAACTCTTCTACCTCTGACACTTCAAGGCACACTCTTCTATCCCTGATGTTGCAAGACACAGAGAACTCTTCTATCCCTGATGTTGCAAGACACAGAGAACTCTTCTATCCCTGATGTTGCAAGACACAGAGAACTCTTCTATCCCTGATGTTGCAAGACACAGAGAACTCTTCTATCCCTGATGTTGCAAGACACAGAGAACTCTTCTATCCCTGATGTTGCAAGACACAGAGAACTCTTCTATCCCTGATGTTGCAAGACACAGAGAACTCTTCTATCCCTGATGTTGCAAGACACAGAGAACTCTTCTATCCCTGATGTTGCAAGACACAGAGAACTCTTCTATCCCTGATGTTGCAAGACACAGAGAACTCTTCTATCCCTGATGTTGCAAGACACAGAGAACTCTTCTATCCCTGATGTTGCAAGACACAGAGAACTCTTCTATCCCTGAAACTGCAAGACACAGAGAACTCTTCTACCTCTGACACTGCAAGACACAGAGAACTCTTCTACCCCTGAAACTGCAAGACACAGAGAACTCTTCTACCCCTGACACTGCAAGACACAGAGAACTCTTCTACCCCTGACACTTCAAGGCACACTCTTCTATCCCTGATGTTGCAAGACACAGAGAACTCTTCTACCCCTGACACTTCAAGGCACACTCTTCTATCCCTGATGTTGCAAGACACAGAGAACTCTTCTATCCCTGAAACTGCAAGACACAGAGAACTCTTCTACCCCTGACACTGCAAGACACAGAGAACTCTTCTACCCCTGACACTGCAAGACACAGAGAACTCTTCTACCCCTGACACTTCAAGGCACACTCTTCTATCCCTGATGTTGCAAGACACAGAGAACTCTTCTACCTCTGAAACTGCAAGACACAGAGAACTCTTCTACCCCTGACACTGCAAGACACAGAGAACTCTTCTACCCCTGACACTTCAAGGCACACTCTTCTATCCCTGATGTTGCAAGACACAGAGAACTCTTCTACCTCTGAAACCGCAAGACACAGAGAACTCTTCTACCCCTGACACTGCAAGACACAGAGAACTCTTCTACCTCTGACACTTCAAGGCACACTCTTCTATCCCTGATGTTGCAAGACACAGAGAACTCTTCTATCCCTGATGTTGCAAGACACAGAGAACTCTTCTATCCCTGATGTTGCAAGACACAGAGAACTCTTCTATCCCTGATGTTGCAAGACACAGAGAACTCTTCTATCCCTGATGTTGCAAGACACAGAGAACTCTTCTATCCCTGATGTTGCAAGACACAGAGAACTCTTCTATCCCTGATGTTGCAAGACACAGAGAACTCTTCTATCCCTGATGTTGCAAGACACAGAGAACTCTTCTATCCCTGATGTTGCAAGACACAGAGAACTCTTCTATCCCTGATGTTGCAAGACACAGAGAACTCTTCTATCCCTGATGTTGCAAGACACAGAGAACTCTTCTATCCCTGAAACTGCAAGACACAGAGAACTCTTCTACCTCTGACACTGCAAGACACAGAGAACTCTTCTACCCCTGAAACTGCAAGACACAGAGAACTCTTCTACCCCTGACACTGCAAGACACAGAGAACTCTTCTACCCCTGACACTTCAAGGCACACTCTTCTATCCCTGATGTTGCAAGACACAGAGAACTCTTCTACCCCTGACACTTCAAGGCACACTCTTCTATCCCTGATGTTGCAAGACACAGAGAACTCTTCTACCTCTGACACTTCAAGACACAGAGAACTCTTCTACCTCTGACACTGCAAGACACAGAGAACTCTTCTACCCCTGACACTTCAAGGCACACTCTTCTATCCCTGATGTTGCAAGACACAGAGAACTCTTCTACCCCTGACACTGCAAGACACAGAGAACTCTTCTACCCCTGACACTTCAAGGCACACTCTTCTACCCCTGACACTGCAAGACACAGAGAACTCTTCTACCCCTGACACTTCAAGACACAGAGAACTCTTCTACCCCTGACACTGCAAGACACAGAGAACTCTTCTACCTCTGAAACTGCAAGACACAGAGAACTCTTCTACCCCTGAAACTGCAAGACACAGAGAACTCTTCTACCCCTGACACTGCAAGACACAGAGAACTCTTCTACCCCTGACACTTCAAGGCACACTCTTCTATCCCTGATGTTGCAAGACACAGAGAACTCTTCTACCCCTGACACTTCAAGGCACACTCTTCTATCCCTGATGTTGCAAGACACAGAGAACTCTTCTATCCCTGATGTTGCAAGACACAGAGAACTCTTCTACCTCTGACACTGCAAGACACAGAGAACTCTTCTACCCCTGACACTTCAAGGCACACTCTTCTATCCCTGATGTTGCAAGACACAGAGAACTCTTCTACCTCTGAAACTGCAAGACACAGAGAACTCTTCTACCCCTGACACTGCAAGACACAGAGAACTCTTCTACCCCTGACACTTCAAGGCACACTCTTCTATCCCTGATGTTGCAAGACACAGAGAACTCTTCTACCCCTGACACTGCAAGACACAGAGAACTCTTCTACCCCTGACACTGCAAGACACAGAGAACTCTTCTACCCCTGACACTTCAAGGCACACTCTTCTATCCCTGATGTTGCAAGACACAGAGAACTCTTCTACCCCTGACACTGCAAGACACAGAGAACTCTTCTACCCCTGACACTGCAAGACACAGAGAACTCTTCTACCCCTGACACTTCAAGGCACACTCTTCTATCCCTGATGTTGCAAGACACAGAGAACTCTTCTACCTCTGAAACTGCAAGACACAGAGAACTCTTCTACCCCTGACACTGCAAGACACAGAGAACTCTTCTACCTCTGACACTTCAAGGCACACTCTTCTATCCCTGATGTTGCAAGACACAGAGAACTCTTCTACCCCTGACACTTCAAGGCACACTCTTCTATCCCTGATGTTGCAAGACACAGAGAACTCTTCTACCTCTGACACTTCAAGACACAGAGAACTCTTCTACCCCTGACACTGCAAGACACAGAGAACTCTTCTACCTCTGACACTGCAAGACACAGAGAACTCTTCTACCTCTGACACTTCAAGGCACACTCTTCTATCCCTGATGTTGCAAGACACAGAGAACTCTTCTACCCCTGACACTTCAAGGCACACTCTTCTATCCCTGATGTTGCAAGACACAGAGAACTCTTCTACCTCTGACACTTCAAGACACAGAGAACTCTTCTACCTCTGAAACTGCAAGACACAGAGAACTCTTCTACCCCTGACACTGCAAGACACAGAGAACTCTTCTACCCCTGACACTTCAAGGCACACTCTTCTACCCCTGACACTGCAAGACACAGAGAACTCTTCTACCTCTGACACTTCAAGACACAGAGAACTCTTCTACCTCTGAAACTGCAAGACACAGAGAACTCTTCTACCCCTGACACTGCAAGACACAGAGAACTCTTCTACCCCTGACACTTCAAGACACAGAGAACTCTTCTACCCCTGACACTGCAAGACACAGAGAACTCTTCTATCCCTGATGTTGCAAGACACAGAGAACTCTTCTACCTCTGAAACTGCAAGACACAGAGAACTCTTCTATCCCTGATGTTGCAAGACACAGAGAACTCTTCTACCTCTGACACTGCAAGACACAGAGAACTCTTCTACCTCTGAAACTGCAAGACACAGAGAACTCTTCTACCTCTGAAACTGCAAGACACAGAGAACTCTTCTACCCCTGACACTTCAAGACACAGAGAACTTTTCTACCTCTGAAACTGCAAGACACAGAGAACTCTTCTACCTCTGAAACTGCAAGACACAGAGAACTTTTCTACCTCTGACACTGCAAGGCACACTCTTCTATCCCTGATGTTGCAAGACACAGAGAACTCTTCTACCTCTGACACTTCAAGGCACACTCTTCTATCCCTGATGTTGCAAGACACAGAGAACTCTTCTACCCCTGATGTTGCAAGGCACAGAGAACTCTTCTACCTCTGAAACTGCAAGACACAGAGAACTCTTCTATCCCTGATGTTGCAAGGCACAGAGAACTCTTCTACCTCTGAAACTGCAAGACACAGAGAACTCTTCTATCCCTGACACTTCAAGACACAGAGAACTCTTCTACCTCTGAAACTGCAAGACACAGAGAACTCTTCTACCCCTGACACTTCAAGACACAGAGAACTCTTCTACCCCTGACACTGCAAGACACAGAGAACTCTTCTACCTCTGAAACTGCAAGACACAGAGAACTCTTCTACCCCTGACACTTCAAGACACAGAGAACTCTTCTATCCCTGATGTTGCAAGACACAGAGAACTCTTCTACCCCTGACACTTCAAGACATAGAGAACTCTTCTACCCCTGACACTTCAAGACACAGAGAACTCTTCTACCCCTGACACTGCAAGACACAGAGAACTCTTCTACCTCTGAAACTGCAAGACACAGAGAACTCTTCTATCCCTGATGTTGCAAGACACAGAGAACTCTTCTACCCCTGATGTTGCAAGACACAGAGAACTCTTCTATCCCTGATGTTGCAAGACACAGAGAACTCTTCTACCCCTGATGTTGCAAGACACAGAGAACTCTTCTATCCCTGATGTTGCAAGACACAGAGAACTCTTCTACCCCTGACACTGCAAGACACAGAGAACTCTTCTACCTCTGAAACTGCAAGACACAGAGAACTCTTCTACCTCTGACACTGCAAGACACAGAGAACTCTTCTACCCCTGACACTTCAAGGCACACTCTTCTATCCCTGATGTTGCAAGACACAGAGAACTCTTCTACCCCTGACACTTCAAGGCACACTCTTCTATCCCTGATGTTGCAAGACACAGAGAACTCTTCTACCCCTGATGTTGCAAGGCACAGAGAACTCTTCTACCTCTGAAACTGCAAGACACAGAGAACTCTTCTATCCCTGATGTTGCAAGGCACAGAGAACTCTTCTACCTCTGAAACTGCAAGACACAGAGAACTCTTCTATCCCTGATGTTGCAAGACACAGAGAACTCTTCTATCCCTGATGTTGCAAGACACAGAGAACTCTTCTATCCCTGATGTTGCAAGACACAGAGAACTCTTCTACCCCTGATGTTGCAAGGCACAGAGAACTCTTCTACCTCTGAAACTGCAAGACACAGAGAACTCTTCTATCCCTGATGTTGCAAGACACAGAGAACTCTTCTATCCCTGATGTTGCAAGACACAGAGAACTCTTCTACCTCTGAAACTGCAAGACACAGAGAACTCTTCTATCCCTGATGTTGCAAGACACAGAGAACTCTTCTACCTCTGAAACTGCAAGACACAGAGAACTCTTCTATCCCTGATGTTGCAAGACACAGAGAACTCTTCTATCCCTGATGTTGCAAGACACAGAGAACTCTTCTACCTCTGAAACTGCAAGACACAGAGAACTCTTCTATCCCTGATGTTGCAAGACACAGAGAACTCTTCTATCCCTGATGTTGCAAGACACAGAGAACTCTTCTATCCCTGATGTTGCAAGACACAGAGAACTCTTCTATCCCTGATGTTGCAAGACACAGAGAACTCTTCTACCTCTGAAACTGCAAGACACAGAGAACTCTTCTATCCCTGATGTTGCAAGACACAGAGAACTCTTCTATCCCTGATGTTGCAAGACACAGAGAACTCTTCTATCCCTGATGTTGCAAGACACAGAGAACTCTTCTATCCCTGATGTTGCAAGACACAGAGAACTCTTCTATCCCTGATGTTGCAAGACACAGAGAACTCTTCTATCCCTGATGTTGCAAGACACAGAGAACTCTTCTATCCCTGATGTTGCAAGACACAGAGAACTCTTCTATCCCTGATGTTGCAAGACACAGAGAACTCTTCTATCCCTGATGTTGCAAGACACAGAGAACTCTTCTATCCCTGATGTTGCAAGACACAGAGAACTCTTCTACCCCTGATGTTGCAAGGCACAGAGAACTCTTCTACCTCTGAAACTGCAAGACACAGAGAACTCTTCTATCCCTGATGTTGCAAGACACAGAGAACTCTTCTATCCCTGATGTTGCAAGACACAGAGAACTCTTCTACCCCTGACACTTCAAGGCACACTCTTCTATCCCTGATGTTGCAAGACACAGAGAACTCTTCTACCCCTGACACTTCAAGGCACACTCTTCTATCCCTGATGTTGCAAGACACAGAGAACTCTTCTACCTCTGAAACTGCAAGACACAGAGAACTCTTCTATCCCTGATGTTGCAAGGCACAGAGAACTCTTCTACCTCTGAAACTGCAAGACACAGAGAACTCTTCTACCCCTGACACTGCAAGACACAGAGAACTCTTCTACCCCTGACACTGCAAGACACAGAGAACTCTTCTACCCCTGACACTGCAAGACACAGAGAACTCTTCTACCCCTGACACTTCAAGGCACACTCTTCTATCCCTGATGTTGCAAGGCACAGAGAACTCTTCTACCTCTGACACTGCAAGACACAGAGAACTCTTCTACCCCTGACACTGCAAGACACAGAGAACTCTTCTACCCCTGACACTGCAAGACACAGAGAACTCTTCTACCCCTGACACTGCAAGACACAGAGAACTCTTCTACCCCTGACACTGCAAGACACAGAGAACTCTTCTACCCCTGACACTGCAAGACACAGAGAACTCTTCTACCCCTGACACTTCAAGGCACACTCTTCTATCCCTGATGTTGCAAGGCACAGAGAACTCTTCTACCTCTGACACTGCAAGACACAGAGAACTCTTCTACCCCTGACACTGCAAGACACAGAGAACTCTTCTACCCCTGACACTGCAAGACACAGAGAACTCTTCTACCCCTGACACTTCAAGACACAGAGAACTCTTCTACCTCTGACACTGCAAGACACAGAGAACTCTTCTACCCCTGACACTGCAAGACACAGAGAACTCTTCTACCCCTGACACTGCAAGACACAGAGAACTCTTCTACCCCTGACACTGCAAGACACAGAGAACTCTTCTACCCCTGACACTGCAAGACACAGAGAACTCTTCTACCCCTGACACTTCAAGGCACACTCTTCTATCCCTGATGTTGCAAGGCACAGAGAACTCTTCTACCTCTGACACTGCAAGACACAGAGAACTCTTCTACCCCTGACACTGCAAGACACAGAGAACTCTTCTACCCCTGACACTGCAAGACACAGAGAACTCTTCTACCCCTGACACTGCAAGACACAGAGAACTCTTCTACCCCTGACACTGCAAGACACAGAGAACTCTTCTACCTCTGACACTGCAAGACACAGAGAACTCTTCTACCCCTGACACTTCAAGACACAGAGAACTCTTCTACCTCTGACACTGCAAGACACAGAGAACTCTTCTACCCCTGACACTGCAAGACACAGAGAACTCTTCTACCCCTGACACTGCAAGACACAGAGAACTCTTCTACCTCTGACACTGCAAGACACAGAGAACTCTTCTACCCCTGACACTGCAAGACACAGAGAACTCTTCTACCCCTGACACTGCAAGACACAGAGAACTCTTCTACCCCTGACACTGCAAGACACAGAGAACTCTTCTACCCCTGACACTGCAAGACACAGAGAACTCTTCTACCTCTGACACTGCAAGACACAGAGAACTCTTCTACCCCTGACACTGCAAGACACAGAGAACTCTTCTACCCCTGACACTGCAAGACACAGAGAACTCTTCTACCCCTGACACTTCAAGGCACACTCTTCTATCCCTGATGTTGCAAGGCACAGAGAACTCTTCTACCTCTGAAACTGCAAGACACAGAGAACTCTTCTACCCCTGACACTTCAAGGCACACTCTTCTATCCCTGATGTTGCAAGGCACAGAGAACTCTTCTACCCCTGACACTGCAAGGCACAAAGAACTCTTCTACCCCTGACACTGCAAGGCACAGAGAACTCTTCTACCCCTGACACTGCAAGACACAGAGAACTCTTCTACCCCTGACACTGCAAGGCACAGAGAACTCTTCTACCCCTGACACTGCAAGGCACAGAGAACTCTTCTACCCCTGACACTGCAAGGCACAGAGAACTCTTCTATCCCTGATGTTGCAAGGCACAGAGAACTCTTCTAAACTAGACACTGCAAGGCATAAAGAAATATAAAGTGAAAAGAAAATTGCTCCTACTGCACTGTTAATGAATTATAAATAGACATAATGCCATACTTCTCATATGACAATGCTGTAACTATACTAGATCAAGGACAATGAAGGAACATCTTAGTATCTTAACATCTTCTTCAGCATTCCTTATCAAACGCCTACAGATTAGCAGGATGTAGCCCTAGAATGTGTCTTAACCTTTAGCACGCTGTGTTTACAATTCGGACGATGCATTACGTCAGAATTGTGTCATGTCTTGATTTCAGAAGGTGAAATCCACCGCCTGGTTCGCTAAACCCAAAACCGAATGGAAAAATCAAGATCTGTAACTTTTTGACGGAATGTTTTGGCAACATTGAGAAGAGAATCTAACGTCCTGTTTCTATTGTCAAAATGGCGATAGGCGACAGTGTTTAATTATGGAATGGAAATCCGAGCAATCTTTAAAAATAGGCTTTGCGGCGAAGCGACACGACAGTGAATCAAGTTTATTATGCTTTTCTATCATCGTATATTCAGTGAAATCATTATTTATTCTGAATTCAATGTGGAAATCTTGAGAGGTAAGCACTTTAATTTGTTTAATTAAAATAGACTACGAGGTTCCACAAGGTTCTCACTATGTAAAATATATAATATTCAACTGCTTTCGATTGATCAAAAATACAGTAGCCCTTGAGTCTTGATTAGAAAACTGGCCTCACAGCACGTGGGGCATTCCCATAAGTGCTCCGCACTCTGTTCCAGCAGCCATTCGACTCCATTGCTGCCGAAACAGACGTCGACATCAGTGCACAACTCTGGCCCTTGCGATAGGTTTCTTTGTTGTTCTGCCCACCCACGCTGCGCTCATAACTAGTTCAAGCACAACGTCAGCCTGTTGGAACAACATGGTAACTGTTATCGAAGGTTATGACTACGGGATTGTATAGATGACGTGCCATGAATACGGTAGCCCTAGCTCTAGATAGGTCTAAATCTGTCTTTATCACTTTCTCACACATCTCGTATCACACACATACAAACAAAACTTACACCAATAAAAAATATGCAGAATTTAATTCTTTATTTATATGTGCAAATGTTATTTAAATCTGTAACAACAAAAAAGTTATCGCGATTTCAAAACAGCCACCGACGTTTGCGCAACATTTCCGAAAACCGATTCCATGGCAGTCAGCGGCAGAAGAGACATTGCGTAATTGTAAACATAGCATGCCTAAAGTTAATAAATTGACACAAACACATTTTTATACATACCTGGCTTGAGGTCATAGTGTATCACAGGTGGTTTGATCTCATTGAGATAACGAAGGGCGCTGACCGTCTGACTAATGATGGACCGCGCTTCCTTTTCTGGAATGCTCTTGTTTTGTTTCAAATAAAAGTCAAGGTCATTTCCTTTCTGGTATTCTAACACAGTACAAAATCTGAGAAATAGATGAGACATTTGTTAGATCAATCACATGATGATGATGTTCCTCCTAAAGAAGCAAAAATAGCATGGCATTATGAAGGGTCAAGTTTGGTTTCATTGTGAGTCTTCGGAAGTCACCTTATGGACCCCATAGACGTCTGGAAACGCTGACGAGATTATGCCACCAAGGCCCGTCTGCATCTCATCACCTATGTTGCTATGCCCTGATTCCTCACTAAAAATAACACAAAATTAAGCTCACATGATGTAGAATTCCCACCATGTGAAGCTAGGAATATGTCAGTCTAAAGGTCTAATTCCTTTTCACATTAGGATTGTAAAAAGGAGAATGCCAGCTGATTTATTCACCGAAAGTCAAGAGCGAAGTATGTTGATTTTCGACACATTTTACTAATATTTTATCAAAAGTTTATTTTACTATCAAAAGTAGTACCTCATGGCATGGTAAGTAAAAGTAATATCATGGAAAGTAATATCTACATGTTTTAGTTGTTATATTACAAGAATGTTCGTTTATTCATTGAATAACACAAACACAATATGAAAGACTGGATAGAGTTCAGAATGCAGCAATGCGTATCATTCTGGGATGCACAAGAGACACATCGACACGAGCTATGCGATACCTACTTGACTGCCCAACAGCTGAGCATAGATTACAGTATTGCCGTGCACGGGCATACCTTCAAATACACGCAGATAAGGAACACCCGTTGCATTCCGAAATACAGAAAGTTAAAGGCAGCAGACTCAAGAGAGGAAGGTCGTGGATGGGACGTGCTGAGGATGTAATACAAAGCGTGTGCAGATTACAGGATGTGGCAGCAGGTGCGGAATGGATAGGTCTACCCACAGATTTCGAAACTTGTTTGAGAGTAGTAATATCACTTAGCAGGGAATGCAGAGAATGGTGTCCCACAACTGTGGAGAAAGAAGTGCAGGCTTTAATAAGTGAGAATACCAAAGAGGGGGATGTGATTATATACACTGATGGATCTGTAATTAGGCATGTTCGCAGTGCTTGGGCCTTTACAGCTGAGTGCGCAGGTAAAACGACAAAGGAGGAAAATGGTGCCTTTGCGGTCACTACGAGTAGTATGACCATGGAGACTATGGCGGTGACCAAGGCATTTGAGTGGCTACGCACACAGAAGGTAACGCAGGTCTGCATCTTGAGTGACTCTATGAGTATGATTAAGAAGGTACAAGTGGGTCTCGTTTGCGAACAGTGGATTGAGGCCTTGAGAAATGCGAGCGTTCGAGGCAAGAGCGGATCAACTGGCATCATGCGTGATTGTGGCAATGGATCGCGATGACGTTTTTAATTCCTTAAGAGATATAACACGCGAGAGTGAGACTAATGTGGATGATGATTCATTTTCAATGGCTAGGATTAAAGATCAGGGATTGAAATGCGGTGTTGCTAGAGGTGAACATTTTGGAGGGTGCAGAAGAATGATGGTCAACCAGCATAGGACCGGTACTGTCAGCAGAAGTGTGATGGCGGATACACTCAAGGAGAGATCAGAGCAACTATACGGTAACTAAACACAATATGTATCAGGGGGGCCACTTGCCAGCATGGAAAATAATTACACTGTATGTTGGCCTAGACCTAGTGTTGGATGGACGGACATTGTATGTGATTTCTTCATGTTTTATTTACTGTTCTGTCCATATTATATTAGTTTGTATATGAAACAACATATATACAACAGGAATAGGTATTTTATCAGTGTTGCCACATATTGTTCACGAATAGGTGCATCTAGAAATAATTTTTGCAATTTTTTAAAATGTAGTTTTGAGTGTCTTCCCTCCTCTAATTTTTAACTTCACAACTTGCACACAGTTATATCACACATACAAGAACATAATTTTAATATGGGGTCCTTCAGATTAAATCTGGGCCCTGAAAGACCTGTTGGAATGTGAGCACTAATTTAGTAGGTCTTGGAATATGGGAAAACCGTCTGATCTCTGTTTTAATTTATGTTTCTTTTGAATTGTAATATTTTACCATAGTGAAAATATTTAATAATCTCTCTGATCTCACTGTTCAAGGCTGAATGATCAAGAGATTGGGTCAATCCTGCAGTGCCTGAAAGATGTCTTCAAGTAGTCCTTCACTATTCGTGAGAACTTCACTTGCAAGATGTCTTCAAGTAGTCCTTCACTATTCGTGAGAACTTTACTTGAAAGATGTCTTCAAGTAGTCCTTCACCATGAGAACTTCACTTGAAAGATGTCTTCAAGTAGTCCTCCACTATTCGTGAGAACTTCACTTGAAAGATGTCTTCAAGTAGTTCTTCCCTATTCGTGAGAACTTCACTTGAAAGATGTCTTCAAGTAGTCCACTATTTGTGAGAACTTCACTTGCAAGATGTCTTCAAGTAGTCCTTCACTATTCGTGAGAACTTCACTTGCAAGATGTCTTTAAGTAGTTAGTTCGTCACTATTCGTGAGAAGTTCACTTGAAAGATGTCTTCAAGTAGTCCTTCACTATTCGTGAGAACTTCACTTGCAAGATGTCTTCAAGTAGTCCTCCACTATTCATGAGAACTTCACTTGCAAGTTCAGGAATGTGATTTATGCTAGTATCAGTAAGCATTGTTACCTCATATACATTTGAGAAACTGGTCTTCAATCCGGAGATCGCCTTTGCCACCACCTATATGACATTTGTTACGATGGCACGATGCCGGTAACAGCCCACTTAATTACCCTAGTCACAGTGGTGCTCAGAACATCTCAGTCACTGCTATTCTATCATGCACATCACACCACAAGAGCTGCTACATGATGGAGAACCACCGTATCCACATTATGGGAACTTTAGAGCCTGCAGCCATTAACATGTCCCATAAATTCTTTTGAAATCTCGATCTATATCTTTGCTCCCTTTTTTATTCTTTTATACCCTCCACTCTCTACCGTTTCAATCCACGGCGTCTCCTAGCTTATAAAATTCTGTCACGCTGGATGTTATGTACCACAAGCTGCCTTATATATATTCCGGTCTTACTTCTGACTTCCTGTTCTCCAGCTATCACGCATCTGACCGTCTGCACCTTATTCAGTATTTTTTTTTACATTTATTTTACTATCCCTGTTTAATATTTTGCATTTTCCTTGTGTACTGTACTTTCTCTACATTCTCATCGTTCTCACCTCTCTTTATGTTTCTGCTGCACTCCTGACCTATCAGCTACCACATGTGACACATAATCATCGTTTGATTTGGTAGTTTTTATTCTGTGTGTGTTTGTCCATACATTGATAAAGACATTTTTGGTTGAAAAATTGATTCCGTGTTGATCCATATAAAACTACAATTGGATAATGTTTTTTTTCTGTATTTACTTACCAATTGGTGCACTGTTTGCCTGCAGTCTTCCGTTTACTCAATTTTTAAATGTTAGAAATGGGAGTATCTAGAGGTGAGGGAAGGAAAAGTTAATTTTTTGACAGGGACTCTTGAGTCTACATAAATTGGGATGGCTGCTGGAACAGAGGGCGGAGCACTTATGGGATGGGATGCCTTCATGCTATGAAGCCAGTTTCTGATAAAGAATCATTTTTTAACACAACCATTTCAAAGAATATTCGCAAAATAGATTTCCTTTTCTTCTACATTCATTTTCAAACTCCAGCTAGGTGGCAGTATGTTGTGCAAAGAATGGAATTGTTCGTCATTGTTCACAGATTGGTTGCAATATCTTTGCTTTTCCGCTTGGACACATCTGATTCACATGTGGTTTTTGGGTCACTTTGGCTGTGATGTTCGTCCGTCGTGATCGACGATGACCAAAAACTCAACCATAATAATAATAAATAATAAAATAATAAAGTTAATAGTGCGTTTTTAAATGACTAGCAAGTCCAATGCGCGCACAAAATGTTCTTTTACAGAATTGACAACAATAGAAGGTAGCTGTGTGAGGTTGAGATGTTTTTTCTTTTCTACGTGTCCGCTTCTGTCTTGCAGTTTCTTGTCTGAATTCTTCCGCCACTAGTGCTCCCGTTCTAATGCTGTAACGCCATGCTGTTTTATCCTGAGCGAGGCTATCCCAAGCGCCTACGTCAATGTTAAGATGTTTCAAGGATGACTTGAGCGTGTCTTTGAAACGCTTTTTCTGTCCACCAGCTTTTCGAAGTCCTGCCTTGAGTTCTCCATAATATATTTGTTTTGGAAAACACGAGTTCTCCATACGCACAAGATAGCCTGCCCAGCGTGTCTGCGCCTTCATAAGTATTGTGTGGATGCTTATTGAGGTTGATTTTTCCAAGACCTCGTAGACTGGTACTTTGTCCCACCAATAGATGTTTAGTAATTTACGTAGGCAGGTAAAATGGAAATGATTTAACTTTCTTGCATGTCTAGCATACACTGTCCATGTTTCGCAGGCGTATAGTAAGGTTGGTATAACAGCAGCATGATATACTTGTAGTTTGGCGGTTGTTCTTATACCTCTTCTGTCCCATACATTGTTGCGTAAATTGGCTGTACAAAATACTTTGGCTGTATATTGGATAGGAAAGCCAACTCTCTCATAACTCCTTTGTCATCTCTTATGTCACATCACATTTTTGCTATTATTTGCTCCCTTTGGACACCTGAACATACGGATGTTTGTGTGTATGTGTATATAAAACCATTATTAGAAATGTGTACCGGCTCAATATATATTTCAGTGCAGCTGATAGGAAAATATACTTACGAATTGTTATCTATTTCAAATACATCAAAAAGTTTCACAATGCGAGGATGGTCCAGAGATTTATGAATGTTGTATTCCCGAAGTGCATGCCTGCAAATATCGAAAAAATGTTAAAGCTCTCTGGTACATCTTGCTATATAATACATTAAGTAAAACCACTCCTAAAATCAAAAATAACACCAGTAGCATATTATCTTGTTTGTGTACTTAACTGTCAAGAATTTAAGGTATGAAGGGTAAGAGGTTGTACAGAATGACAGCACAAATGACATTTTTGGGGATGTCACTGGCTGATTTAGCACATTTCTTTGTTTCTCACTGCTGGCTGTATTGTTTAATAGGCTGACAGGATTGATTCTGGCCCACCATGTCCATCTATTTCAATGTATAGAATTACATCAAGCTAGACAAGAACTCTTCCCATCATGTCCATCTATTTCAATGTATAGAATTACATCAAGCTAGAACTCTTTCTACCAAGCTCATTTATTCAGAAATACTTTATATGGAAGTCTATCCCAAAGTAAATTTAACAAACTGATATAGTCTGCCTATGACACATATTTTCAAGAAGAAAAATGTAAACATAGACACTAAAGTTGCATTATCTAAGACTATTATTATTCCATCACTATGCTACCAGTGTCAAACCTGGACAATGACAGCACAAGCCAAAAGAAAAATAGTGACAACAGAAATGACATGTCTACAAAAAATACTCGGAGTGTCATTAAGAGATAGAATTAGAAACGATAACCAAAACAATACCAGTATTGGAACACATCAAAAGACAACAGATCAAGTGGTTTTCACACGCTTCCAGACTACCGACATATAGCATGCCACAAATGGCCATGACACATAGACATAACGGTTATAAAGCCAGAGGCAGACCATGTAAAAGATGGATCACAGAAATCAAAGAAGCCACAGGAACAAGCTTACAAACAGCACACAAGAAGGCCATCTCCAGAGAACTCTTCCACCCCTGACACCACAAGGCAAACAAGGGCCACAGCGTATAGATAGATAGATGAGTGAAAACTCACAGCTCTAGATAGCAGAAGCATAAACATTACAATTTTTTGGTATAATAACCAGTATAACCAAAAATAAAATATGTGAAATATTTAACCTTACGGACACCATAGATGACTAGAACCGCCCATTTAAAAGGGCCCGTAGGGTTTTGAATCACCCTGTTGCTATGGTCCGAATGCTTAGTACAGAATTACACGAAGTAAGGTTACATGATGTAGAATTCTCACCACACGAAGCTACAAATACGTCACAGTCTAAAAATCAAATTCCGTAACACATTAGGATTGTAAGAGTGAGAAGGCCAGCTCATTTTTCAATGAAAGTCGAGAACGAATTTCGGCGCCATATTTTACGCGAATATTTGTGGATTATGTTCCAATAATTTCTTGAGAATTAGAACTGTATCATAAAATCACCACAGCCAACAAATGCTGGGTTGATAGCTACATCATGAATAGGATATGCTACCAATTTTTAAAAAATATCATAAAACAGTATTAAATATAACTTTCGGAAAATATATCCAAACATTTCATCTATTCATATAGGACCAGTACATTGTTTATAATTAGAATTGTGTCAGATTGAAATTGCTCGAGATCAAATGTTCGACAGCGTGGCATGGTACACGATCATCATGGTAAGTAATATCTAAATGTTTTAGTGGTTTTTGTGTGTTGTTATATTATAAGAATGTTCATTTATTCATATTATAACACAAAAACAATATTTATCAGGGGTGTCAAATGTCGGCATTGAAAATAATTACGTTGTATATTGGGCTATGTCTAGTCTTGAACGGACCAAAATTGTATTAGGTATGTTCATGTTTTATTGGTTTGTTCAGTCCATATTATCTTAGTTTGGTTAGGAAACAACATATATAAAACAGGAATATGTATTTAGGAGGCATTTATCAGTGTTACCACATATTTTGTAAGTATTATGTGCACCAAAAATTATTTTTGCAATTTGTTAATTGTAGTTTTGAGATTCCCCTCAAATAGTAATAGATTTGGTGTAATAGATGTTTACTTGTTTAGTAGACAATCGATAATAGGTAATACTGCCACTCAACTTACTTGATATAATTAGCTTTCTTGTCCTCCTTCCACTCTCTGTTAAGTTGATGGATTTTACAAGCCACATACCTCTGCTCCTTCAGATCAAAACCCTACAAAATAAATCAATTTTATTTGTAATGAAACATCAAGTTCTCGCTATGTTAAACACAAATTTGATATTCAGATTTTTTTAAAACTACATAATCTGTAAAATACAATACATTGACTTCTTCTGCCCATGTGTTGCTTGGACCAACAGGGAAGGAATAGCAACACTGTTTACCTTCCACGCATGTCATAAGAGGTGAAGTTGGCTGTCCCATCACATGTAGGGTAAAAGTGACAGAAACCATGATGAAGTTGGATGTGTTAGGCAAAAAGGAGCAAGTATAGCATAAACCATGACACAACTCATTCCATTATCAGGAGTAGAGTAGATACTACTAATTTGCAGAGTTTTGTGAATGAGTACAGAAGATGACAAATACATTGACTTCTCCCATTGCCACCACAATGTAAGGCATTGAGCTGCGTAGACAAGACATAATCCATGACATATAAAAGGAAGCCACAAACCATCCTATGCTAATATGTGAAGTCACAGTTTAATCCCAGTATAACATGCATGTAATAATTCCCGTAACTAACTCTGTTATGAAGACTGACTTTCCTGGTATTGTCTTTAATAGACAAAATATTGACAGTGTGATATCTTCAAATAATCTTTCCAACAGCAATGAAACTTGTTGGTATCCAATTGCTGCTGAGTAATTCTACTCTTGACAGGCAATGAAGCTAAATTACATTTGACTAGAAGAAGCCCATCCAAGTAACAATTTATGGTCATGAAACATGGGCACATAAAATAGCAACAACGAAAATTGATTTAAAAAAAAAGATATTTATGTATTTTGAGAATACTATGAACAGTGAAAAAGATGAATCAAATGTTTTCTAAATAATGAAAGTTGAAGATTATTGATTCTTAAATAGCATCTTATTCGTAACATGGAAATAATTTTTTTATGTATAAAAATTACAACAGAATGGAAAATTAGTTTATGCCTTTTGAATATGAAATAAACATTCCACCCATACATAATATTCCAGTTCAGTTCCTGAAAAGGTATAGAGCAATACTAACAGTGGTAAAATCTTACCGTATGAACCCCACTGAAGCTCCCTTTGCCCAGCACATCTTACCTTATGAACCTCACTGAAGCCCCCCTTTGCCCAGCACATCTTACCTTATGAACCTCACTGAAGCCCCCTTTGCCCAGCAAACATAGTAACAAGTAACGATCATTTAATGTTGGATGATCTTTAAATCTGAAATGATAAGAAACCCATAAAGAAAACTTAAGCAATATTTCTGAAACTAAATACCAAATTGTGTTTACTTAAGTGGACAGAAGTAAAACTAAATACTGAAAGCAGTTGATTTAAACAATAAAGTAAGGTTAAAAGCACCGTAGTAGTGCAGTGACGAAACATCAAAGAAAGATTTAAGGGGGAAAGAGACAGGAGACGATAAAGAGAGAAGTTTCTAGATGGACTAGTATTGTGGCAAGGTAGAAGTTGACCAACTGAGCTTATTGACAACACAAGAGACAGAGAGTCACGGAGAAACATGAACGTCTACGCCATTCGGCATGGTGCTTGATTGATTGAGTAGTGCAGTGACTGGTGTGTTAGCATCATTAAGTGCCATGCAAACTGGCACAGACAATTGTAGATTCTCAGCAACTCGCTATCTTGTATCAGAATTCCTATTGACTCTCAACCACGCGACAATTTTTAATGAATATTTTCTCATGTCATTCTGAATCTATTTTGCCTTCTATCTTGCCTGTTGTCACTATTTTATCCAAGTCTTATAACATTGTCTAAAAACAAAACCTATCTTATTTGGTTATTACTAAGTAACCCACATTTTGACGCTTTCAGCATCTCCACATTAGTTCTTCAACTGTCCATAGCACTCTCAGCATTCTTCTATTGAATCACACAGCACTCTCTGCATTCATCTATTGAATCACATAGTACCCTCAGCATTCTTCTATTGAATCACACAGCACTCTCAGCATTCTTCTATTGAATCACACAGTACTCTCAGCATTCTTCTATTGAATCACATAGTACTCTCAACATTCTTCTATAGAATCACATAGCACTCTCAGCTTTTTTCTATAGAATCACAAGTTTAATGCCTCTAATCTTTCAATCTCCTGTTTATTTACTGCCCAAGACACACTCCCATGTTAGAATTGGTGCTCTGTGTCACCAAAGAGTTCCCTTCCTCACCTCCAAATACAGGGTAGATTATACTTTGATTAAAATATCATAACACTTCCAAGTATTTTCCTGTTATGTGGGCACACCTAAATCATGGTTGCCATGTTTATAAAATCATACCTTTTAAGATAAATTATGCGTTCGAGATAACACATACAATATAACATCATTGTTTTTCATTCACAAAAAAGTCATCAATGAATGCTGTTACCATGAATATTATAAACCATGAATATTATAAACATTCTGTGAACAGAGAAAGAGGCAGTATCATTTAACCTTTAGCACGCTGTGTTTACAATTCGGGCGGTGCATTCTGCCGAAATTATGTCATGTCTTGATTTCAGAAGGTGAAATCCACAGCACGGTTCGCTAAACCTGAAACCGAACGGGAAAAAAATCGAGATTGGTAACTTTTTGACAGAATGTTTTGGCAACATTGAGAAGAAAATTTATTGCCATTTTGTTAAGATGGCGGGGATACGATGTCAAGTGATTTTGACATGGAAATCCGAGCAATTTGTAGTCATCTGCATCGTGACGAAGCGACATGGTAGTGAATGGAGTTTATTATACTATTTATTAACCTTTACGACTCTGCGGTCGCAATAATGCGCCTATGAGCACAGCTCCATTGTGCCTGCAGGCGCATTCCCGCTACATAGGATATCGCCCGATTCCCGAGTACGGAACTTCACAAAGCAATGATCCCGTGACGTATAAAACACGCCAAACGAAACTAGGAATACGTCGCAGTTTAAAGGTCAAATTCCTTTACTCATTATGACTGCAAGAAGAGAGAAAACTGGCTGGTTTTGTCAACAAATTTCTGGAACGACGTTGGCCATTTTTTACTATCAAATTGAGTACCGCGTGGCGTGGCTAAGTGAACGTGAATACATGTTTTAATTGTTATTTTTTATGTTTAATATGTTGTTATTTGATAAGAATGTTTGTGTAGTTGTTCAAAAACACAAAAATAATATGTATCAGGGGTGCCACGGGTGTGCATAGACAATAATTACGCTGCATGTCGGGATAGACCTAGTGTTTGCCGGACGGACGTTATATGCGATTTCTTCACGTTTTATTAGTTTTTTATATATATACAATATATATACCATAAGTATAGGTATTTATGAGGATTTTATCAATGATTCCACGCATTGCTGAAGTATTAGGGTCGTCAAGAAGTTATATGTGCGATTTGAAAATGGCGTTTTGAGATTTTTTCCCCCGAATTTTCAACTTCACAACTTACAACAAAAAAAACATGACTATATTCACTATTCACTCCTTTATTTTTTATGCAAAAATTATTTTGATATCTTTTTTAAAAAAAAGTTATCACGTTTTCAAAACACCCACCATCAATAACGCAAATTTTCCAAAAAAGAATTCAGGCCCAAGTGGATGTTTCTTAATTTTAATTCAGGGCCCTAAAGGTTAATAGTATATTCAGTGAAATCATCATTTATTCAGCTGGAAAAGCTGGAAACTTGAGAGGTAAGTCCTTTAAATTCATTATTTACAATATGCCACGATGTTTCCCTTATGTAAAATATATAATAGTCAACAGATTTCACAGGTGTCGATTGATCAAAATTACAACACGCCTAGATAGGTCTAAATCTGTCTTTATAGTTTTCTCACATGTCTTGTATCACACACATACAAATAAAACTTACACCAATATATACATAATTTAATTCTTTATTTATATGTGCAAATATTATTTAAATAGCTGTAACAACAAAAAAGGATCGCAATTTCAAAACAGCCACCGACGATTGCGTAACATTTCCAAAAACCAATTCCGTGGCAGAAGAGAAATTGCGTAATTGTAAACACATCATGCCTAAGGTTAACCCTTTTAAGCCAGATTAAAAAATACGAAACGTCTCCCTGCCACCGGATTCTTTTTTGAAAATTTGCGTTATTGATGGTAACTGTTTTGAAAATGTGATAATTTTTTGGTTGTTAAAGATATTTAAATAATATTTGCACATATAAATAAAGAATTGGATTATGCATATATTGGTGTAATTTATGTATGTGTGTGTGTGATACCAGACATATGAGAAAATGGTAAAGGCATTTTTCACAAAAAAACATATTTTATAACAAATAAAGAGGAAAAAAATTAGCAAAAAGAATAACTTACCTTACTTATCGAATTCCTTGGCAACACTGTACACTAAATCACACGCAAACCTGTTGTATTTATGTTCTTTCATTGTGAAATTATCAAAATATTGCCGGGGGAACTGTATAAAACATGTAGATTTGCAGTAAAATCGTTCTTGGATCTTAGGCCTCGAGTCATTTTTGGTGCCACTTCAACATATTCGATATCAAACATGTACAAGTCCCCCAAACCACACAGCATTCTGTATATTCACTGCTGTGAAACTAAATAATTCATGATTCAACCCACGATTCAATGTTATTTTATTCTAAATACGATGAAAGAAAGGTCTATAGAACCGATCCACCATCATGGCATCGTACCGCTGTGTAGATGTGGTCAGATTAATTGCTATTACACGTGTACTTTCTAACTTGACATCTTTACAACATTCATGTTGGAAGGAGAGAATGTCCCGGCTTCGATTGCGCATGCCACGAACTATATACAGGCGGTGATCAGGCTGTGGTAGGCCTATTTCTCACGATGAATCATTGAGCGAGTGCATCCGACAACAGTAAACAGCCGCCATATTTTTTTTGTCAATCACACTTAACGCGGGGAAGGTTAATCTTTTCTACAGGCTAGAGGAACCTAATGAGGACACATTATATAAATAAAAATACAGCAGTGGAATGGAACACCTTTCTGAATGAAATTGAAGAACATTGATCTGAATAATAGATTGTACTCTTGATCAATTTTGTATTGTATAATCGATTTCTGATTTGATTGCTTCCCCTTGCTATTCATCTAAGTGTTTTATTTATTTTCACAGACAATATTATGAGAACGTTAGTTTGGTTATTAAATAGTATAAGAAATAGATTAAAAATATTTTTCCACAAAAATTTTGGTTTTCATCTTCATTATGGAATTGTCAAAAAACAATATGGCATACAAAGGGGAAAATTACTTAATTTGTATTTTTGCGAAGCAGCATACTGCCTGATGAGAGTACCGATCGTAGCACGTAAATCAGTAGTTTCAATCAATGATTTCCAGGATTTCAGTTTAAAAATTCACTTTTAAACAAGATATCACAAACCAGAATCAAACCCCAAACTCTTGAGCACAAGGCGAACAGGATAACCACTACACTACAAAGATCTCCTATCCCTATCTTTACAAAGACCTGTTTGGTTGATGTTGTTTACCACATTTTATATATATATATATATATATATATATATATACACACACACACACACACTTATTATTATTTATTTACCAATATTAACAAAAACATTTCACATTTCTACCTTGAATTGTCTTCATTGTGAATACGTTTGAGTTCTCGTATATGTAGATTCCTTTCTCTTTCCAGTTTTTCCATCTCCAACTGTAAGTCTGCATCCTCTTTTTTTAAAGCTGCTGCTCTGAGCTTCAAGATCTCATCTTGCTCATAGAACTCTGCTAGGCTCAAGCTGAAAAATGACCACACCAATCTTCCAACATGTCAACATCAATAGTCAAATCTGCATCAGCATCAAATGTCAAGATAGTGTTAAAAAGACTTGAGAAAATTAATATTGTTCTGCAACTATCACATCTACATACACTGAGCCCTACCATACTAACTGTAAAAGGCTCTACATACATGATGTAAGAGATCCTACCATACATATACATGCTGTAAATTGGTCCTACCATACATGATGTATGTGGCCCAACAATACATATACATACTGTATGTAAGTACCTTACCATACATGATGTATGTGGCCCAACCATACATATACATATGTAAGAGGCCCTACCATACATGACACTGATATGTGCCCCTGTGGACAATCTCCAGAAAACACAGAACATAAGTGTTCACAGTTTATATTTCACAGAACTGCCCACTGTATGACACAAGAGGAAAACTATGGCCATCTGAAACAGCTCTGGCGGACAATCTCTACAGCCCTATCTCAGGGCTGATGACCACAGTACAATTCATTGATTAAATTCACAACAGCGTTGACTGGAGAAAGAGGAAGGAAATGAGAGAACAAGCAAATAACTAACATAATTATATACACACCTATAGATCAAACATACACCTAATAAGTGAATTATATAAAAACCTTCAGATCAAGGTAAAGGTAGGTCCCACTGTAGCAACCTGCCATCAGTGATGAAGATTACTCTTCATGTACTAAGCCGCAGCAATTATTATGTGGGGTAGCCAATCCCCATGCTTGCTGTGTTTACCTCCCTTAACGCATTATCAGGTGCATACAGCTAATATGTGGATTATATAATAACAGCAGCAGATCAAACACCCAAAACACAGGAATGGATAGTCATGATTATCAACCTGTATCCTAAAATATATACTCTTGAAGTTTTCTTCGATTGATCTGAAAATTTTGATTTCTTGACACAGTACGCAGAAAATAACGTATCAACTCACAATTTTTCTCCCGGCTTGAGAAATGTGTCATGCTTTGCATTTTTTCCTATTGCTGTTGGCTGCTTCCGTTTCATAAGCAGCCGCCTTTGTTTATCAATATCATCTTTATCCGCCGTTATCCTTTCTTGTTGCCTGTGAAAGAAAAAATACAATTGCACTTTTTTTTATATAGTTTAGAACTATATCTTTTTATCTTTTGCATGCATTCTCAAACTCTTGCAGACTAGCAGTATGTAATCCAGAGGATGGAATATGTTTTATTGGTTTACAGTTGCAGTATCTGTGCTTTCAGCCTGACTTCAGCATTGTACCATATCTAAATATAAATTTATCTTCAATCTACAGTACATATACTGTAATAGGTGCAAATAAATAACTCAGTATGTAGACAGTTAAATCTATCTATTTATTGTCTTTTCTCTGCTTTTGCTGTAAGGCGTTGCAGGATTGAATCGCAATAAGTTTTCGAGCTATGACACATTTGGTCGCTTGATATGCGGCAATATTGTGACGACTCAGACTATTGGTATCTCCTTCAATTCACCTTTTACTTGGTCTTACCCTGTATCTTGCTGCTTCTATTTTCATGTATTTGCAGCTGACCAATAAGGGTTCATTCTCATTACGTGGTCTGACCACTTCAGTCTCTATTTCCAATATATTTGACCACATATGTTGTGGACAATATTTGACCGCTAATGTTGTGGACAATATTTGACCGCTAATGTTGTGGACAATATTTGACCACATATGTTGTAGACAGTTGTACTGTATTCACATTTCTATTAAAGATCCCATGTTTGGTGTACATGTTTGTATCCAACAATTATATCTGTAGAATTATAGCATTACTATTTTGACTTGACTTTTCATGCTTGGGATGTACAATGATGGTTTCCCCTTGCCTTCCATTGACCTATTGCTAATAATAATATATTCCACTAGGCAGCAAGGATCTACCGGTTAGAACAACTCAGTTGTGTCATATGACGTCACTGCTGTGTTATCTTCATAAACAGACTAGAAACATTGATTAATATTCCTGCATGAACACAAAAATTAAACAATAATCCACATCAAGAATGGAACACATGAGCAGCACTATTCATATAACAATATATATGAAAACATTGGCGTGAACGGGGAGATGATAAAAATACTGCCACTCCTGTTGCCATCTTAACCGGATATATATAGTCATCATCATCATCATCAGGTGCCATGCTGGGTGGCGTAGGCGGTCATGACTCTCCACTTTATTATGTATCAAAGTCGTTGTTTCTTTGCCGTGCCAGGTTGTCAAACTGTCTAATATTTTCTCACGTTGTCGCCCTCTGTCTCTGGTGCCTTCAATCTTGCCTGTTGTGATTATGTTCATATATATAGTATAAAACAATAAAGAATAATACACTGTTTAAGTAAAAGGAAATGCAACATTTTTTGAGTTGCTTTTATAATAGATATTCACTGATTGGACATCATTAAACCTATCGACTGTGTCCATCTGGTCATTAGCTTCTCATGGTAACCTGAAATCTACTCACATCATGATTTGTGAGGCCATGAAAGAGGTCAAGGTCAAAACAACATTTTTAAGCAATAACTCATGACAAGTTCATGAGAATCCTGTGAAATAAAATGAACACAAAACTCTCTGACCATATTGTTGGATGTTTATAAAAGATTGACGGTCCTCAAATAAATTAAGTTGAAAATTCAATGCGCAAGCATGGCTCATCTCACTACAGAACAATGATACATCATCATTGGATGCTTACAGACTGGACAATTATAAAGTGTAATGGTCAGACTTCTTTCGTTCGCTGTAATGGTCAGACAATTTAATGTGGTTAAAAGCACCATTATTCGCCTTTGCAGGCGATTTCAACAAATTGGCTCAGTGGCAGACTAGCAGTGCAGTGAAAGACCAGTCACAGTTCCTGCTGAAGACCGCTTCATGCGGCTGCGTCACCTCAGGAATCAATTTGCATCTGCGTCCTCCACAGTTCACTCATTTCCAGCAGCTCGTTGAATTTCAGATCAAACGGTCAGGAACTGGCTGCACCAAGGTGTGACATCGTCAGAACCGACTGTAATGGGCGAACCAGTATTGTCAATGGACCATTGGGAATGACCGGAGACAGGTTTGGTTTAATGATTAATCATTTTTTGTGCTACAGCGAGACGATAGACGGAGAAGAGTCTACCACAGAGTCCATGGGCGCTACACCCAGAACAGTGTTAATGAGGCTCTTCCACATGGCGGTGGAGGTGTACTGATGTATGGGGGGGGGGGGGGAAGGAGATCAACTTCATGGGAAGAAATGACCCGGTTCAACCTGAAGGATGCCTGAATGCCAAATAATATGCCACTGAAATTGTTCGCCCTCGCGTCCTTTCAATTATGGCTGCACTTGGGTTGATTTTTTAGCAGGATAACGTTCGACCACATGTGGCACAACTCCAGTTCCTTACTGAAAACATCCAGACCCTTCCATGTCATCAGACATGAACCCCCATAGAACACTTATGGGATGAACTTGACAGACAACTAAACTCCGCCAGCGAAACATGACTCCAGCAAATCTCCGACAGATGTCTCTTGCACTTCATGAAGAGTAGGCAGCCATCTCACAATAACAGATCCAACAGCTAATCGGATCCATTTAACGGAGATTCTCTGGTAGAGGACATACACCGTACAAAATGGAGGCACCAGACGCAAAGAATAAAAGTCCAAACCAAATTTAACAAACATCATTTCATTGTTAAAGTCTGAAAGGTTCTTCATGCCAAGGTTGAAACATTAATTCTGTAAAATAAATTTTGGTACATGTTAGAAACTTTGTGTCCATTACTACTGCAATAATGTTGCGTTTCATTCTTTGAACAGTATATAAATGGAGATTTTGAAAAGTGTTGTTAAATAGAGAAATTTGTTATAAAAGGATGTGTTATAGAGGGATTCCACTGTATAAACTTTGAAATGACAAAGAAATGATAGAAGAACATTTACATTTAGGTTGATTTAATATTCTCAAAAAACAGAATGTCCTTACTTCATAAGATCTTGAAAAGCCCAGCCATCGACCCAGTTCTCTACAAACTGTGCCCCTTGCCTCTGTGTGACAAACTGTCCTAGCCTGAGCCTGTTCTCCATGCATTTTTGTCGTGTGGTCTTCTTCTCTAACGTACTCTGTTAAATCACAGATCAATGTATGAATATATTTTTAGAGAGATTACAGCAAATCTGTACCATATGATAAATAAGAAAATACTAATTAAATGTAGTTTTACTTCTGCTTCTTTCCCGCTGAATCTCTCCTGTAGCAGGAAAATGATCCAACTAGATTTTCAGCAGGATGTAGTACTGAGAATGGAAATGCGATGTATCTCTGTTTTATTTGCCTCAATAGCCAGAACATCCATACTTGGCTGAATGTAATTTTACAAAAGAATAGACATTTAACCTTCACCGAGCCGATATGATATCCAGCCGCCGAAAAACAAAATGGCCGCGCGCGCTGATGGCGGGCCGTCCCACCCAGCGAGATTATCGTGAGATTTACACGTACCACAGTCCGTACACATAGCTGGGGACATGCGCAATCGAAGCCGGTACATCCCCCACTTCCGACATGATCGTTTTTGAAAATGGCTGGCTATTCGTAAAAGTTTAAGAGCAATTAATCTGACCACATCTGTACACCGGTACGATGCCATGATGATGGATCGGTTTTACAGAACTTTATTTCATCGTATTTCGAATAAAATAACATTGAATCGTGGATTGAATCATGGATTATTAGGTTATTTAGTTTCACAGCAGTGAATATACAGAATGCCGTGCTGGTTTGGGGACTTGTACGTTTGATATCGAATATTTTGAAGTGGCAGAAAAAATAACTCTAGGCCTAAGCTCAAAGAACGATTTTACTGCAAATCTACATGTTTTATACAGTTCCCCCGGCTATATTTTGATAATTTCGCAGTGAAAGAACATAAATACAACAGATTTACGTGATTTAGTTGACAGTGTTGCCAAGGAATTCGATATGTAAGGTAAGTTATTTTTTTTCCTTATTTTTTCCCTCTTTATTTGTTATAAAATATATGTTTTTTGTGAAAAACGTCTTTACCACTTTCTCATACGTCTGGTATCACACACACACGTACATAAATTACACCAATATATGCATAATTCAATTCTTTATTTATATGTGCAAATATTATTTAAATATCTCTAACAACCAAAAAATTATCACATTTTCAAAACAGTCACCATCAATAACGCAAATTTTCAAAAAAGAATCCGGTGGCAGGGAGACATTTCGTATTTTTTAATCTGGCTTGCTAAAGGTTAAAGGAAAATGTTTATCTTATTAGTCTGTGTTCATTCTCACCAGCCCTCCTGGCTGGTTAGCAGGAAGCAATCCAGAGAATGAAATATTGTTTGGTTTACAGCTTGGCAGTGAGATCTGCTGTACACATCAGACTTCAGCATGACTTTTAAACTATGGCATAGTTTATTGAAACCCCCAACACTCCTTAGTCGTCTTTTACAACTTGCATGGTATGTCAGTGTTTCTTCTGCATTCATTCTCAAATTCCTACAGATCAGATTAGCATGATGCATACCTGTTAACCTGTTGAGACCGAAAACCATAAAAAAAAGTTATGAACAACCATACAATGGTGAAAGGGGCTCCATCCGCACACACACACACAAAAAAAGGTTATTCAGGTGTTTTTTTTACGGGTAGTGGTAGTTTGCCTTTGTTTAACAGAGACAGTCATAGTGTGGGAAAATTATAGAACACAAAGACTAGGCCTATGCATCTTTATGTAGCTTTAATACGAAAAAATGAAAAAAAAGAAACATGAAAAAAAATTAATACAGGGAATGGATGCTTAGATCCGTTTGAAACTATAACAACTTGTTGAAGTGCTCTATAAAGCATTCGACAATAATTTCAACTATCCATGAATAGCGCACATCATGCATTTATGATCAGCGGAGATCGCACAAATATGACCGGCATGGATCATGCAGCTGTGCACTTATGGATAACAATGTGCTATGATGCTGGTTGATAACTCAGCTTACCTTTACAGACTCACTTGACAACATGAGATGAATGTACAGACAGACCACTTCCTGACATGAGATGATACTGACAACATGAGTCGAATGTACAGACAGACCACTTCCTGACAACCAGAGATGAATGTACAGACCACTTACTGACAACATGAGATGAATGTACAGACAGACAACTTACTGACAACATGAGACGAATGTACAGACAAACCCCTTACTGACAACATGAGACAAATTTACAGACAGACCCCTTCCTGATATGAGATGATACTGACAACATGAGACGAATGTACAGACAGACCATTTCCTGACAACATGAGTTGAATGTACAGACAGACCACTTCCTGACATGAGATGATACTGACAACATGAGACGAATGTACAGACAGACCATTTCCTGACAACATGAGTTGAATGTACAGACAGACCACTTACTGACAACCAGAGATGAATGTAAAGACCACTTACTGACAACATGAGACGAATGTACACAGACCACTTACTGACAACATGTGATGAATGTACAGACCACTTACTGACAACATGAGATGAATGTACAGACAGACCACTTACTGACAACATGAGATGAATGTACAGACAGACCACTTACTGACAACATGAGATGAATGTACAGACAGACCACTTACTGACAACATGAGACGAATGTACAGACAGACCAACCTTTTCAATGAGCAAAGACTTGTTGACTTCAAGACATTTTTGCAGGTTCTCTTTATGTTTCTCTAGTAGCTTATTCTGTGCTGTACACTGGCGCTTCAACTCTTCGTTTTGCTGAAAATACATGTGCAAATAATAGGATAATCTATGTTTTATTTTGTAAACAAAATTATCATGGAGGACAAAGCCATAGGTTAGCTGAAAGAGAGCCATATGTAAAATGAAAGAGTGCCACATGTAAGCTAAAAGAGAGCCACAGGTAAGCTGAAAGAGAACACTATTGGTAAGCGGCTTTAGATATATATGATACTTTAGTCCCATATGGAGTTGTTGGCTCTCACCTTTTGTCATCACATACACATCACATACTGAATCAAGCACCTTTGGAGATTTTGTCATCACATACTGAATCAAGCACCTTTGGAGATTTTGTCATCACATACTGAATCAAGCACCTTTGGAGATTTTGTCATCACATACTGAATCAAGCACTGTTGGGGATTTAAACTCTGTCATCACATACTGAATCAAGCACTCTTGGGGATTTTAACTCTGTCATCACATACTGAATCAATCACCCTTACGGATTTTAACTCTATTTCACACCTGTGTGTTGCAGAGTCCCTGTGTGTTGCAGAGTCCCGAAAGGGAAGCTTTAAAGAATTGTGACAGTATTATCTGTCACTCATGATGTAAGAGGCAACTAGGGAGGTTTTGGACTGGAGTTGGCTGTTCCATCCCATGGAGGGTCAAAGTGACCCATAAGCCATGCTAAAATTGGATGCTGTCAGGCCGAAAGCCACAGTACATAGCCTGAAAACCGATCGTTGTTCACTCGTACAATGTCCTACAGCAAAAGCAGAGAAAAAACAATTGATAGAAAAGAAAGGTAACAGAACAGTGAAGTAGTTCTTGTGATAACACCTGAGTATCCATGATGAGAAGTGGACACAGCATTGACTAAATCATATTAAAAAAGGCAAGACAAGGCAACACATTAAATTAACAACCTCATCATCTAACACAAATTGTTGCACAAACTACAACTATATAAAAACATACACACGTCAGTGCTCATCATCATCAGGAGCCATGCTGACTGGCGTAAGTGATCATAGATCTCCACAATTCTCTATTTCCAATATCTTTTATCAGGACAGTTACTGACTCTTTGCCATGCCACGACATTAGACTAATATTTTCTCACTGTGTCATCCTCAATCTCTTTCCTGTTTAACTATGTTCTTTGGACCTCTCTGTCTCATATGTCCAAAGAATAAAGATTGTCTTTTCCTGATATTATTTAGTAACCCCCGTCACACATTTGACTTTCAACACCTCTTATTCTTTCTGTCTGCTCATGATACTCTCAACATTCTTCTATAGAACCATATCTCTGTTGTCCATGATACTCTCAACATTCTTCTATAGAACCATATCTCTGTTGTCCATGATACTCTCAACATTCTTCTATAGAACCATATCTCTGTTGTCCATGATACTCTCAACATTCTTCTATAGAACCACAACTCTGTTGTCCATGATACTCTCAACATTCTTCTATAGAACCACAACTCTGTTGTCCATGATACTCTCAACATTCTTCTATAGAACCACAACTCTGTTGTCCATGATACTCTCAACATTCTTCTATAGAACCACAACTCTGTTGTCCATGATACTCTCAACATTCTTCTATAGAACCACAACTCTGTTGTCCATGATACTCTCAACATTCTTCTATAGAACCACTTCTCTGTTGTCCATGATACTCTCAACATTCTTCTATAGAACCACATCTCTGTTGTCTCTAATTTTCCACTATCTTGTTTATTTATTGTGCATGACTGGCATCCATATGTTTGTGCAGCTCTGAACAATGTCTCTGGCTTCCTGCTGATGTTATCTTATTTTCCATTCTGAACTATTTAACATTCGTAAGTGTAGATATAATCTTGTGTGTCAACACAACTTTCTTCTTGAGAGAATAATGTGGCAGTTTCCCCTCTGCCTTCCACATCCATATGGAGGATATCCATATTTAAATTCTCTGCTTTTCCTGCCAAAGACGGATGTGTCACGACATTGCCGCTAATAAAATGGCGACACAACACATTTCCATTCTCTGGACTACATTCTGCTGGAAATGTAGGACCATAGTGCTGCTACAAGAGAGATCTGGCAGCAGTTTGAGAATGAACGATGAAAAAATCCCCCGCCTTTGACGACATTTTATGCCAGGACAAATGAGTACCTTGATCTGCCACTATATGATTAAAAAATACAATTTTATCTGAATATTCAAAGATATTACGTTAGTATTTTCTAATTGGAAAGATGGGTTAGTGTCAACGAACAGCAATAAAACGCAAATAATAAAAATACTGCACAAAGTTGTGGTGACTACAATTTGATAATATTTCCCACTGAAGACAGATGTGTCGTGTCATTGGAGTAAATAAAACTGCAACACAGCACATTTCGATTCTCTGAACTACATTCTGCTGGAAATCTAGTAGGACCATAGTTCTGTTACAAGATAGATTATATCTGAGCAACCTCACCTAAGATGCCTGGCACCACAGATGTCGTCTTGCAATAATAGCACGTGCTATAATTTAATTTTATCCCAGATCATAAGGTCACACAAAGATAAAAGACATGCTAGACTCAAAAGTGGTGTAACATTGCAAGGAGAGGCATTCATCATTCTCAGTTGCCATGCGGCTGGCATAGGCAATCATGGATCTCCACAGTTGTTGTACCTATATACTTCAATTGGTGGACCTATTTTAATACTATATCATTTACTTTGATATTGCAAGCTGTGGTATTTTGTTTCTTTGAAATAACCATTACTTCTTTCTTGATATTTAACCTGTAGCATCCCAGCTAAAAAAAACGCATATTTCCTCTGACACTCGACCTTTTTTTATGACTTGTGGTTTTTATGCACGTTTGCTTTTTTACCATAATGTTTTTATTTATTGGGTTATTGATTTCAAATTTGGAGAAAATAGAGATAAATGACTAGATATGATTTAGAGGTGTTATTTGCTTGTGTGTGTCAGTATTATGTTGTGTACAACGAAAACCGTGAATGCAGACAACCGCACACAAAGTACTTTACGTGTCAATGTCACGTATAGGCCTTGCCAAAAAAAACACGGCTTCTCAAACTCCTCATTGTAAATGATATCAATTACATCACTATTAACCTTTGGCACACTATGTTTACAATTCGGGCGATATATTTCACTCAAATTGTGTCATGTCTTGATTGCAGAAGGCGAAATCTGCCGCCCAGTGCGTTAAACCCGAATCTAAACTAAAAAAAACTAGATTGGTAATTTTTTGACAGAAATATTTGGCAACATAAGTAGACATTTCATCTAACTTCCTGTTTCTATTGTTAAAATGGCAATAGCAATGTCGTGTGATTATGAAATTGAAATCTGAGCAATCTGTAGGCATTGGCAATGCGGTGAAGCGACATGACAGTGAATCAAGTTTTATATACTTTTCGTTCATCGTATATTCAGTGAAATCATATTTATTATGATTGGAAAGTGGAAAAACTTGAGAGGTAAGTTCTTCAAATACATTATGTAAAATATATCACGAGGTTTCCATTATGTAAAATATATAATATTCAACAGATTTCACAGCTTTCGAATGATCAAAAATACAGTAGGCCTAAATCTGTCTTCATCACTTTCTCACATGTCTCGTATCACACACACACAAATAAAACTTACACCAATATATGCAGAATTTAATTCTTTATTTATATGTGCAAATATCTGTAACAACAATATAGTTATCGCGATTTCAAAACAGCCTCCAACGATTGCATAACATTTCCAAAAACGAATTCCGCAGCAGGAGAGAAATTACGTAATTGTAAACACAGCATGCTAAAGGTTAAATATTATAAACATCTCTCTCAAACACCATACGTTGATCTACAGTAACTGAAACATTTAAAAATTTATCCTTTTCTTAATAATAATATGTGAAGAAACAGCGAAAAATGGCAGCACTGAAATTAGGAATACACAGTTAAATTTCCAAACGTGAAAGGTGGAATAAATTACGACTGCATATTTATATCGCTTTGGAAAACTAAGGAACAATCACTCTAGCACACACTTACTATAAGAGCATGATGGGAAATAAACATGGATGATTGTTGTCCATGACCACAAATGGCTACCTCAATGTAGACATTTGTCGATGTTGGACATCTATCATTAGATGACATTTGTAGACTACGGGTTGCTACAGGTTAAGAAGAGGCCTTTCTCTTTACTTTCTGTCACTACTATATTAATCAATTCTTGAAGATCTTTTAGCAATCAGAACAGCGCAATCCGCATATCTTAAATTATTTACGATATGTCCTCCCACTGATATTCCTGGGATATTAACTATTTACGCATTATGTTTTCACTGTATAAAGAGAACAGGTCTGGTGAAAGTACACATCCCTGTCTAATACCTTGTTTTATATGTTGAAAGGGGTCAAATTGATTTCCTACTCTTATTGCTGCTGTTTATTGCCAGTACATGTTCCTGATGATTCTTAAATGTTTACTGTCAATGTTCAATTTCTCTATCATATGGATAACTTCAATATGTTTAACGTTATCAAATTAAAGACTTTAATCAAGTAAATAATAGTGAACCAAATGACACTAATTAAAATCCACATGCAGCGATCTAGCAATGTTAGTACAAACTCAATAACAACTAATAGAAGGGAATACCAATAACAGCCAGTGATTTTTTTCATTGTAGACCTGAAATATGATTCAAATTAATTAATACAATTATTGTTAGGATATTAATTTATTTAATATAACTACAGAATGTGGAACAACAGACCGTACTTTCCCTGAGGAATTGTTTGTGGTCGGTGTCCTACAGGGTAGCGAATAGTAATCACTAATTATCTTGCTACATGGTTCAGACACATTATAGCAGTCGGTAAAGTCTAAGCAGGAAACGATATGATGAAAATAAATGATGCAAAATGGGCACCAATTGTTTTTATGGGATACAGAAGACATTTGAGCGTCATTACTGTAAGTTTACCTTTTAGGGAATGTACGGTAATAAACATGAGAGAGGATTGTAAAATTAACCTATGGGTATCAATTATGTTGGTATGACATGTTTGGAACCACTTTTCAAAAGCGAGAGGCACAGAGAAAATGCTTTTCACTACTGTTTTGGATGCTCCTCCCTCCCTTCAACACTGGTTAAAAAAAAAAAAACCACACCCCAAATGCAAGACTATCCAAGATGGTGAAATTCCAGAAGTGGCATGTTTGTGAGAGACCGTCGTCTGTAGAAGACCTCTGTACAGAATTCATTAGAACTTCACTCTACGTTTTTGATTATTGTCATTGGTCACTATTTATATACTTGGAGTCGTATGTCAAAAATAGACAAGGCCGACCAGAGACATGCATGGAAATAATCAAAATCGGCCTTTGGGGCCATGTTTACATTTTCTGTACACAGGTCTTATAGCACAGTTGACGGACACGGCTTGTGTGTGTTGTAACCTTTGTCCCTATACCAGTACATCGCAATGTGGAAAGTGTGTGGAATAGAAGTCCTTTGTTTAGCCTAGGTAGTGTTTCAGACAACATCAACAAGTGCCATCTCGGCAATGACATTTGGCTGCAACAGACACTGAACTCTTTTCTTGGTGGTGCACTCTGCTAGAATGTAACTTATCCCTCTCATCATGTTACTCTCCCACTTATATCTCTTGCTCGCTTCAGACAATGAGGAAGACACTTGTGGTAGGCCTACTACCGGTAATTGTGACATCATGGATTTTGTCTAAATGATGTTTTTCCAGTAGAATTTCAAATTGGAAATATTTGAATGACCGTGGAAAGATTTGAATGACCGTGGAAAGATTTGAATGACTGTAGGCCTACTGGCACAGATAAATTTTTTTCTGTTACATTCTACAGCTAATTTTGTTGTATGCAACTTTAATTTTGTGTTTCTATAGAAGTATCTACCAAAACACTACACGGTAGACTAGGCCTAGATGATAAATGTATGTTTATAGTGTTTACCCGGTAAACACTACACTAGGTCTAGATGATATAAGTGAGTTACTGGTAAATCAGCTTAGGCTATTTCATTTGGTTTTTTTTCCACAGAACGTTACCATATTTTGGTTAATAAATAACAGCAGATACCTGTCTATTTAGCCCTAGGTATTTTATCCTGGCTTGAATATATCAACAAAAACATGCAAGTTAAGGGTTTTTTAACACCAGTGTTTTTTTTCCTTCTGTTACCGGGATTAATAAATGCTATGGGTTACTTTACTTTACTTACTATATGATGTGATATACTATATGATGTGATATACTATATGATGTGATATACTATATGATGTGATATACTATATGATGTGATATACTATATGATGTGATATACTATATCATGTACTATATGATGTGATATACTATATGATGTGATGTACTCTATGAGGTGATATACTATATCATATACTATATGATGTGATATACTATATCATGTACTATATGATGTGATGTACTCTATGAGGTGATATACTATATCATATACTATATGATGTGATATACTATATCATATACTATATGATGTGATATACTATATCATATACTATATGATGTGATGTACTCTATGAGGTGATATACTATATCATATACTATATGATGTGATATACTATATCATGTACTATATGATGTGATATACTATATCATGTACTATATGATGTGATATACTATATGATGTGATATACTATATGATGTGATGTACTCTATGTGATGTACTATATGATGTGATATACTATATCATGTACTATATGGTGTGATATAATATATGGTGTGATGTACTATATGATATGATGTACTATATGATATGATGCACTATATGATGTGATGTACTCTATGATGTGATATACTATATCATGTACTATATGATGTGATATACTTACTACATGATGTGATATACAGTAACACATAGCTAAAGTAGAAAATATACAGAGCAGACTGTTACAGTGAGATATACTTGACTCTGTGCCTCACTAGAAGCTGCTTGAAAATTACGTTTTCCCTGAACAATATTGATAGCCTCTGATCAGATTTGACAGTCACTCTCAGGCATTCCACAATAAACCCAATTAACTTTTCCCAGTGAAAATGTTGTTCAATGATAGAGGAGAGAATACTTGTCATAGACACATCTCGTGTACTTACTCTAATGAGCTCATCAATTCTTGTGTCCTTTTGTTCCATATCACACAAGGATTGACTTTCCATGGCTTGAAGTTGTGCCATTGAAAAATCTGTCTGAAATGACACAACAAAATGTTAAATATTGGTATATGAAGTACCCATACAAAACATATTAATATGTTAAATTAGTTGGTCGAAATATCATTCTCATTGCCCATCGAACCATATGTACTCGGATCTGATCCTCAAGATATCCCTTAGCGTGTAGCAACTGACTACACCACCCACTCTGTGCTGGTTTTTGAGTCTCCTCTGGTTACCTGTAAAATGTTCTTGTTTAGTCACAACCCCTTGTGACAAGATGTTCATGTAGTCTGCTCAAGGTTGCAGACTCGCAAGAATTTGTTGCATCTGTCACTTATCCTACCTACTAAAGATAATCAACCTTACAGGTTCTGTAGGCGACTATAGCCACCCGACATCATTACGTAATGTCCATTACTGAACAGCATGTTCAGACACAAATATGAAATTGATTCGTCAAATTAGACTATTTCATCTACTCCTACCACTGCCTGAATTGATTCCTGCCAAATTAGACTATTTCATCTACTCGTACCACTGCCTGAATTGATTCCTGTCAAATTAGACTATTTCATCTACTCCTACCACTGCCTGAATTGATTCCTGCCAAATTAGACTATTTCATCTACTCCTACCACTGCCTGAATTGATTCCTGTCAAATTAGACTATTTCATCTACTCCTACCACTGCCTGAATTGATTCCTGTCAAATTAGACTATTTCCTCTACTCCTACCACTGCCTGAATTGATTCCTGTCAAATTAGACTATTTCATCTACTTCTACCACTGCCTGAATTGATTCCTGTCAAATTAGACTATTTCCTCTACTCCTACCACTGCCTGAATTGATTCCTGTCAAATTAGACTATTTCATCTACTTCTACCACTGCCTGAATTGATTCCTGTCAAATTAGACTATTTCATTTACTCCTACCACTGCCTGAATTGATTCCTGTCAAATTAGACTATTTCATCTACTTCTACCACTGCCTGAATGCCTATTGATTCTCAATCTTTCTTAACATGCTCCTTGTGTCTTTGAAACTTCATTAAGGTTTGAAACTTCTCTTCAGTCATATTGCACATTCTGTACATGATTTATCAATACAGTTTTTGTTCCATTCTTTTCTTCTCATGCTCCTGTCATTTAGCAGGATATAGTCTGGAGAATGGGATATTGTGTGTCACTGTTTACAGCTTGGATAGAATATCTGATCCTTTCAACCTGACACAGCCGATGAGCATGATTTTTTGGTAAATTTGATCTACGTGATGAAACAGCCATAGACCCCACTTCCTCTTTAGTCGTATATCTCAATTTACATGCTTGGTTCCCCAATCAAGCTCAGGCAACGCACAGGTCAAATGATATTAAAATTCATAATGGTTGGTTGGTTGCTGATCCAGCGGCCTATGGGCTCATGTCCGTTAACCCAATGTTTTTGCACGATATATGCATGTGTTTGTGAGGTATAGTATTGTTACATTATAGTGCTAGGAAGTCTGTAGATTTTCTATCTACCTTTGGCCTGAGCCAGAAAATAACTATCACACCACCAGGGGGAAGGTTTCTAACTATGTACTGCTCTCCAAGCCACTATGGCCAAAATAATGTTTACTGTCCTCATTCTCCCTCCACCACCAATTGCCTACTGGTTATGCCACACTTAATTATTAAAATTAATAATAAAACGGAGTGCAAAGGGTACCACACTGCTAACCCAGGGTTAGCAGATAACCAAAAGTACGGTGTGCTCATTCTGGCTAAATCTTTTGAAGATCGTGTCCATGAGTGTGGAGGCAGCAGATGGAAAGAGAATTGACTGCAAAAGAGACAGTCAATATCTCCGACACCACTGCGCCAACACATGCAGTTGAACTGATGACACACAGTGACACTAGTCAGTCCGGTCCAAGCACCAGTAGGGCGGCCAAATAAATACGTAGATGCATGGCAAGAGATGAAAAGACAACATACTAAATACAATGAAAGGGCAGCACAGCGCCATAGGGCAGTGCCAAGTAGAAAGGGGAAACATTCCAAGGAAATTGGAACTACAAGCTCTGTTAGCTCAAGACACACTTCTTACTGGTGCTCCTTATGGACAGAGACCCAGACCCAATCGTGGGCACCCGACAAACCTAGCAGCCATGGCCTAACTAATGTCGAGCTTTCCTATACCAGAAACATGTTCACAGAGAGAAAAGGTTCAGTATCTGATGGGCTCAGGCACAAATGGGACACTGACTGTGGAACACCTCGTGTTCGTCTCTACGAACAGTCATAACACACCTGAGTGCCCATTGACAGATAGGCAGGCCGTCAAAGGCTAGGAAAACCCACTACTCGAATTAAAGGAATGATGAAAACAGATGTACTGGGCCTCAGATGTCTGGACCACAAAGTGAGCCAACCGAGGTTCAAATAACAGTTCAACTGTGGAACTAGCAGTAAGACGTACTTCATGCTCCCCGCAGAAATCCTACGATTTATTAGTTGTGGTTATAAGAGAGCAAAAGCAGAAGAAAGAAGAATAACACTTGTTACTTTTTATTTTGTAAAATAAGATTTAAAAAAATATACCATATTTGGTTGTGTCCACTTACTTGAACACTTTTTGTGCAGGCATTAATACCAATACTGAGTGACAGTGATAGTCGATTTGCTGATCCCATGACGTCTGCCATGGAGTTGGAAGAGTTGCTCGGCGAGTGAGGAACAAAATTCTGTGGATGAATATTTCAGAAATAATGCTGTGCAAAATAAATAGTGGACAGACTGAGATGTAAATAAAATAACATTTAAAGGAAAATATATTGAATACAAGTTTGTAGCAGTGGAGCAGTCTCCAATTTCCACACATTAGTGCGTGGCTCAACACACAGATGTGTCATTCGTGTTGAACTGGTAATGCAACTAGACATAATTAAGGATGCTGTCACAGTGTGCTGCCAGGACCTGAAAGGGAATCAAAGAATAACAACACTTGCCTGTCATGCACTTCATAAGAAGCGACTCAGGTTTTGGGGTAGGAATATGTCCAGCATTAAGGTATGAACACCCAATCATCATCATGATGAGATTCTTGCTAGATATGACCGGCACTAAGATATGACATTAAGTGTCACAAGGGCATACTGTAATGCAGCCAACAATACCCACAACCCTTACACCAACACATTGATGAGACGAAAGGAAAAATTAATGAAGCATGGAAAGTCATGGATGGCAGAAGCAGAGGACATGTTGCTCAGAGTGAATTGGAAGTAGGTAACTGTAGTGAATGAGTAGACGTGCAAGAACTTATCCAGTAGCACTAAAACTTGCAAGAGACAATCATATACATAGATGGCTGTCAACAGAGATCATTAAGTGTGGGTGGGATTTTGTTGCCTATAAAAATGGCAAGACGCTTGAGAAATCATCTGCCTACAACGCTACCGAACCGAGTATGAAAATGGAGATAGTGATGTCTCATGTCCATGTAGATATGGACTCCTAAACCCACAAAGAATAAAGTGATGTCTCATGTCCATGTAGATATGGACTCCTAAACCCACAAAGAATAAAGTGATGTCTCATGTCCATGTGGACTCCTAAACCCACAAAGAATAAAGTGATGTCCATGTGGATATGGACTCCTAAACCTACAAAGAAGAAAGTTATGGCAGATAGATCAAGGTCTGTATGTTTGAGAAGACACATAATGGTACAAGTGGTCATGTGATTCCTTGTACACACAGTGGAAGATGATTTGAGCCTCAAATTGCTAGTAATCTCTAATATATCCTGGTCATCTAGCACAGTGGTTCTCAATCGTTTTATGGCCCATGACCCCCTTGTTTGACACATTATCTTACGTGGCACCACCCTAAAGGCTAAAAAAAAAAGGCATTCACTTTCTTTATGAGTCACCAAGGCTATTTAATCTATATCAATATAAATCTTGTTTATCATTCAAGTAGTTATCGTCATATGGCCTTCCTGAATGAGTCTGTGGCCACTCAATGTCCAGAGTTTTGTTTGTGGCCCACATTGAAAACCTCTGATCTAAACAAACACAGTCTTTTAAATAGACATTGCACAAAGCCGAAAACTGAAGTCTCCTGGGTATGAAAGAAAGCTTGGAGTAACCTCCCCATTTGAAGCAGGAGATAATTGCTTGTCATTCCCGAGGTACGAAAACAAACAGAGAAACAATATAAACACATAAATAGTTCAGAATGCAACATCAAGGGGAAAAGAATAAAACACATTCTTACACCAAAAGCTTGAGGTGAAGGAGACTTTGCCCCTGTGTTCTGTGGCTGAGTGTTCCGACTCGGTGATTGATTTTGCTAAAAGATTGTGATAAAAAGATAACTTTAAATCACTAACTTACCTAACTATACATGCAATCACATCACAAACAAATGCTCACAAATACATCTCAATGCCCATGGCACTCACTTAAAAAAGCTCAACATATTAATTTAGAAAGGTTACAAGTAGAATTGGAATATCCTCTTTCCATTGTCTTGAAATATATTGCCCATATCTGCAACATTGTTTCTTGTATAAACTTGTGTTTCTTGTATTTCCACATTATTTATCTGGGGTCAGTTGGTTACATCAATGTGTTATAATTAGGGGTATTTCATCAAAAGTATTCTGTAGTCTGCAATGCACAACCACATATTTCTAAAGCAACTGTTGCATTTGATACTGCACCGCGCATCAGTGTGTGGAAACGGAAGGGCATTTGCTTCATCAAAAAATTAAAAGCAACCGGTACATCACGCCATTGTGCAGCTTGTGATAAGTGGACAGTGGACACGTCATAGTGTTAAATCACACAATCTGCCAACTTCTCAGGAAAAAGTGGCAAGATTAAGTACTAGATATTGAAACCCTCACTACAGCCCACATGTGACGAAAGACCAACAGAGATGGAACAGACATGTCATGGCTTGTCTGATAAATGCATCCCAAAATAGCTGATGTATGGTGAGCTCCTTAAGAGAAAACTGACTGGCCGATGGACACAAGAAACGCTTCAAGGACTCTCTCTGTGTCCCTAAAGATATTAACATCAATGCTACATCCCAGTTGACCGTTGCTCACAATCACAGAGTGCAGCGCCAAGAAAAGGTGTTTGCATCACTGAGTAGTATTAAATCTAGGAGACGCAGAGAAAATGTGCTGCCTGAAAATACAGAACAACAAACATAAAAATTATCATACGTGTCCCAAATGTAGCAGGGAATTCTGTGCCAGGATTGGACTTTTCAGTTATCTTTGTACACACCAGAGAGATGCAACAACAAAAGTCTGAAACTTGTCATCTCCGCACGTACCAGAGCGATGCAATAACATAATTCTGAAACTGCTGTCATCTTCCCTGCGATGGACATTATTTCCACATGGCTGAATCAATTCATAATAAAAATAATAATTCAAGCATATGCTGGATTGCCCATTGCATTTAAAAAAATATTTTCTAATGTGTAGACACCACTCACACATTTCAGTAAAATGTCAGTGTGACATTATACATCATAAATTTTATAGAGTATGACATCTGACCACATTCATGGTGTTAGGACTATTTATTAAACCACATTATCAATGTAAATGCTTTCTTACAGGGCTCTCGCTAGTGTCTGCATTTTTGGGGTAGATTCTAAATTGGTGGTGATTAAGCAGGCAGTGTCCTGCTCGCAATATAAATATTTCTGTTTGGTGTTTGTGTTCAAGGAGGCTTATGGCATCTCCTCTAGATGGTGGTATAGTTGTTTTCCTGTCTTTGCTGTTGCCCATGCATTTTAGCCATGTCTATTTACAATTGCTTTTAATTATTTATTTTACTGTTGTCATATGTGCTGGTTATTTGACTTGTGGCATCGAAGCACCTAGTTTTGCTAACTTTGTCTCTTCGTTGAAGGGTATATTTGACTTGTGGCATCGAAGCACCTAGTTTTGCTAACTTTGTCTCTTCGTTGAAGGGTATATTTGACTTGTGGCATCGAAGCACCTAGTTTTGCTAACTTTGTCTCTGCGTTGAAGGGTATATCAAATGGAGGACAAATAAAAGAATAGACAGACATCAAGGACTGGACAGGACAAAATCTTTCCTCGCTCGCCCGCATCATTCAAGACAGGAATCACTGGAGGACTCTGTGTGTTATGCATCCAATGTGGTACATCTACAACCCTGATGGGTTACGGGTTTATAGATGGATAGATATTTCAATATGCCTGGGTATCTACTACATATCAATTTCGATGCCATATAAGTTCTTGAAATTTATGACACGTTTCTATAATTTTTTTGTGTTGTATCTATGGAACTTATATCTCCAGTTTGGTTGGTTGTTGATCTAGCAGTCCATTTCTCCAGTTTTAAACAGCTATCAGTGCAGCCTGTGCCAGTGGCAGGCTGTCAGTCAGAAAGACTACAATATCACCTGGTTCTATTTAATTGTTTTCAAATAATGAATATATTTTGAGTAATTTTCTGGATGGGAATCACATCAGTTTCATAATTTCAGCTGTAGGCTCCTGCAATTTAGACTGGATCGATTACATCATGGGAGATTATGATGGCTCCATATCCTGCATTAATTGTGGCTTTAAATGCTGATCCATCAGTATTGATTTGCTTGTAGGAAAGAAAACTTATGACATAGAATACTAAATACCAGCATCTTGCATAACTACCCCCCCCCCCCCCAAATATCAGTTTCTAATCAACGATGAATTTAACTTACCTTGAAGTATTCGTTTATCTTTTTCCCATTCGCCTCGACTTTCTTGACAGCTGAAAAGTTGCCAATATTTGATGCAGTATAGAATATGCAAATTATCAAACATTGTTGTGCTTTTATTATTTTATCATCTTACTATTTAATATGCTTTCTTATTTCATTGTTTTTCAAACTTTTGTAGATGAACAGGATGTAATCTAGAGAACGGAATGCAGTGTGTCATGGTTTACAGCTTAGCTGCGATATCTGCACCTTCAACCTGACGTCCCTGGCTTCAGTATGCTTCTGGGTCATTTTGACCCTATATGGGGTGGAACAGCTTTAGCCGCATCCTAAAACATGCCTGGAAGGTAGTGTTGCTATTCTTTGCCCCCCCCCAAACACTGGTGATTTAATATGACAAAAAAGTGGTTCAAAATAATAAAACCAGAATATATATAATATCAAATCAAATGACAGAATAAATATAGAATAGAATCAAATATCAGATTACATAAAGATATAAATCAAATGCCGGAATACATAAAGGATATAAGCAAATGTCATAATATACAAAGAATAGAATCAAATGCCGGAATATGCAAAGAATAGAATCAAATGCAAGAACACATAGTTAGAATCAAATGCCAGAATATGAATAGAATGTCAGAATACATGAAGGATATAATAAAATGTCAGAATACATGAATGATATAATAAAATGTCAGAATACATGAATGATATAATAAAATGTCAGAATACATGAAGGATATAATAAAATGCCAGAATAAATTAAGGATATAATAAAATGCCAGAATACATTAAGGATATAATAAAATGTCAGAATACATGAAGGATATAATAAAATGTCAGAATACATGAATGATATAATAAAATGTCAGAATACATGAAGAATCATTTGATTGCGCATCAGCTTATCACATCTATGCTAAAACCACTAGCCTGCCAGTGCTGCAACAACTTCACACCAGCGGTTGTTTAACCACATGAATGACCACACCATAAATATCCACTCAATTACACTGACATTACAACCATTAGATAATGTCAATGATGTAACCATTGAACCATGCCAACATCATAATCACTTGGCCATGTCAATGGTGTAACCTTTCTACTATGTCAACACTGTAACCGCTCGACCATGCCAATGCAACTATGTAAATTCTGTAACTATTCAACTCTGTCAATTCTATAACATCTTGACTATATCAATATTGAAACCACATGTCTGCAACGCAGAGAAATTAGTTCTATAAGCTAAACTTAGCATTAGATCGCATCAGCAATAAAACAATATATATATATTAAATCTCTAAATAAATAGTTTTCTCACATTTGTAAATATTCAAACACTTCACACAGAAAAGCTAGGATGTACTCAAGTAATTGTTTTTCAAATATAATCATAACTTTCACTGTGCATTTTTTTTATTTTGTCAACATTCCCACTTAAATATTCTATGTACATACCTGATGGATTTGGATTTTCTGCAGTCATTTTTCTTTTTCTTTTATTCAATTTTCCCTTGTCAGGTGTTGGCATCAAACCCTTTTGTAAGTGTTTAAAAAAACAAACATTAGATTTCAACAAACTCATCATAGAGTATTTCTATCATTTAATGTATTATCTTATGAGGTCATTGATTTTGAAGTTGTAATTATTACAAACTGTCTTATCTTTGATACATTTTCAGATACATGACTCTTTGACTAACACATCAGCTAATCAGCTCTATTCTTTCTGCACTGACAAATACATTTGTAAAGTTAAGCTATTCGCCATGTGCTCATAAGGTTGCAGGTTCGAATCCGGCCCATCACATCTTGTTTAAAAAATTGATTTTTTTCTGAGATCTCTGGAGATTATTAGTTTTACGTGCAATAGTTTTACGTGCAATGAGTGGTACTCTTGGCAGGTGGGATGTCGCTTTGCTGAGAAGGGCTGAGTACATATGGGGAAACCAAAGTACAATAAAGTCAGTCCACTATGTCTTATGTGCAGTGTTCAGCACTAGATGGGTTGCAACATGTACAGACTAGTATCGGTCTTGTATCTCCTGTGTGCCTGTATGGTAGAAGAGCCTAAAAGAGAAGCAAATAATAGTATCACTACAGTCTGCCATGCATGTCACAAGAGACAAGTATGTAGAGTTGGGTATCAGTCCTGGAAAAATTAAAACCAAAGTGTCAAAAGCAGATGGTCTGGATTGAAAGATATATATAAGCAGCTTTCCTCTAAACTAGCCGACGTATGGTAAATCATCTTCTAGAGAAGATTCGTACACCCCTGCTGATTAGCAAGAGAATGGAATACGTTGTCACGGTTTACAGCTTAGCTGTGATCAGGTCTGGCACATCAGACTTCAGCACGGCTTCTGGGTCACTTTGACCCTATAATTGAATGGAAGAGCCATCTCTACCCCATAACCTCTTAAGTTACTTCTTATGACATGCATGGAAGATACACAGTGTTGCTATTACTTGTCCCCTTTTGGTCCAAGGCAACAATGGGCTGTAGGGGAAAGTGAAATACATAGCATATAATGAAGTAAGGGTGTGGAGAAGTAGTCACTGTAATACATAGCATATGATGACATAAAGGTGTGGATAAATAGTCACTGTAATATATTGCATATGATGACATAAAGATGTAGTCACTGTAACACATAGCATATCATGAAGTAGAGGTGTGGAGAAGTAGTCACTAATACATAGCATATCATGAAGTATGTGGAGAAGTAGTCACTAATACATAGCATATCATGAAGTAGAGGTGTGGAGAAGTAGTCACTAATACATAGCATATCATGAAGTAGAGGTGTGGAGAAGTAGTCACTAATACATAGCATATCATGAAGTAGAGGTGTGGAGAAGTAGTCACTGTAATACATTGCATATGATGACATAAAGGTGTGGATAAATAGTCACTGTAATATATTGCATATGATGACATAAAGATGTAGTCACTGTAACACATAGCATATCATGAAGTATGTGGAGAAGTAGTCACTAATACATAGCACATCATGAAGTAGAGGTGTGGAGAAGTAGTCACTAATACATAGCATATCATGAAGTAGAGGTGTGGAGAAGTAGTCACTAATACATAGCATATCATGAAGTAGAGGTGTGGAGAAGTAGTCACTAATACATAGCATATCATGAAGTATGTGGAGAAGTAGTCATTGTAATACATAGCACATCATGAAGTAGAGGTGTGGAGAAGTAGTCATTGTAATACATAGCACATCATGAAGTAGAGGTGTGGAGAAGTAGTCACTAATACATAGCATATCATGAAGTAGAGGTGTGGAGAAGTAGTCACTGTAATACATAGCACATCATGAAGTAGAGGTGTGGAGAAGTAGTCATTGTAATACATAGCACATCATGAAGTAGAGGTGTGGAGAAGTAGTCACTAATACATAGCACATCATGAAGTATGTGGAGAAGTAGTCACTAATACATAGCATATCATGAAGTAGAGGTGTGGAGAAGTAGTCACTAATACATAGCACATCATGAAGTATGTGTAGAAGTAGTCATTGTAATACATAGCACATCATGAAGTAGAGGTGTGGAGAAGTAGTCATTGTAATACATAGCACATCATGAAGTAGAGGTGTGGAGAAGTAGTCACTAATACATAGCATATCATGAAGTAGAGGTGTGGAGAAGTAGTCACTGTAATACATAGCACATCATGAAGTAGAGGTGTGGAGAAGTAGTCATTGTAATACATAGCACATCATGAAGTAGAGGTGTGGAGAAGTAGTCATTGTAATATATAGCACATCATGAAGTAGCGGTGTGGAGAAGTAGTCACTAATACATAGCATATCATGAAGTAGAGGTGTGGAGATGTAGTCACTAACACATAGCATATCATGAAGTAGAGGTGTGGAGAAGTAGTCACTAACACATAGCACATCATGAAGTAGAGGTGTGGAGAAGTAGTCACTAATACATAGCATATCATGAAGTAGAGGTGTGGAGAAGTAGTCATTGTAATACATAGCACATCATGAAGTAGAGGTGTGGAGAAGTAGTCATTGTAATATATAGCACATCATGAAGTAGCGGTGTGGAGAAGTAGTCACTAATACATAGCATATCATGAAGTAGAGGTGTGGAGATGTAGTCACTAACACATAGCATATCATGAAGTAGAGGTGTGGAGAAGTAGTCACTAATACATAGCATATCATGAAGTATGTGGAGAAGTAGTCATTGTAATACATAGCACATCATGAAGTAGAGGTGTGGAGAAGTAGTCACTAATACATAGCATATCATGAAGTAGAGGTGTGGAGAAGTAGTCATTGTAATACATAGCACATCATGAAGTAGAGGTGTGGAGAAGTAGTCACTAATACATAGCATATCATGAAGTAGAGGTGTGGAGAAGTAGTCATTGTAATACATAGCACATCATGAAGTAGAGGTGTGGAGAAGTAGTCACTAATACATAGCATATCATGAAGTAGAGGTGTGGAGAAGTAGTCACTAATACATAGCATATCATGAAGTATGTGGAGAAGTAGTCATTGTAATACATAGCACATCATGAAGTAGAGGTGTGGAGAAGTAGTCACTGTAATACATATTATATCATGAAGTATGTGGAGAAGTAGTCATTGTAATACATAGCACATCATGAAGTAGAGGTGTGGAGAAGTAGTCACTAATACATAGCTGGATAAAGTATTTGGTCAGAGAAAGGGGGCCACTATAATAAAAAAAAACCATCCATATTAGTCTGAGACGTGTTTCGAGCACTTCTCACAGAGAAAGTGGAATAACAAGCCAGTGATATGGAGCAGTCTGGGGTGCAAAGGGAACACAATGCTCTCGGCGGACCCAGGGTTAGCAGATAACCAATATCCCAAATGTACCTCCTCGCGGTGCACCCTGGAAACAGAAATACAGTGGCTCGTGTGATTCTGGCTGAATCATTTGAGGATCGTGTCCGAATATGTTGAGGTAGCAGATGGAAAGAGATTTGACTGCATAAGAGACAGATAATATCTGACACCACCAGCATCAACACATGCAGCGGCACTGTCGACACACAGTGACGCTAGTCAGTCCAGTCCGAACATTGGAGAGGCGGCCAATGAAAAAGGCACGAAATGTAGATGCATGGAGAGAGACAAATAGATTTCATACTGAGTACAATGAAAGGGCAGAACAGCGCCAACTGCAAATATAAAGTGAAAATGTTCCAAGGAAATCAGAACTACAAGCTTTGTTAGCTCGAGACAAGCTTCTAGTTACCTGTGCTCCTTATGGGCAGAGACCCAGACCCAATCATGGGCATCCGGCAAAGCAAAGAATATCTGGCCTAACTCTAATGTCAAGCCTTCCTATACTGGAAACATGCTTGCAAAGAGAAAGGGTTCAGTACCAGATGGGCTCAGGCACAAAAGGGACTGACTTTAGCCATGACCAACTCTACTGTCAAGCTTTCCTATACCGGAAATATTCTTGCAGAGAGAAAGGGTTCAGTACCAGATGGGCTCAGGCACAAAAGGGACAATGACTTTAGCCATGACCAACTCTACTGTCAAGCTTTCCTATAGCGGAAATATACTCGCAGAGAAAAAAGGTTCAGTACCAGATGGGCACAGGCACAGAACGTTGAATTAACAGGGCAAGTTGATAGACGGTGGAACACCTCATGTGAGATAGACATGACTGACAATCGGCTCGGGGAAGAGTCACTACACACCTGCGTGCCCATCGACAGATAGGCAGGTTGTCATGGACTAGGGAAGCCTACTACCCGAATTAGAGGCATGACGAAAACGGATGTACTGGGCCTCGGACGTCCAGACCACAAAGTGGCCAGCCGAGGTGCAAATAACACAGTTTTACTGTGGAACTTGCAGTACAGCGTACTTCACTCTCCCCGACAGAAATCACACGATAGATTCATTGTGGTTATTTGAGAGCGAATGCAGAAGCAGAAGAATATGGAGCAGTCTGTACCTGCAATTCATGGCACAGCCCCAAGATGTCTCCATTAATTTAACCATTTATGAACAGACATTGGGCAAAATGGAATGAATACCATTATCCAATTTACCTGTGACGAAGAGTGGCATGGTAAAAAAAAAAGCTGACACCATCACAATTGCTAAATGAATCAAAGAATCATGGTCGGAGGTTCCATCTGAAATGATCATCCGACCATCCGATCTTTCAAAAAGTTCTCCATCAGTAATGCAATGGATGGAAACGAGGATGACTATAATGATGACAATGTACTGGTAGACAATGAGATAAAGACATGATATCCACCTTTATATTATCATGGCAGAGAATGAAATTCATGAACCGTTTCAGAATTCAGACAGTGATTTCAACTTTGAAGGATTTAAATGATTTCGTACTAGTAAGTTTTTTTCCTGTTACTGATATTTGATGGTATGCTTTCTGTTATAATTTTTGTGTTTCTACCTTTAATTTTTTTTGTTTAGTGTCTCAATTGATCAAATGCAGTTCTTTATATTAATACACCTTGTGTTTTTTGAATAATTTACGTTATACAATTTGTGTTATACTCAAAAACAAACAAAAAAGCCACACAAAAATATGATATCCGCACCGTACCAACAACTTATTCTATGGAAACCCAAATAAACACATTTTTAAAGTCAGGTTTTATTTTAGCGTCCCATACTAAATGTCATATAGGAGTTGACTTTATAGCAACAGAGTTCTGAAATATGATGATGACACAGTTATGAATTCACAGATAACAAATGCTGGTACAAGATAAGGGAACATAACCTCACCGATAAATTTATCATCTCCAAAATGAAAATTTATCATCTCCAAAATGTTGATGAGATAAAAAATACTCACTTCACCATCTTCTCTATCTACTGATCCTCCACTGCTAACATTGCTACTATCCTGTTGTTGCTCCTGAGGTGGCTGTGGCATCACCAACGGCTGAAACTGATATTTAAGAACAAATCATAACATGTTATAGAAAAGACTAAATACACTAGTATTTTTTTTAGTGTTCACTTTTTCCCCCTGTTCATTCTCAACTCCTTCCAGATCTCTCTTATAGCAGGACAATTTTCCTACAAGATTTCCAACTGGATGTAGTCCAAAAACACGGACATGCTTTCTGTCATTTTATTTGTGCCAATGGCCAGAAACATCTGCTTTGGCAACTAATACATTCAGAGTTTTACCACTTCCACTGAATGGTGGACATCTGCAAAAATTATCGATAGTATAGTCGGCCAGCTATACAAGACAACTGTTTCCTGTACATACCAGCTGGATACCATGCTCAGATAGTATAGTCGGCCAGCTATACAAGAGAACTGGTTCCTGTACATACCTGCTGGACACCAAGCTCAGATAGTATAGTCGGCCAGCTATACAAGACAACTGTTTCCTGTATATACCAGCTGGATACCATGCTTAGATAGTATAGTCGGCCAGCTAAACACGAGAACTGGTCCCTGTACATACCTGCTGAGCATTCATTTTAAGACTTCTGCTGGATATCGTTTGCAGCAGAGAAACACCCTAGTAGACTTACAGCAAGATGATGTAACAGAGAACTGAAATGTGTTTTACTAATTCCATTAAATGGTGGATATGTCATCAATTGCATGCAGGCATTTGAATCACAACCTGTTTATCAGCTGTATCACAGAGTTACTTCAATCGTCATTTCTTTGCACATTTATTCAGGTAAATATTTTATTTTTCTGGGTCGCCTAAAAGTCATTTATTATCAAGATTAAATTCAAAGGTTTATTATCAAGATACCCTACCTCAACTGGGGCTTCAACCACAGATAGGTGGGCTGACTGAGAAACTAGTGGACTAACTGCTGTTCTGACACTGCTTCAGCCATATATGCACCGTCCCAGTGTGCACTGCACATCACCATGATATATTTAACTTTCATACACACAGTGAACTGAAGATATCAACTTGGGACTGTGTTACATTACCTAACAGCTTTATTTTATTGTAGAGTATCTGCATTTTTACCTATTCATCTGCTTTGGCCCTTTTGATACACTTGTTTGTTTGTTGGCATTCATTCCCAAAACCCGACTGCTTGATACACTAAATCCTCACCTAACATTTATCTGGCATGCTGCTAAAGAAACTATATGAGCTTCATTCTTTAGAAATGTCCAAAGCACTATATGTTTATGTTTATTCAGCTCATTTGTATTGCTGCATATATTCTCTTCTGATTGATTCATACAACATGGGCTGAGAAAAAAACGTTTAAACATTTAATGTCCAGCAGGATATCAAGGGGTGAAGTGACAGAGGAAGAAAGAAGCTGTAGGATGAGCTGTCATTACGACGACATAGGAACAAGTTGCTGATGAGCTAATTAAAAGCCTAAGAAACAAGATGTGGAGAAATATGATCACCCACATCAATTTTCATGGAACTTGATGAATCATAAAATAAGAAAAAACATGTAAGACAAACTATAACAACTCCAGCAAAATAATACAACAGGAAAACTTTGGAAACAGGCTAATGAAGATTTGCTAATCACTGGAAACACACAGAAGAAACATACAAATTGACATATCAACTAAAAGCCTTAATCAAGAACATAACACAGAGCATGACAAGTAAAGATGGCACGCTCATACATTAAATCAAAGAGCTAAATGAGAACACTATCTTCTTCTGCGTTCATTCTCAAGCTTGCACAGATCAGCAGGAGGATGGAATGTGTTGTATCATGGTTTACAGCTTGGTGTGATCCCTGATATATTCTGTAGTCACCAGTTGTAACTCAAAAGATGATGGTCTGTTATTGCTTATGCAGTTGGTATATAGGGTCTGGTTTCTGATTAATAGCAATATCTTTCTTTCACTGTGTTGAATAAATGTTGTAAATTAACGTTTTGGATAAAGAAATTCATCATAGATGCAACATAGCATATCGGATCTTAGGGCAGATGTCTCCTATTTTCAAAAACAAATATGTGAATCAAAACTGCACTAATATAAAATGATCATCATACCATAACTGTGCAGCCAATGTCAAATATAGACACTAACAACAAAAGCCGCAAAAAACTTGTTACAACAGAAATGAATTATCTACAAAGAATTCTTGGAGTAACAATAAGAGACCGAGACAACAGATTAAGTGGTTTTCACGTGCTTCCAGACTGCCATCAGATAGTAAGTACCCTTCAAAAAGCATTGCTATAACACGTTGATACAAAGCCAGGGGCAGACCATGCAAAAAATGGATTACAGAAATAAATGAGTCAATGAAAACAAACATATGAAGCACGAAAAAAAGGCAGTCTCCAGAAAACTCTTGTTCCCCTGACACCGCAGTGCATAAAAGAGTATAAAGTGAAAAGAAGAAAAGATTAATAGTTTGGTCTCACTGTACTACAATGGATACCTGCATTAATCAGTTTTTTCCTACCAATTTTCCCAGGGCATCAGCTATCTCACTTCATGTGCTACCACAGTGGGCAGATAGGTTAGCAATTTAACTATCTATGTCGACTAAGCCGCTAATAACTACATTTTAGAGACCCACTATGCAGAAAAGCCACTCAAATCTACATTTTAATAATATGAATTTACTGTCGTGTTCGGCATAGCAGGAAAACCGCACGGAGACAAAGAGTTAAGAATGATGTTTGATATTCCTTTGATGTTTTTTGTAGTTATAGTCTGTCTGTGTGTTATATTTTCATATTAGTATAGCTTTCTACTTCTTTTTTGCAGTTTAACATGTTTACACAGAAAGTCCAGTTTTTTCCAAATAAATTCTGCTGTATTTGAAAGCTCCTCAAGGCTACAGCTTTCTGTGGATATGTCTGTGTTGTGTTGAGATATGCCTCAAACTGGTTTAGTGTAATGTAGTCTTGTAAAATATGTTCTTTTGCATTGCTCTGTAATCCAGTCTGTGAACAGTACTATGTTAGTTGGGACTAACTGTTGCCAGTGAGAGCTCTCAAGGCCTGGAGGAGGGACTCAGCTTCTACTTTGAAGTTTGAGCATAACTTTCCTGTAGGGAAGACCTTACTGAGACCCTTCTCATTGTTGTATATTATAAGACATTTCCTCCACCAACTTGGAGAATCTCTGTAAGCCCATTTAATAAATGTCAGAGCATTTCTATTATGCCCACTAACTAATACTACTGACATATCCTGTAATAAAATATGATATTTTGACTATTCATAGAAAAAAAATAGATCAAGTTATAATACATTTTTCAGTCCACAGAAAAATAATAAACCCAAAAAGAAACAGATACAAGAAAAGATGTGTAAGACATAAAGAACTGGAAGAAACAGCTATAAGTGTTGTTGATATCCAATTGCCATTGAGTATGTCTACCCATCTCTACCAAAAGTAATTCTTGAAAAATGATGGTCATCTGAAGTAACTGTAAACACAGCATTGAACAAAGTAAATAGATGGAATAGATAGAAATTGTAACAAATTAAAGAGGTATGCTGAAGGCCAATGATTCATATAATGTTAAAAGTAATACTATAACTCAAGTCAATATACGTTGCTAACAGTTAACAGTAACAGGTTGAGATTCCACTCAAACATAAAAGGTTGCACCAGCTCAGCAGAAATAAGCAATAATATTCTAACGTTATACAAGCATTAGCAGACTGAAGTATCTTTTTTTAACACTTGAATAGGAACTTATCATCTTATCAGATTCAGCTGTGGCACTGGAAAGATAATTGCTGAGAATCTTCTTCAGATGTTATACTTTGAGCAGAGAAGACTCCACTGGTATTATAGCAAACTTTGATTGACAACTGTTTTCTTTGAACATACTAAGATTGTCATCACAGACTGCAGGAAGAATAAATGTGCACTTACCCTGCCTCCAGAGAAACGCGCTTCAAGTAGTTCTTGTTTCCGGGGATCTACATGGATGTTTTCCATAACACCTGAGAAAATGAAAGTACTAATAGTTCATAATATATTTCAGGTTAATATAACAGTTGATACACATTTCATTGTGGCATCTATAATCTTAATATTATTCCTGTAGCCTTATTGAATAGGGTGGACTGTGACAATACAATCACTTCTTGATTCACTACTCCAATGTCAGGTGATCATCTGATTGTGATAGGCCCCTATGTGTGATACTTAGATATACAAATACATTGAATTTTTCCTATGTAAAAACCACATTTCAATGGTAAAATGAGAATGTATTAAATCTACTTTAACTCTAGCTCAGTTTTACAACCGTACACGTAAAAATATTCTCTACAACAGTTTTTCTCTTTAAAATTTCAATCACATCACAAAGGTAATCTGAAGTCACTGAAGGACCATTTTATGTCCACTTCTAAACACAATATTATTATCCCTTAAAGCTCTCTTCTAAGCACATGTAATAACGCTACTAGCCCATACTTGAATAGCTTTGTCAAAGTAAGATCTGTGAACATTTTAGTAAGAATTATACCTTCCCTGCTGAAGTGGCGCACTTGTGAATAGCTACTGCTATGAGAACCTGCTGCTGTCCAAGATGGCGGTCCTCCACTGCCACAAGACATTACAACTTTAACAACTCTCTATGGGGCCAATGCCCCTAATGTCCACGCAAAAACGTTAAAAATTCATTAGTGAACTTGCTCCATTGCCACTAAAAATCTGCTATGGCTCTTATATGTGTGTGTCAAGTCGATAAAGTGACAAGGGTGTCCTTGCAGATCTATCTCGTTAACTTTTGTTGATGCTCACAAGTATGTGACGTCACATTAATTGTCACCACGAGTTTTAATCGAGATGTTAAAGACACGGGTGAATTTTCCTTTACATCAATGGTCTTTGACAACATTTAAAGATCAACTGATGTAATGAGAAATTTCAAATCAATGTAGATTGTCTAAATTGACAAATTTCTTACAGATCGTAATCGGCCTACATCGGTCGTTTCCGGTTGGGGATACCCTCCATGGATGAAGGGATTCCCGCTTGTAGCACCGGAAGTAAGGGGATCCCAACAAAGATTTTATCTTGTAAGGTTTTGGTTTCCTTTAGTTTTTCATGTTCATAATTGCAACATTGTACAAGATCAAACGTTTGACAAGTTCTGTAATGTCATAAATACATCTTTAATTGCGACCATCAGTTTTATCATGAATGTCAATATTTTTGAGAACTTAAGTCATTGGTTTTCGATTTAAAAAAAATAATATGCAGAATCATTACAATAAAACCTTTGTGGGTGTGCGTGTAGTCTATGTGTGTGTGTTGCCACACTTTAAGTCAAAAGAGTGTGTTCAGGGCTGGAAAACTAGTCAGAATATATACAAATCTGGTTGGAATAAATGTTTCAGCAGTAAGAACAACTAGGGGCCTATATATGTTTTTTAACTAGCAGTAATGACGACAACAGATCACTTACGATTAGCCCAGGCGACAATACAGTTTAAATACCATTCAGAAAATCGTGGTAACCAATTTTCAGCTGTACATTGCTTAGGAGGGAGGGCGGGGTATACTGAGCATATACAGGTCTTCCCGCAGTGCAATGTTGTCGGCTCAACTGAACAGACTAGAGATTCGAATGTTCCCGTGAGTCGACACAGCCAACAGAATAGGCCCCCTATAGTACATTTTTTGTCTTTCAACCCCGTCTTCACTGTACTTTCTACCATAGTTATGATTGATTCCCATGTTTCTTACTTACATATTAGTGGTAGTTAGCAAATAAATTAGTAGAGGTAACTTTATGTGTAATTTATATTGGTCATTGTGTATTTTTAATAGGAATTTTAGCTTATTTATTTGCTTGCGTTTTTCAGGATATCAACTACTGAACGTCTATCAGTTTCGGAATTGCCATTTGTTTCTTTTGGTCAACTTAAATGCTTACAGTATAGGTCATAGAGTTAATCCATTGGTATCCGAGATTACGAGACATTTCACCGCACAGAATTACGATCAAGGGGATCTCACTTCAACTCTTTTTAATTGAATCAGTTGATTTACAAATTATCTCCATGGATTTAGGAGACACTAGTTTCCAGCCTCAACTCCAGGATGATTCCCTCAAATTCTAGTTTATTTTTAATATTCCCTTCAATCATCAGAATTATTTTTCGGCGCATCGACGCACCTTCTCCCCTCCATTGTTGGTACAGTCGTTTGATTGTGACAAAGAACAAAAGAATTAAATCCTGTAACTGATATGAGATGTAGGTCTATTGTATTTTTTTCATTAGATCAAGAAAAATTGTTATAATATAATTGACATAGACATTGACCAAATTAAATCTAAAAATTATTGACGCCTGATCAAAAATATTATGTGTTCCGATTTGTTTTGTTGGTTTCTGCGTCACAGATTCCGACAACAATGTTATATAGGAAATGTGAAATTTCTTCTACTTTGCATATTCTCCAGTACCAGGTGCCACATAGCGCCCCCTCTCGTCTCGCATGCACACGAAATGGGCTCATCACAATTTGACCTAAGCGAAGAAAGTTGCTTGATGGCAGCCAGACTGGGACGTATAGCCTTGACACCTCTCAACTCTGACCTTCATACACGCCTCGCCGTGGGACAAAGATCAATGAATGCGATTTATAGTAAACAGACGACCACTATAGCTTCGGCAGTGGTTCTGACCAGCAGATTGACACCTCACCCCTGTCCCCTTTCCTTCGGACCCAACCTACTAACAGCACCAGGACGAGGAGGTAGAAAGTAATCCATACTGTATTAATCATTCTTTGTGAAAATTTTCTAAAAATCGGCTATCTTCTATATTTCCTCTCCAAATAAAAGAAACAAATACAACAGTTAATCTTAATTATTGCATACACGTTATAATGTCAATATATAAAGCTTTTGACAAGCTTGGGACATAAGGATTTCTATAGAAATTGAGAACTTGCAGAGTAAATGATAGGATGTATAAATGGATAAAAGCATATCTACACAACAGAAGAGATAGAGTACAACTAGACGGTCACAAAAGCAAGGAATTTCGACTTTGTCATGGGACACCACAACGATGAGTATTGTCCATCACACTGTTTCTGGTATACATCAATGATTTAGTTGCTGAACTATCACATGAAACACAAGTGGCAGTGTATGCTGATGACTTGGTAATATGGTACACGGAAGAACGTACGACAGTGGCCATCAAGCAGGCACAGAAAGACATAGATGTCTTAATCACATGAGCAAACATATGTGTCCACTTTGGGGATCTCCCTAGCGTAGTGGTTAAGCTGTTCGTCTTGTGTTCAAGAGGTCATGAGTTCGAATCCGGATAGTGTCGTCTTGTTACGAGCTATGGAGTTACGTGCTATACGTGGTACTCTCGGCTTGCGGCGTGTCGCTTTGTTGAGAGTGACGGAGTACATATGGGAAACCGAGTACAGTGAAGTCAATCCTCTACGACTTTTGAACCCTTTGAAGTGCAACACTACCCTCTTTACTCTTTCACCAAAACAAAATGCTGATGACATCCATATAAATTAAGAGCTCCAGGGGAAAAAAACTAACGAAGCAAATACCTCCGAGAAACATTTGACAGTAAGCTAACATAGAAGGAACACACCAACAACGCAATAACAAAATTCAGGAGAAAGTTAACCATCATGAGAAACCTAAGTGGAACCAATGGGGAGCCACAAGGGAGCAAAACATAAATAACACTACACATGCATTTTCAACGTTTCGAACCGTTAGGTCTTTGTCAAGAATATAAAAAACAGTGTTTAGCGTATAACAAACAGTGTTTAAGTTAAAGTAAAAAAACAGTAATAACACAATGTTACCACCACAGAGGTACTAGAACGCAGGCATGTAAAAATTACGACATGTAGTCACGGAAGCGGGTTATGTTGAAAAAGGGAACATGATATGAGAACAAAAAGAAAAAAACTATTACTCAAAACAACATGGTCAGAATACAAAATGAACTACACCAACACAAATTTAAATAAATGAATGTTCGAAATTAGGTCCAAAAGGCTAGTGGTACCAAACTAAAAAAGAAATTAATTTTCAAGAGCGTACCTAGATCTGTCATCCGTGGTGCAGAATCTGAGGGCAGTGACCTGGATATCGAGGGCACTATTATGACCATCACCATTGAAATGAATGGCGAAGGGTGTAGCTTCTCTGGGTTTTATGGCATGAAGATGCCCACAGAAACGGCCACTCAATCGTAAGACCGTTTCACTTACATACTTCTTGTCACAACGTTTACATATGATAACGTAAATTACAGAGTGTTGGTTACTAAACACAATAGCAAAAAGAAAATTACGCCTGTTTGGTCATATAAAGAGACACAACTGTTTAGAAAGACAAAAAATGGAGGGAAGAGTACCTGGTTAGAGGAGAAAGGGCAGACCAAGAAGACGATGGACTGACGACATTAAAGACAGCACGAATACATCGTTGGAAAATGCAAGCCGCATCGCTCAAGATAGATGGGTATTCAAGAGAGTTGATTCGAAAGACAACTTTCTGGAAAGAATACGTCACATGACAGAAATGACATTACGGTATTCACATGTAAAAGGATCATCGATAGTGAAAGTGGCCTCAGGAAATGGAACAGAACGGAGCTGTAATATATATGAACATGTGTAGCAACAGAACGGAGCTGTAATATATATGAACATGTGTAGCAACAGAACGGAGCTGTAATATATATGAACATGTGTAGCAACAGAACGGAGTTGTAATATATATGAACATGTGTAGCAACGACCGAGTAGGCAACAGAACGGAGCTGTAATATATATGAACATGTGTAGCAACAGAACGGAGTTGTAATATATATGAACATGTGTAGCAACGACCGAGTTTGCAACAGAACGGAGTTGTAATATATATGAACATGTGTAGCAACGACCGAGTTTGCAACAGAACGGAGTTGTAATATATATGAACATGTGTAGCAACGACCGAGTAGGCAACAGAACGGAGTTGTAATATATATGAACATGTGTAGCAACGACCGAGTAGGCAACAGAACGGAGTTGTAATATATATGAACATGTGTAGCAACGACCGAGTTTGCAACAGAACGGAGTTGTAATATATATGAACATGTGTAGCAACGACCGAGTTTGCAACAGAACGGAGTTGTAATATATATGAACATGTGTAGCAACGACCGAGTAGGCAACAGAACGGAGCTATAATATATATGAACATGTGTAGCAACGACCGCGTTTGCAACGAACAGTGCCAAAATGATCAGGAACATAAGACTTGAGGTGACTGTGGACTAAGATATCATTAAGATTTTTGTCGTGCCTATAGGCAACCAGAGGAAAATCCTGAAAAGCGGCACGTGTTTCAGAATCAGACTGGAGAAGAGAATAATGCTTCAACAAGATTTGACGGACAGTAGAGTTATGTTGATGAAAAGTAAGGACAAGTTTAACTCTATCAGAGGAGGATGAAGTACCCTGAGTATTAGTTAAGGTATCAAGTTGAGATAACTTACGAACACGAAATCATGCCGATGAAAGGACAATGTCAGGGAACGAACGTCTACAAAAGAAATCAATCATTCGTTCGTCGCGACAGATCTAGGTACGCTCTTGAAAATCGATTTATTTTTTAGTTTGAACTTGAGTACCTCAAGCCTTTTGAACTTAATTCCGAACATTCATTTGTTTAAATTTGTGTTGGTGTTGTCCTTATTGTATTGATATCCATGTAGTATTGGGTAATAATTTGTTATTTTGTTATATCTGTTATCATATCCCGTCCAATTTTCAACAAAACCAGCTTCCATGTCTACATGTTTCCATATATATCATTGTCACCTTGAACTTTGTATTGTTTATATGTCAATATTATATCTAGAGCCTCTGTGGTGTTAACACTGTTTTTACTGTTTTCAATGTTTTTCACTGTTTGTTTTATATATTCTTGAGAAAGACCTGCTGGTTCGAAACGTTGAAAATGTCTTGTGTATTGTCATTTGTATTTTTTCTTGTTTACTACCCATAACCCCTTAGTTTTAGTGATAGTCCGTCGTATTCAAGTGGAATTTTCTAAAAACCTGTGTTCTACTAAGTACTATTGTTGTTACGTTTTACGCAGCATTACGTTATATTGGTTGTCTGATGTGGGTTGTATACGTTGTTGATTGTGTATTTTTCTCCAGCATGCCAGATGGTCTCCTTTTGCGTGTCTTCGGGATGGACTATTAGCTGGATGACATGTCCTTGAATGTCATTCCTGATATAAGTAATTATGCCACGGCAGTTGGTACACTTACATAGCTAGTATATGCCCCTATCCTGACAAATATGGGTCCGTGTCTTTGTGTATGGTCTCCTGTATCTTGTGAGGGCATATGTATCTTGTGAGTGTGTAGTAAATTAGTAAGTTCAAGTTTTTTGTTTCTTATGCCACGGTTTAATTGTAGAATGTTAACTGAAGACTTGGTGTTATGACATTCTTGGCTCTGCAATGATTTCTTGATTTAGTGTTTATGGTGTTAGTGCAGATGATGTTATGTTGTGTATTGTTCACGTGGTAGTGTTGTTGTTTTTGATGCGTTCCAGAAGTATATTTATTGGCAAGAGCAACCTGACTACGAGCTGCCTGCCGCGGACCTTGATCACTGAAGCAACGTCCAATCTCGTTTGTAAATAATATTGTTTGTAGTGGCAATTATAGCGCTTCAAATTATGTGGAACAGAGCCAGAAAATAACTGTCACACCACCAGGATGGTAGGTTTATATATATGAACTATTCCAAACTATTGCAGCCAAGACAGTGTTCACTGTGCTCATTCCCCGCCATCAATTGCCTACTAGTTATGCCGAACTTGTCTATGGCCCCAAATATGTAACCAGGTGTATGGGAACTCGCAGAAACGTTCCTGTAATCAACCAACTCCTGCCGTGACGTCGACAATTCTTTAGTTCATTCTATTATTTAGAGATTTGTGCAAGTACACTGCACAGTACACGGCAAAGTACACGGAACAGTACACGCCATATTGTACCTGTCATGAACATCAGTAGCCTTTTGATTCAAATAGAATTCATGCTACTAAATTGAACACTATTATCAAGTGGCATATTCCTTCCAGAATGTTGTCTTCGTCATGGATACTTTGAACTCCTCTCTGTTTCGGGCAAGCAGGCCTGCATTGGCCAAAGACATGTGCATACATTCTTCGATGTTCGTGGTCGATCGTCTTCTTGGTCTTCATCTTCTTCTCTTTCCCGGCACTCTGCCCTCTAGAATCAGCCTTTCGAAACCATCATGTCGCTTTAAGTGTCCAAAATACTGTAGCTTCCTTCTTATGTTGGTATTTAGAAGGCAGCCTTCATTTAGTTTGAGTAATTTCAAAACTTTAATATTCTTCTTTTTCTTTGTCCATGATATTGGTAGGATCTTTCTGTAACACTTCACTTCAAATGAATGTTTTCTTTTGGATATTGTCTTGTTTAAAGTCCAAGTCTCGCATCCATATGTAGCCACTGGAAAAACACATGATCTCAAAATGCTTACTTTAGTGTTGTTATTGCTACTTTGCCATAGCTTTCTCATTTGCGTGTTGCAATTGTGAGTCTTATTCTAATCTACAGAACAATCTCCGGAACTGTTTATATTTGCTCCCAGATATTCAAATTTGTTACACACTATATTGTCTATATTGATTATTGGTTTGATCTTTGTTTTGTCTGTTGTCACAATTTTGTTTTCTGTGCGTTTAGATATAGATTTTGGATTTGGCTGTATTTCTTTGTTGTTGTGATTAGCTGTTTCAGTCCCCCAGGATGTGTAATAAGGAGGACTCTGACATCTGCATATCTTATTTCTGGAATCTTGTACCCATCGATATTGTATTGGATGAAACTCATTTTCTTCTAGTTCTTCTCTTACATTTCGCATTATATTCTCTGCATAGATGTTAAAAAGATAATGGGATAGCGTGCACCCCTGTCTCACTCCACTTTGAACAGCGAACCATTCAGATGTTTCTCCCTCCACTCTTACTGTTTCTTGTTGTTCGTGATATAGTGTTTAAATATGATGTATTAGATGGGATGTATTAGATGAGATCTATTAGATGAGATGTATTAGATGTTTGGGGAAGAATTGAACACTATCGGTGAATAATATTTAGGTATGGTGGGGGAAAAAAATAGCATCACTATTTACCTTCCATGCATGTCGTAGGAGGCGACTACATAGTTTATGAAGTGGAGTTGGCTGTCTCATCCTGTTTAGGTCAAAGTGACTCAGAAGTCACGCTGAAGTAGGATATGTCAGTTCAAAAGGCGAAGATATCGCAGCAAAGCTGTAAACCATGACACAATGAATTTCGGACTACATACTGATAATCTGCAGGAGTTTGAGAACGTACTCAGAAAAAGAAAAAGAATATTCAGATAAATCATCCAACATTAAGATCCGTATTACAACATTTACACATTAGCAAATTCAAGACATGACAGAAAAAACTGAAACTCATGCCATCCAAGTCAGTTATTTATGAACTGCCATACATTCCGAAAAAACTGCTTTTAGTAAGGAAGTGCCAAACTATAACATTTTGGTACTGTACAAACATTATTCTGTCAAGGGCATATATACGTTTCGATTGGGGGGGGGGGGGCTTTGACATTAACAGTGTAATTTCTTAGTTTTGTTTTTGTGGAGCTTTAGGTGACATTGTGTGTGTTAGTTAGTTAGTCAGTCAGTCAGTCAGTCTGTTAGTTAGTTAGTTAGTTAGTTAGTCAGTCAGTCAGTCTGTTAGTTAGTTAGTTAGTCAGTCAGTCAGTCTGTTAGTTAGTTAGTTAGTTAGTCAGTCAGTCTGTTAGTTAGTTAGTTAGTTAGTCAGTCAGTCTGTTAGTTAGTCAGTCAGTTAGTCAGTCTGTTAGTTAGTTAGTCAGTCAGTCAGTCTGTTAGTTAGTTAGTTAGTCAGTCAGTCTGTTAGTTAGTTAGTTAGTTAGTTAGTCCGTCAGTCAGTCAGTCTGTTAGTTAGTTAGTCAGTCAGTCTGTTAGTTATTTAGTTAGTTAGTCAGTCAGTCAGTCTGTTAGTTAGTTAGTTAGTCAGTCAGTCTGTTAGTTAGTTAGTTAGTTAGTTATTCCTCTAGGACCAAAGACGGCACATAGGGTGGATGTCATATATTTCCATGCCTTTCGTTTCATTGCAATTTGATTTAGATCTTCATTGTTTCTGATACCGATGGTGAAACGTTCTCTTGTAATAGTTCTACGTAAAGTTTCTTTTGGTCTTTCTCGTTTTCTCTTGCATTTTGGTGACCACATCAAAGCTTGACAGGGGAGTCTTTCGGTATCCATTCGTAGCGCGTGTCCGATGTAATTCCAGCGACGCTTTCTAATATAGATGAATACATATGATTGTATTAAATTAAAAAAACAAATAATAATTACAATTTTTAGACCAACACTGTGCTACCAATGTCAAACATGGTCTTTAACAGCTTCGCGGCGAAGAAAAATCGTCACATGTGAAATGAAGTGTCTGAGAAATGCTGCAATGGTTACCAAACAAGATAAAATAAGAAATGAAGAAATTAGGAAAAGAGTTGGTATAATATCATGTATCAAACATATTGAGAAACAGTAAGTAAAATGGTTCGGTCACCTTATGAGAATGAAGCCAAACCAAATACCAATAAGAGCATATAATACAAGAATATACGGGCGCAAGGACAAAGGTAGACAAAGAAAAGGGTGGATAGAAAACATTAAGATAACCTTGAACAAACATGGACTAAATGCAACCACGGCGACACATCTGGCCTTGAAACGACAGCTTAAGATACCACCCCTACGCTTAACCGAAAGTGTGAATGAGATCAACAATCATTCACCTGGGGATAGACAATAGACAAATCTTGTTTCGATTCTTGTCTGACAACTGTGTTTGATTTGAAGTCTGACCAATGTATGTTCAGTAACCTTCCAAGACATTTATTTTCACAGGTGTTTTGTCTTTGCTCTAATTTTGATGTTGCTTTCCAACTTTCGCATCCATATGTTAATGTTGGAATTATGCAGGAGTTGAAGATTTTGAGTTTTGTGTTATTTCTTAGTGTTTTTGAATGCCAGATATTTGATAGTTTATTGAATGAGTTAGCAGCCAATGCAATACGGTGTAATATTTCTGTTGATGAATCTCTTGTTGTTGATAGCTTTTGTGTGTGTGACAAACTTTTAAAAGTGATGATGGGATAGTTAATTCTCGTTTTTTTGGTTTATTTTCTAGTATTAAACGTCATGTTCTATCTTCTGAGGTGCGAGGGTTTGAACCCCCGGCCATCCTCACAGTATCTACAGGCCTGTATGCTACTAATATTATATAATGATACACATTAGATAATATGAGAGAAAACTTGACACGTGTAATAAAATGAATAAATTTAAATAGATCAAGATAAACTATCACCTGGAACGAAGACAGCAGATGTTGGTGTATATATTGTTTGTGAAATTCATAGAAAAAAATATCCCAAAGAAATTGTTTTTCTGTGACCTTCGACTGCGTGGGACCTATGAACTTAATCAAAATAAGAATTTAAACGTGATGATTTTGATTTTCGGGATTCTCGTTGGTCACTAGGTACCTATATATTGTGTGACGTCTGGTAACGTAGACCAACAAAAGTTGCGGATATAATTATAATCGTCCCTTCTGAAGGCTTGTTTGATTGTGCTTCTTGGTCTTCTATTGTCGAGTGTCACGATTTTGTCATCTCACGTGGATGTATCCAAGGCTCCCATCTGCTGGAATGTATTGCTACGATGTTTCCAACGTTCCCAGCTGCTCGAATAATAGCATCATCATCATCATCCGGTGCCTGGCTGGCGTAGGCGATCATGGTTCTCCACAGCTCTCTGTCTACAGTATTATTTATCAAGATCGTTGTTATTTCCCTGCCCTGCCAGGATGTCATACTGTCTAATATTTTCTCACGTTGTCCTCCTCTGTATCTATTGTCTTCAATCTTGCCTCTTGTAGACAACAGAGACAGAGGGCGACTGTATGACTTCATGAACGGCACTATTGACGTTCACATGAGAATAATAGCATAATATGCTGTATAGTAAATTACATTTCAGATGTACACTTATAGTGAATGGCAAAGTGATGAGACAAGATCTAGCTGAATAAATGAGAATAGTAATGGATACTTTACACAATAATGAAGAGGTTACTTTACACAATAATGAAGAGGATACTGAGATGGACAATGTACATGTTCAGAAAATGATAGAAATGGGAGTGACGAGGAGGAGAGGAGAGAAAGTGCATCCTCACTTTAAACTGAGTGGGGTATACACCACAACCAACATCTGTCTGGGGTATTGAGCGTATATACTTTTAGGTGGACGATGAAATGGCAGGCATCGTGATATGGAAATGGTCCTTGTATAAAGCCATAGATAAAGGGGGTTGGTTTGGGGGATCACAAATCAACCGTAGCCAATCGGAACCTGACGTTTCGGACTAGGAACTTGACCAAAACCCACCACCCTACAGGCAATTTTTTACAAAAAAGTTCATCACATTTTTGCTAAAAATGAAGATCTGACACAAGAAAACGCACGAAACACCTTTTTACCAACCACCAGGTCTGTTTCTATCTCCAGAAATTACGAGCCTCCACTACAGCCAAAAAAAATTGCTCGATTGATGGCCCCGCTCTGAATAGGATAGGCAACAAATTTTTTGTTTGCAGCAAAACTGACATACAACAGGTGAAGCTTGGAATAGGGTAATGAAGTTGAGCTATCTGTCTATCTATATATTCGCTAAACCCATTATTGCCTTTCAGCGTCAGGGGTAGAAGAGTTTTCTGGAGTTTTCAACCCTCGAGTGTGCTGAGTATATTGCGGAGTTTGTCACCTTTTTTTTATTTCGGTGGTACATCGTTTTCGTGGTCGACTTCTAGGTCTGTCTTCACTGTATTTGTGTAACATAGCTTACTGTGGTATGCTGTCTGATGGTAGTCTGCTGATGCGTGCAAACCATTTTATCTGTTGTCTCTTAATATATTTCAAGATTGGAATGGTACCAGTTCTTTGTCTAATGTCCTCATTTCTCACGCTGTCTCTTAGAGATATTCATAGGATTTTGCACAATCATGCCATTTCAGCGGTCATAATTTTACATTTATCTTGTGTTGTCGTTATCCATGTTTGACATTGGTAATACAGCGTTGGTATAGTAATTGTTTTTAATAGTGTTATTTTGGTGTTTAAATCTAAATTTTTGATGTGAAAATTTGTGTCATTTGCTCTAGGGCTTGGTATGCTTTACTGCATGTATTGTGTATTTCTTTGCTGCTCTTGCCGTCTGTTGTTATATTGCTTCCTAGATATGTGAATTCTGTCACTTGTTTAAGTCTGTTGTTTCCAATATATATATATGTTGGTGTTTCTTTCTGTTCTTCCTATCTTCATTACTTTGTCTTTTCTATATTTATCTTCATGTTAAAGGTTTGGCATGTTTGATGTAATCTGTCTATTTGTCTTTGTAGTTGCTCTTCTGATGATGCTACTAGTACTTGGTCGTCTGCAAATAGCAATTCGTTTAAGCTATCCTTCAAATTGATTTCTTCCGTTGTATTTGCTACTTTGCAAAAGTGATCTATGTATGTTATGAACATTGGGGGGGGGGTGGATTGGGGTAGTACACATCCCTGTCTCACTCCCGAGTGAATTTGAAAATCATCCGATGTACCTGTGCTAGTTCTTACTGCGCAGTGACTATTAGCGTATATGCTCTAACATAGGCTTATCAGATGTTGGGGTCTCCAGAATACTCTTAATTTTACTACGAGACATTGTGTTCTCACTGACGATTTGCTAATCCTGTCGCAGTGTTGTATCAGGAAATTCACATGGAGTTGTGTTAATAAATGGAAACACACATAATAATACCCCAAAAAATCGACGTTTAGACCTAAATGCCTTTATAAAAAATACATTAACAGCACAATTTGATAAGTACGAACGTCACCATTGACAATGTTAGACGTGAACACAAATAGCAAAATAGATATTGACAAAAGGGACGCAAGTTGTTGAAATATCAATAAGGTTATGCTTTCATGATTATTTCCCTTGAAGTAAAAAAATAACACTGAAAACGTGGACATTCGTGAGATCGAAGAATGGTTATTTCTTGTGCAATGTATGTTGTTTGGTCTTCTATGTTTTCCGAAAAACAACACCACCGTAGCTGGATTGGCAGTCATCTTTACTTGTATGATGCGGGGGCCAGAAAAGAGAGTAAAGAATAGCAACACTGTTAACTGGAGCGCATTTCATAGGATGCGAATAAAGAAGTTTTGGGTGATGGTGCTGGTTGTTCCATACTATAGAGTAGAGGGTCAAATTAATACATAATCTATGCTGAAGTCGGATGTGTCAGACCGAAAGATGCAGATAACTAAGATAAACTATAAACAGTGACGAAAGGCATTCCTTTATCGGTACTACATCCTCCAAATCTGTAGGAGTTTCTTCTTCTTCTTCTTCTTCTGCGTTCGTTTTCAAACTCCTGTGGATTGTTTGCTACAGCAAACGGACTTCGTCTTCGACAAATATGACCACCTCATTACTAACACCACTTTTCAACTTTTAACCCTAAACCGAACTGGGGGGGGGGGGGTGTTGAGATAGTCAAATGTGTGGCGGAGTTAATCAATAATATAAGAAAAAGACAATCTTCATTTCTTGGTCATGTTTTGAGACAAGGAGGTTTGGAGAACATAGCTACAACAGGCAAGATTGAAGGCAAGAAAGACATAGGGCGACAACGTGAGAAATAATTATACAGTTTAACAACCTGGCATGGTAGGGAAACAACAACGATCCTGATACATAACACTGGAGATACAGAGCTGTGGAGATCAATGATTGCCTATGCTAGTCGGCACGGCACCTGATGATGATGATGATAAGACGAGAAAGCTGCGGATACAAACTGGACACATTTGAGCAGACAAATTTACAACACTGCTACGGAAAAATTAGGACATTCTATCAAGAAACGGAAGAAGAAGAAATCGAGAAATACTACGAAAACCTACAAGACCTACTCAAACCAGTAAGATCAACAGACATTCTATTGTCATAGGAGCAATGTCATAATGCAAAATTGTAGAATAATTTGGGCTAGGGACAAGAAACGAAAAAGTAAAAGACATATGCAGTTCTGTAATGAGAATAACATGATCATATGCAATACATTATTTGAACATGAAAATACCGCCGAAGATGGATGTGTCGGGCCATTGGCGCAAATAAAACGGTCAACAACGCAATTCCATTTTCTGGACTACATCCTGCTGGAAATCTAGTTGGACCATTTTCCTGCTACAAGAGATCAAGTGGGAGTTTGAGAATAAACGCAGAAGAAGAAGAACATGAAAATAGAAGATTATATATGCCTACATGGACAAGTCTCGTAAACAGATTTTAATTATGATCAACAACAGATTTAGAAATAGTGTCAAAAACATTACAACATATCCCGGAGCTTAAATCAGCTCTGACCATAATCCTGTGAAAAAAAATACATGTTAAGCATAAAAAGATAGAGTATAGAAGAAATTAAGATCCACAGACAGATACATCAGCACTAATACAACAAAAAAATACATTGTAGGTGTAAGGAATAGATATGAACACTTAATGACAGAATGCATGGAACAATACAGAAGGGAAAATCCAGAAAGGAAAATAGACAACACTTGAAAAACCGAAGAAAGATCAGTCAAACATCACATGAAAATTTACTAATAAGAAAAGGCAAAAACGAACCAACATGGTTGACAGATGAAATAGAAAATGTCAGAAAGAAAGCTAAAAATACTCTGAAATATTCAAGTATAGACAAAGAGATACGAAACATGTGCAGAACAGTGAAAGAACAATGGCTGGAAACAAAATTCAGAGTAATAGAAGAGATGTCACTACAACAGAAGACTAAAGAAATTCATAAGAAAACAAGAGATCACAAATTTAAAAAATCATATAAATGGCGATGGCTGCATTAATGATAAGAGTGGGAAAATTATATTTGATAAAACATAAGTACTTATATGATGGAGCGATTATATGACAGAAGTGTTTGATGACAACAAAAAACATACAAATACACAACAATGATGGACCTGCAATACTGACAGCAGAAGTATAAAAAGGAATAAAAACAATAAAATGTGGAAATGCTACATGCGCCGACAACATAACACACACAGACAAAATTAAAACTATGGATGAATTTGGTGGGGAAACTGTCACAAATATGCATTGACATATATAAAACAGGTCATATACATAAAGACCTAAAATTACTAGTAATCATCCCACTACCTAAGAAGCCCAGGTATGTGGACTGTACAGAACAATACGTTTAATAAGTCATATAACCAAAATACTACACAAGATAATACATGAATGAATTAAATACAAAGTAGAGAATGAAGTTGGTGAAGAACAATTCAATTTAAAAAAAACACAAAGGAACCAGAGATGATATACTTAGTATCCGACTAGTGATAGATAAATATATAGAAGTCCAAATAAGCATCTATATTTGATTCATAGACTGCACATTTTTTCAAATATTTTTGGGGTAAATTTTTCAGACACACGTGAAAAATTAATGGAATGTCTTCAAGAAATAGTCATTGATGGGAATAACATTAGACTAATTAGAAATATATATTGAAAACAAATTACATCAATAAGGTGTGAAAACAGCTGCTCAACATACATATAAAATGGATACGGCAAGGATGTATTTTATCACACAGCCTATTTAACATTTATATAGAGAACATTTGTAAACACAGGAGGAATGCCAGGACTCAAGATCAGTGGGAAAATAATAAACAACCTGAGATATGCAGATGGTACTGTCCGTTTAGCAGAAAGTGTACAAGAACAACAAATACTAATCGATTAAGTAAATAAATCAAGTAAATAATATGGACTAGATAAACACCTTAAACACCAACCCCCTAAAAAAACCAAAAAAAAAAAAGAAAACCATGATAATCAGCAAAATCACAGAACAGGTGTTAAACATACAAATACACGGAGAGATACTACAAACAGTAGAAAATTAAAAATATCTTGGACACATAGTCACAAATGATGGCAGGTGTGAAACAGAAGTTAAAAGAGAATAGGAATCGCTAAGCGTACTTTCAATAGCATGAGGAAAATATGGACTTCTAAACAAATTACAAACAAGTTGAAAATGAGAATTATAAAATACTACATCTATTCTATATTAATGTATGGCTCAGAAACATCGACAATAAACAAACAATTAGAAGACAGAATTGATGCCTTTGACATGTGAAAATATAGAGGAACAGGAAAAACTGCACGGAAAGAGAAGAAAACAGAGATTCTACCAACACTTCGTATAAATAAAGAAATATTAAAGGAAATAAAGAACGAACAAATAAAATATTTTACACAAATAAAAACTTGACACCTTGTTGAAGACCTTGAGGTCTTCGGGCCTTGAGTCGAAGGGAGGCGAGCAAGAGGTAGACATAGTGTCTATTGTCTTTCCCCAGGTGGTTTGTGATCCACTCTTGCCGTTAAGCGTAAGGGTGATTGGAGCTCGAGCTTGCGTTCTAAAGCCAGATGTGTGGCTCGGCTGTGCTATGACCGTGTCTGTACAGGATGTCCCTGACGTTTTCTATCCATCTTTTCCGTGGTCTTCCACTGGCTTTGTACCCTGATCTCATTTGGTTATACGCTTGTACGGGTAACTTTTCGTGATGCATCGTAGGATAGATACAAGTGGGAAAGTAACATCGCGAGATGGACATGTTACAGTCTAGCAGAGTGCACCACCAAGACAATAGACAAGTTATGTTGGAGGTATGTAGCAGCCAACATTCGATGCAGAGACAGCACTACACGATGATGATCGAGAAAGTAAATGACTAGTTTGATAAGAACGATAATAAAATAAAGAAATGTTGGCTGACAAACACAACCTTCACAAAGCATATCTAAGTCATCCAAAATCAACATTTAAAAAAAGTGGCACGAAACTACAGACGGAAAATAATTCTAAATTAAACTGCGCCATATGATAGATTCATGACTAAGAAAGCAGACGAGATACACACATTTGCAGGCGCCAAGGATCTGAGAAACTTCTATGATGAACTTAAAGCGTTATATCGTCCAACCTCGCCAAGACCATTTCCCTTTTCCTACTGCAAACGAAACAGAATAAATCATACAGAAAGACACAGTTCTTCACCGCTAGGTAGAGACCACTTCGAGAACACTTTGAATAATCCATCATTAATAAATTTTCCTATCAACAGAATACTATCAACCGAATTCCACAGGTTCATCTCAACGAAGTGCTAGGTAACATTCCTACCCATGAGGAAACTCGAAAATCAATTCACCAGCTTTCCAGTGGAAAAGCAGGCGACTCCTTTTCAATACCAATCGAAACATATATGTATGGTGGATGTAGCGCAGTGGATAGCTCGCTGGACTTCTAATCAAGAGATCGCGGGTTCAAATCTTGTTAGGGATGAATTTTTTACTATGCTACACAGATACAGTGAAGCCAGACCTAGAGGCCGACCACGAAAACGATGGACCACCGAAATAAAAGAGGTGACAAATTTCACAATATGCTCAACACACACGAAAACCATCTCCAGAGAACTTTTCTACCCCTGACGCCGAAAGGCAATAAAAGGTGTAGCGAATAGATAGATAGATAGATAGATTGTAAAAAACTAATTGTTGAATTTCATATGATTTTCCAACAGGCGTGGAAACGTGAAGCTGTTCCTCTGAATTTCAGGGATGCAACATTTATACACTTGTATAAACGCAAAGCGAACCACCAATCATTTAATAACCATTGAGGCATTTCTATACTGTCCATTGCAGGGGATATATTTCCTAAAATCCGTTTGAACCGTCGTACATCTCATCTTAATGAATGATATTTCAGAAAAGAACGTGATACAACTGATATGGTCTTTACTGAGAGCAAAAGTAACAAGAACAACGCTGTGGTCTGTACGCATCATTCATAGACTTAATATCATTTGATAAAGTAAGTAGAAAGGATCTGTGGAAGATTATGGCAAATTATGGTTGCCAACATATGTGTATGACGACAGTGCAGAAATTACATATTGGAATACAAGAGTTAGAGTTCAGGATAATGGATAATTTTCTGTCTCAAATAGAGTTAAGGATATGTATTACCAGTAGCACCTACCCTGTTCAGCATCATGTTATCTGCTATGTTGGATGGTGCTTTAAAGAGATCTAGAATTGTGAATGGACACCGGATATCGCAGTGGTAGAAAATTGAGTGTTTAAATCAGGCGGTTTCGAGCAAAAACGAAAGTCAAATCACACAATCAGGAATAATGATTTTTGCTGATGATTGTGCCCTACATTCAAATTTTGAGTCGGAGCTACAGAGTATTATAGACAGATCTACAAAGAATGTACCAAGTTTGGGCTTAATATTAATCATGAGAGAACAGACACGTCATGTTACATCCACACCTAGACAAATCTATCACGATTCTTACATAAAGGTAAATGGCGTAGCACTGAGAATTATAAACAGATTCACATATTTAAGTAGTACACTATTAGTAAATGGCACCATTGATAATGAAGAGTATACAAGGATGTCCTAGGCAAGAAACACTTTATGGCAGATTCTACTCAAATGTGTTGCATAGAATTAGTATTAACATACAGACTAATACATACAGTGCTTTTATATGCTCGTGAAACACGGACTGTGTATAGACGACACGTGAGGAAACACACACACAAGTCATGGGTAGATCAAAAGTTATCTACAGTTGTCATCCCATGCCCGAACTGTACACACACATTTGCTGCCGATAGAACGATTACACAACCTCATGGTCAAATACATAACTCTAACTGAATTTTAAAAGTGGATGTAACAAATGGACATCATCACTTGAGACGAAAAAACATTGAGAAAATAGAGACAGACAAGAAACTTGCCATCCTGTGGGAATTGACTGAAACAAGCTGGCACAGTGAGGCAACTTTATAGAAAATTAATTGAAAGTATATCTAATATATAGTGAAATTAGACCAGTACTGGAATATGGATCAACAGCATGGACATCAGTTGCCAATTAGACCAGTACTAGAATATGGATCAACTGCAAGGACATCAGTTGCCAATTAGACCAGTACTAGAATATGGATCAATTGCAAGGACATCAGTTGCCAATTAGACCAGTACTAGAATATGGATCAACTGCAAGGACATCAGTTGCCAATTAGACCAGTACTAGAATATGGATCAGCTGCATGGACTTCAGCAGACAATCCCCATCTACAAATGATCTGGACACGGTACAATGAGGAACAATAAAAGTAAAACTGTGACCTGCAACACATATTGTAAGAGGCGACTAAGGATTATTGAGGATGGCTTCCTCACACATAATGCCCAATAACGATACGGATGTCGGATGTTTCAGGACGAAAAATGCACATAGAGCAACAATGCTGTAAACCAAGACACAACGATTCCCATTATCCGACAACATCGTGCTAAACAGCAGATTTTTGATGTGAGGAGAAACGTGGAAGAAAAATACATTTACATACGTATAGCCCAACATAATATTTCTCATATTTTTTGTTTGATATGGGACCGAAACACCAAGTTTGTCCAGATGTTTTAAAGTTGCACATCGTAATAATACCTTCACGTTTTAATAATATTCTTCCTTCAATATATATTTCTACCGTAATATAATGTATTCATACAGATAGCTAAAAATAGTTGACTGAAGTGGTTGTGTTCACGGTTTGTGAATGTGTCAAACAATTTAACTTTTATCTCCACTAAAGATCAATGTTATTGTTAGTTTGTAAGAGACAAGAGCATACATTACTATTTGAACTTTCGCACATTCTATTATTCCAACGACACATTAAAAATTGAGAAATAATTCATTGTGAAAACAATATATATTTATGTTGGCAGTAAAAAGAATAATTATTTCAAAAATTGTATAAACTCTTTCTCAATATTTAGTTATTAATTCTTTGCAAACTGTCAGTTCAATATATATCCTTTAAGGTGGCCAAAGGAAGTGCTACAAGGACTCGTTAAATGACTCACTGAAAACCTTTGAAATAGACCACGATACATGGAAGAACTTGCACAAAATAGACCTACATGGCGTTTTAAAATAAAAAAGAGCGCATCATCTTGTGAAAAGAAGAGAAATGCAGCAGCTCAACAGCGGAGAGCAGCTAGAAAGTCACGGATAGACCAAGATCCGCCTACAGTCGTTATTCCATGTCCAAACTGCCCAAGGACATTTACAGCTCGAATAGGGCTCATTAGCCATCTACGAACTCATAATCAAGCACATAACTAAAATTGAATTTTCAAAAGTGGATGTAACAAATGGTCATCATTACTTGTGATGGACTAACAACATAACATCCTTAAAAAAAAACAGGATCGCAACAATATTGCAGTGTTAATGAACAACAAATTTCAAACGTGTACCAACATTTTATTTGACGAAAATGTTTCAACCTTGGCATGAAGTACCTTTCAGATATTAACAATGAAATGATGTTCATTAAATTTGGTTTGGACTTTTATGCTTTGCGACTGAGGCCTCCATTTCAGTAAGTTGGATGGCATCCTCTGGCTTCTATCAGAGAACATCTCCGTGACATGAATCCTGTGGAACTGTTGTTGTGGGATGGCTGCCCACACTTCCCGCAGTGCAAGAGGCAACTGTTGGAAATTGGCTGGAACCCATTAAGAATTCATTCTCATGAAGTGGGCGAAAAATTTAAGTCTCTCCCCCCCCCCCAGTATATTTGATCACAAATGTTCTTCAAGCAGTTGTTGTAATCTCTTTATTAAATGTCAGTCTAAAAAATTACACAATTGTCATTCTCACATAGTCCCTCTCAGTAATAGAAACCAAACGGTGTCTTATAGAAGTGGCTTATACACACTGACAAATTATTCGAGTCTAGCTCAGTGTTACAAGGAGTACACAGACAGTAGATACTAACACTGTGTAACATCCCAGGAAATGAAGCCACAAATAATCTCAATAAAGACGACAGTACATTGCAACTGACTCGACACGATATCTTTATGTAATGATCCATTGCCACGTATATATTCACGGATCAAGTCATGTTGTTATGTGATATGTTCTTTCCAGAACGTTGTCTTACGAATCTCTTGAAATCTCGTCGGCTTTGTACGAGTTATTCTGTCTCCTTGAGCAACATGCATTCTGGGATATCTCTTGTTTAACAACGACGTGCACGACTTTTGCCTATGTTCTCGTCTATCTCCACCCCCCCCCCCAATACTCTTTCCATACCACTATGTCTCTTTACGTGGCCGAAACAAACATCATTTCCTTCTCAATATGGTGTTTAGAAGCCAACCTTCTTGGACGTTGATATTGTTTAGCACAGCTTGGTTCGACTTTCTTTCTGTCCGTTACATTCGCTGGACTCTACTATATCACTTTAATTCAAACTTTGTTATTCTCTTTACGTGGAAGACAGGTAATGAAGTGCTATTGAATGACGACTAAAACACTACACACTATCACTAATGGATGTAAATATGGTACATACAACAAAACAAAACACAGAATATAATCTACAAATGACAATACACAGGACAAAGTCAACGTTTCGGACCAATAGGCCTTTTTCGAGATACGGACATAACATACAAACATTAAAAAAACCACAAGTAGAAATGAATGCGTATCCGAGTGAAATGTGGTAGTGAGATAGATACCGGAAGCATACGAACAGGAAGTACACAAAGACGATAATACAGGTGGAACGAGAGGAACAAAACGATGACGTAACAAAGACCAATACGACCGAGAACTAAGCGAAAGAGTGCTCGGAATTGAGTCCAAATGGCTTGATGTTACCCAACTCGAAAATGAGACTATTTTCTAGGGCGTACGATTTTCTAGGGCTCTTGATCATTATATCAAGAACACCCTCCATGACATCCAATCACTTCATCACAGCCGCATCAAACGCTCCAACATCACCCCTGACGAATCTCGCGCCTTGGCGAATCTTCGCCGCCGGGATGATATTGTCATCAAACCAGCAGATAAGGGTGTGGCCGTTGTTGTGTGGCGCAAGGACCTTTACCTCCAGGAGGGCCACCAACAACTCTCTAACCCCTCTTTCTACCCCTCTTTAGCACAGTTTTATTTATTGCTCATGCTTCGCATCCATAGATCGCCACTGAAAACACACAAGCACGTAACTGGCATACTTTTGTTCCTATGTTCGCACCCTGCCACAGTTTTTTTTTCAGTTGTTTTAGTTTAGACAGTTCCATTGCTGGTCTCCTCTAATCATATAATCATAGATCAGCAGATTTAATCGTAAGATCCGACATGTACCAGCCCAACACCATTTGATACAAGCTAGCTATAAACAGTTTGATAATGCGAACAAGCTAGCTATAAACAGTTTGATAATGCGATCAAGCTAGCTATAAACAGTTTGATAATTCGATCAAGCTAGCTATAAACAGTTTGATAATGCGAACAAGCTAGCTATAAACAGTTTGATAATTCGATCAAGCTAGCTATAAACAGTTTGATAATGCGAACAAGCTAGCTATAAACAGTTTGATAATTCGATCAAGCTAGCTATAAACAGTTTGATAATGCGAACAAGCTAGCTATAAACAATTTGATAATTCGATCAAGCTAGCTATAAACAGTTTGATAATGTGAACAAGTAGCTCTGTTTGATATGTTGTCACGTTTATTCAGGATGGTATTGATGTTGTCTATCACTATCTTGTCCCAGGTCTGCCCTTGGCACTGCATCCTGATTCCATCTTGTTATAAGCTCTATTGGAATGTTGATCGTTCATCTTCATAATATGTCCAAAAAATTGTATCTGTTATTTCTCTATATATTCGATGCATGATGTGATACCTATTATCTTTCTGATGTTCTCACTGCGCATAATGTCGAGTCTGGTGACTCCAATAGTCTTCTTTCGCCATTTCATTTCGCGAACAATCTAGTTTTAAACAGTGTGCAAGCTGAATAGGCTAGCTTTAACCCCCCCCCCCCCCCCAAAAAGAAAAAAAACAACAACAAAACAACAGATAATGTCTACAATTTTTATACCAACACTCTGCTACAAATGTCAAACAAGGCCTTCAACAACTCCCAGCAGAGGAAAATCGTTACATGTGAAATGAAGTATCTGCGAAAAGCTGCAATGGTTACCAAACTTGATAAAATAAGAAATGAATAAACCAGGAAATGAGTAGGCATAATATCATGCATTTAACATATTGAGAAACAGCAAGTAAAATGGTTCGGTCACCTTATGAGAATGAACCCAATCCAAATACCAATAAGGGCATATAACAAAAGAATATAAATAACCAAATGGTCGGAGGGTGTCCGACAAAGTGGAGGGTGCCGCAGTAACCGAACGAACAAATGATAAAGCAAAATGAATTAAACTGATTACTAAAAACACTTACCTTGCTTATGAATAAAAAAAATATATTAAAAAGTATATAAAAACATACAATAAAACTACACAGGACAAATCTCAACGTATCGGTCCAAATGGGACCTTTTTCAAGAGACAAATAACTAATAAACTCCACAATAATAAACAAAATAGATGACTGAAATTTTATCAAGCCATGTTTCTATGACGCAGAAATGGAAACGCATCTAGTAAATGAGAAAATGTGTGCATTCATTATAAACAAACAAGACAGTGGAAAATTAGAGGCAATAGAGATGTCGACAGAAAAAGACCTTCTATTTTGTCACTTTATGAGACAGGCAGGTTTTGAGAACATAGTCACAACAGGCAAGACTGAAGGCAACAGAGACAGATGGGGACAACGTGAGAAAATATTAGTTTGACAATCTAGCAAGGCATGGAAACAACAACGATCCTGATAACAATACTGTGGACAGAGAGCCATGGTCGCCTACACCAACCAGAATGGCATATGATAATGATTGATGAGTAATGATGAGGTTGTGTGGTGGTGTGGTCGGTGGGTTTGGGGAAGGAGAATCATATTTTGAAAGCGCATGAAATGAATGTGAAACCAAATATAGACATAAACATATATATATATATATATATATATATATATATATATATATATATATATATATATATATATATATATATATATATATATATATATATATATATATATATATATATATATATATATATATATATATATATATATATATATACAACCACACATACACATTATGCATCCACATAAACACTTTCTCACATAAATAAAAACAATAACATGAACATTCGCACACATAGAAACATATTCATATATTAATATAAATATAAACGTTCTTTCACATAAACATAATGCTATAACACATGCATATGTATACATACAAATGTATGGCCCAAAGTAATTGTGTGGATACATAGAACCATGTAAAACAAAATGCATATACAAATAACTATACATGTGTGGGCACTCATCAAAGAGACAACTGCAATAACACCGAGGAAATCAAAGTCTAAATATGTAAATGCTGGAACAATAACAATAGGGCATATTAATGTACAATTGATGGACTAGAGTACAAAATAATCACATGTTGACATACACAAACAAAAGAAGACATAAGGGAAACATATAGAAGCACGGCAAACACAAAAATAATTACTCACGAAAGTGTACAAATACACATAATTACAAGAATCAGTGCAATACGGGAGTAGAGGTTATAAAGAAGAGGTGGGTAAATCAAACAAATCGGTGATTAATGTTCATGACGTGTGGTTGTAAGACTCCCATATGGCAAATGAGACGGTATTCCAAAGACTGACGTTGCCGGTCACCGGTATAACAACGTAACAAACCGGTTACAGAGACATCAGAGCTATCATGGTGTGAAGAGCTGTTAAAATGATTAGCCACTGGGTAGTCACGATGATTCGTGATATCTCTCAAATGTTCGGCGAATCTAGCAGCTAAACATCTACCAGTCTCACCAATATACTTCATATCACAACGCTTACATATGATAGAGTATATTAAATTACAGGTCAAACATGAGAAAGAATCCTGAATATCAAAATGTGATTTAGGAAACTGTAACATTGGAGTGAGAATAACAAAAGGGCAAGTCAAACAATTTCGGTGACAAGGGACAGTTCCTAGTTGACCTGCATAAGTGCGCAGACGAGAATGGAATAAGAGATCACGAAGGTTTCTGTCCTTCCGAAAAGCGACTTGTGGAAGAGAGGGAAATGCAGGACTGGAGATGGAATCTAACTGGAGGATAGAGAAATGTCGTAATAGGATACGTAGTGCCGGCATATTATGAGGATGAAAAGTAATAGCCAATATTGGACGATCAGAGGTATGTTTAATAGATGGTACGAGGGCCACTGAACGGGAAATAGTAAATACACGTTGTAAAGCTGATGACAGGATACCCCTTGGGTATAAGCGACTAAAAAGAATCCAGCATCTTATGAGCTTGAACCTGGAAATCAACATCGTCTTGACAGAGACGACGAAGACGAAGCAGCTGAGAAAAAGGGAGGGCATGACGACAAGACCTTGGGTGAGATGATGTGTACAGAAGAAAGCTATGAGAAGCAGCAGGCTTATAATGTACAGACGTGGTAAGGTATGTGGATCCTATGGAAACACAAATGTCAAGGAAGTCCAAAGAGGTGGAGGAAATAAGAGAGCTAAATTTAATAGCTGGATGGAAACCACTCACAAAGTCAATGGAAAGGTTGAGGTTATCAAGAGAAATATCAGTAACCCCACACCCATCGTCTATGTAGTAATGGAATATGGAAGGGACAGGGCCCTGATGCATGTTATGCTAGACCACATACGGCTCGATTAACTCAGGAGAAAATAAAAAATCTTGGTTGGAAAATTCTGGAACATCCTCCTTACAGCCCCGATTTAGCCCCTAGTGAAATTCACCTTTTTGGTCCACTAAAAACCCACCTTGGCGGGAAGCATTTCGCGACTGACGCAGAAGTTGAATGTGAAGTGAAAATGTGGCTTAAAAAGCAGAGCACGCAGTTCTACGCAGCAGGTTTGGGAGAACTCATAAAACGATGGGATAAATGCATCAATGTTGGTGGAAATTATGTTGAGAAGTAAAGGGATAATGTATGTGTAAAAATAAACAGTTTTCAGGTTTTTATCGTCTTCAGTTTTTTTCTAAAGAGCCATTTGTGACTTACTTATTGACTCCCCCTCGTATATATATTTATGTGAGCGCTTGTTTATGTTAATTCTCGTATCTCCATTCTGTGTCAATATGTATGCCTATTCTGGTGTGAGCACGTTCCTATGTGTGGATACATTTACATGTCTATGCATTTTGTGTGGTTATCCTTCACACATCTGTGTCCATTTTGTTATATATTTATCTCATAACTCTTGGTGTGTGTATACATATCTATGTATGTGTGGTTGTATACATATGTTTATGTCTATATTTGGTTTCACATTCATTCCATGCGCTTTCAAATGATGATTCTTCTTGTATCCTTCCTTCCCCAAACCCACCGACCCCACCAACACACAACCTCATCATTACTCATGAATCATTATCATATGCCATTCTGGTTGGTGTAGGAGACCATGGCTCTCTGTCCACAGTATTGTTATCAGGATCGTTGTTGTTTCCATGCCTTGCTAGATTGTCAAACTAATATTTTCTCACGTTGTACCCATCTGTCTCTGTTGCCTTCAGTCTTGCCTGTTGTGACTATGTTCTCAAAACCTGCCTGTCTCATAAAGTGACAAAATAGAAGGTCTTTTTCCAACGACATCTCTATTGCCTCTAATTTTCCACTGTCTTGTTATTTATAATGAATGCACACATTTTCTCTTTTACTAGATGCGTTTCCATTTCTGCGTCATAGAAACATGGTTGATAAAATTTCAGTCTTCTATTTTGTTTATTATTGTTGAGTTTATTAGTTATTTGTCTCTTGAAAAAGGTCCCATTTGGACCGATACGTTGAGATTTGTCCTGTGTAGTTTTATTGTATGTTTTTTTTATATACTTTTTTATATATTTTTATTCATAGGCAAGGTAAGTGTTTTTAGTAACCAGTTTAATTCATTTTGCTTTAACAAAAGAATATCCGGGCGTAAAGCCAAAGGTATACCAAGAAAACGGTGGATGAAAAACATCTAGATAACCTTGAACAAACATGGACTAAATGCAACCATGGCGACACAGCCGGCCTTCGAACGACAGCTCCCCCCCCCACACCTACGCTCAATGGCAAGGGTTAAGTAAGATCAGCCATCCTTAACCTGGGGACAGACAATAGACAATACATTTATATACATAACACAATTATATAAGTACTACATTTATATATATATAACAAATGTACAGACTTGTCATGTTTAAGAATTATGGACTGTGGATGACAGTTGCCAGTGACATGAAATGCGAGATGGTGTTCTTTACAATCTTGTGAAGCAATCAAATACGATATACCGGTATGCATACACAAAGGCTAATTAAAATCTGATAAGAGGCAACAATAGTTACATGATCGTATAACAGGGAAACGTAATTTTGTTTGGCTACATTATTATTATTATTATTTTTTGTTGCGGACTTTTGGTTCGTTTTGTTCATTTTCTTCGTTATTTTATATTTTATATATAACAATTATCAATGATATACATATACACTGGACAGGAAATGGCAATATCGTCGATTTAAGTGCTTTATGAAATGGGATGAAATTCCTGAGACGTGAAATGATATGTAATGGGTACTTCAGTCCTGCGGGGGATACCGACCCCTACTAGGAGCGTCCACAGGAGGCGGATAGTGGAAGTCTCTTGAGGCCAGCTGTAAATAACCCTCTGGGCAAATAAACAGCCGCTGACCAAACGGTGTCGCTGACCACGAGGACGGGGTGGGATATCAGTCGGCGCTGATATCACCACTGAAATACCACATATGTCCATTGGCTGGCAGCATCAAAGCGAGTATGAGCCGCTATAAGCTCAGGTTGCTGGAGTGGGGTCACTGACCCCACTCCAGGAATGTGCCAGGGGGAGGGGAGGGGGTAGGGATAGGTTTAGGTAGGGTTAGAGGGTTGGGTAGGGTAAATGGGAAATTATAGATATTAGAACAAGAGAGAGCAATGTTCTTAAATCACCTTCCCTGATTGAGAGGTGTCTTAGATTACAAGAAATAAACCACAGAGGAGGATAATGAATACCTGGCAACAAAAAAATTATCCTAGGAGAGGGGAACTCTCAAAAACCGGGCAGATGGTGCTCGTTAACCCTGTTAGGCAAGCTGTCTAGGAGAAGGAAAACAAAATGAAACCTCCACTGCCCTGTGGACAATCCTTGGATGGATAAGGGCTAGGGAAACACATCCTGACTCAAAAGTAAGAAGGAAGACGGAGACACTGGACCGAAAGGTACAAAATAGTCCAGCCAAGGCTGAAAACCACAGTGTCACACAATGACTTCACATGTCAAATAAAAGGTTACAGATGATTCGTTTTGGTGCTTCATCTGTGGAATCCCGTCAGGCGGATGAAGTGCCGGGCTCTAAGCCTCGAAGGAGCCCACCCTCAGCGACTGGTGGTACCTCTGTCTCAATTTGTGGAGCCAGGAAAAGAGATCAGAGGAAAAAAACTACTGGTTCAAAAAAATCACATATAGATCATGATGCAGACAAAGACAAAAATAAGCATTTAAAAATATTGCAGTGGAATGCAGAGGGTGTTACAATGCAGAGGGTGTTGCAGAGGGTGAAGAGGATACAATAAAAAGACTGCACGTGCAAACCGATTACACACAGAGGAAATCGACATAGCATGCATACAGGAAACACACCTCACAAACAACAATAGATTCAACATCCGAGGATACCAAACATTTCGGAACGATAGAGAAAAAAGACATAAAGGAGGAGTTCTTATACTTGTGAAAAACAATATCATTGCCTCAGAAATTCGAGTAGACACAGAAGAACAGGCTGAAATCATTGGAACCTGTCTAACCCTTCCAACTAAAGAGGTCACAGTATATAACTATTACTGTCCACAAGACAAGAGCCTATCTCTACACACAATTAACACAAAAAAAGATAACTGTCTTGTAATTGGTGACTTTAATAGCCACTCACAGAGTTGGGGATATACAGAAAAAGATACTAGAGGAGAAGAAGTGGAAGACTGGCAGTGTGAGGTGAAACTTCAACTGCTTAATGAACCTGAAGACCACCCAACTTTCTACTCTAGAAGATGGCACACCACCTCAACCCCTGACCTAGCCTTTGCAACAGACGCCTTAGCGAAAATAACATACAGGGAAGTGCTGGAGCAGCTTGGTGGAAGTGACCATCGCCCCATCAAACTCACCATTGACATTAACCATACCCTGCTGGCCCTACAACCACACCCAGATGGAACTTCAAGAAAGCAAACTGGAGTAAGTTTGCTGACCTGACAGACAAATTCACAAAAACCTTAAATCCAAGGATTAAAAACGTGAAAAAAACTGCTCAACTCCTGGCTTCTGCACTTCTTCAAGCAGCCAAGCAAACCATACCAAGAGGTGCTAGGAAAAATTACAAACCGTACTGGTCTGACGAACTCGATGAGTTGGAGAAAGAAGTGTCAGAGGTCAGAGACACAGCAGAAAAAAGCCCATTAACATAAAACATATCACTAAAAGCTGCTGTAGCCAAACTAAGAAAAATGACAATTACAAACACAAGGAAAAGCTGGCATGAAAAAACAGAAAATTTAAACTTCGACAAAGAGGGAAGAAAGCTAAGGAAAATAACAAAAATGCTCAACAACGAAGATAACAAAACAGCACCAGCAGCTATAGAGAATGGTGGAGATGTACTCACAGGAAAGAAGGCTGCAAATCACTTTATACAGCATTACCAAAGTACTGCCTGCCACAAAGTCGATGAAAATAGGAGAAGAGAAGTAAGAAAAGAACTACGGAATATCGAAAAAGAGATCAGCAAAGATAAACAAGATGTCATGAATATTCCATTCACGATCAATGAACTAAATGAAGAACTAGCAGTATTAAAACTTAGGAAATCACATGACATACCAAATGAACTGCTAATTCACATCGGGCCATCAGCAAAAAAGAAATTAATAAATTTTTTTAACAACTGTTGGGATAGAGGTCTAGTGCCACAGGTGTGGAAAACCGCCATAATGATACCCATCCACAAGAAAGGCAAACCAAAAAATAAGGTGGACAGCTATCGCCCAATAAGTCTGACCAGCTGTGTTTGCAAATTAATGGAGCGCCTGGTAAACAAAAGAATGATGTGGTTCCTAGAAAAAAATAAAATCCTGCTAAATCAGCAAGCTGGCTTCAGAAAATGTAGATCAACTGAAGACCAGATTACACTAATTGCCAAGGAAGTAGAGGATGCTTTCCAGGAAAAAAAGCAGACATCAGTGGTGTGGGTAGATATGGAAAAAGCCTTTGATTGTGTATGGAAAGATAGACTCCTCCTCAAACTACAACAAAACAAAGTGACAGGGCGCATGTATTACTGGATAAAACACTACCTGCACAACCGAAAAGCAGCAGTGAAGCTTGAAATGAAGCATAGCAGAAAGAAACTCTTTAAGCATGGAGTACCACAGGGAGGTGTTCTATCCCCCACTCTATTCCTTATATTCATGAATGACATTGACCAAATTCTCTCGCGTAAAGTAAATGCTGCAATGTATGCAGACGATCTGGCGATATGGTGCAGTGAAGAGAACGTAGGCACAGCAAAAATAAGGTTGCAAGAAACTATGGACAATTTGGCCAAGTGGACAGACCAATGGGCCATGTCTATCAATGCCCAAAAAACTACCTATACCATCTTCAGCATGTCCACCAAACCACAGAAAATCCTACTAACCATAAATGGTCAAACATTGCCAAAAGATGAGACACCTACATACCTTGGAGTCACTTTTGATCCAAGACTTACATGGAAACAGCACATAGACAAGTGCCAAACAAAAGGTACAATGAGGACAGCACTCCTTAAAAAATTGGCTGGAACAGATTGGGGTGCAAATGGAAAAATTCTAAGTAGAGCATATACAGGTTATGTAAGACCAGCTTTGGAATATGGAATGTCAGCATGGGGGACTGCAGCCAAGAGTAACACTCAAAAGATCTCAAAGATACAAAACCGCAATCTCAGAATTATAACAGGAGGTATGAATACTACCCCAATCACAGAAATGGAAACATGCACAGGTTTGCCATCAATGGAAGAAAGAAGAAATGAAAAAATCCTCACACAGTATGCAAAGTTCAAATGTTTGGAGAGTCATCAAATGAACCAAAGACTAAGCAGACCTACAAAAAGAGCGACTCAAAAGAGGTAGCTTTCTACACTCCGCTAAACAGCTCCAGAAATCACTCACAGATACAGACCTACAAAACCTAAAACCACTAAATACCCAACATGGGACAGGAAAAACTTCCCAAGAATTATGGACAATATACCCAGCATTATTTCGAAAACAGAAACTACTATACAAGTACTAAAGGAGACAACTAAGAATCACATACAGAAAGCATACCCAAAGAATATATGGAAACGTATATACAGATGGATCAGCGAAAGAGGCAGTATTAGATGGAGGATCAGGAATATATATAGTAACACCAGATGGAAAAGAAATAGAGAAACCCATACCCACAGGCAAACATTCCACAAATTTCAAAGCAGAAATGGAAGCCATAATAGAGGCAGCCAAAATGCTCATGAATTGCTTGCCGAGTCACAACAGACATGTAGTATTTCTAACGGATGCAAAATCAGTATTGCAGTCATTGAAAGATCCAAAGAACACGAGCATGAATGAACTTACGGCCTGCTTACTACACCTCAGCAGTACCACCAAAGAAACAGTACTGCAGTGGATCCCAGGTCACTGTGGCATACCTGGAAATGAAAAAGCTGATCTCCTGGTAAGGAAAGGGGGATCACTGGAACAAATAGAAAATGATAATACGTATTATGAAAGTAAGACCATGTTAAAAGCAGAATATAAGAAAAAGTGGAAGCAAATGCACCCAACTGCAGAACCAAATGACCCCTACCACCAAATGTCACGCATGGAACAAACCATCATTTTCAGACTACGAACTGGTCACAACAGACTGAGAAGTCACATGCTCCGAAAGCTGAAGATTGGTGAGACAGACCTGTGCAACTGTGGACTGAGCCCAGAGACTGCAGAACACATTCTTCATGCCTGTCAACTCTACCAAGAAGAGAGGGAGAAAATATGGCCTTCTGAGACGGCACTGCTTCCAGACTTGAGGGGTTCCATGGATGACCTGAAGCGAATCACACAATTCATTGAAGCTATTGGGGCTGTAACCTGATATCTGACTGAAGAACGATGAAGAAGAAGAAGAAGGTACTTCAGTCGTATGGAGTGAATTAAGGGTGATAACATATAAGAAGATATTTCTTGTATTAACTGTATATGAAATTTTCTTTCGTTTATTGTAATTTGAATAGTTTGTGGTAACAAGTGTACACCATCATATCAAAGAAATTCTCATGATTTGGTGTATCAAAGAAAGTACAATGTTTTTTCATTTGCAAGTGTGATATATTGATATTTAATCTTTAATACATTATCATGCATTGGAACAAACAATTATGTTGTTTTCAGGATCTTTCCCATTTTTCCAGTGTATATTTACCGTTTTCTCACAGTATAATTTGCAATGGACCCCTTTTTGCTTTTATTTTCTCTTTATTCACATTTTCTAATAAACTGCATCGAAATATAGTGATATTACACATACATCTATATATCTATGTTAATTCAACGCCGAATACGGAGCTTAGGGCAGAAACCAGAGCTCCCCAGTTCGAGCCATGTGATGTTACTATGCGTAATTCTTGCATTTTGTTGAGATTCATACTCATACACTCTTTTAGATAGGCCATCGCTAAGACGTGGTGATCCTATGAGTACACATTGAATATGGAAAAGGCAACAGGCGCTAGAGGGAAGCGTAGTGTATGTGATTCGATATAGTGGCAATGGAGCTACAATTGTCCGTCACGAGATCGACTGCCCGAAGTGCTGTTCATGCTAGAGAACATACAGAAGTCACAAGTCCCATCAAATTTGACCCCATTCAAAGTAGAAGTCATGACTCGGATAGGGGTGCAAAGGGAACGCATTGCTCTCGGCGGACCCAGGGTTAGCAGATAACCAAGATCCCAAATGTACCTCCTCGCGGTGCACCCTGGAAAGAGAAAACAGCAGCTCGAGCTGATTCTGGCCAAATAATTTGGAGATCATGTCCGAGAATGTGGAGGAAGCAGATGGAAATATATTTGACTGCAAAAGAGACAGACAATATCTCCGACACCATTTACATCACCACTTACAGCGACACTGTCGACATACACTGTTAGTCCAGTCAGAACATTGGAGGGGCGGCCAATGTAAAAGGCACGTAAAGGTCGGTGCATGAGATAAACAAATATATGTCATAATGAGTACAATGACACAATGAAAGAGCAGAACAGCGCCAGAGGGCAGCGCGAACTGCAAATTAAAAGTGAACAGTTCCTAGGTAAGGGGAACTATAAGCTCTGTTAGCTCGAGACAAGCTTCTGGTTACCTGTGATCCTTATAAGCAGAGACCCAGACCCAATCGTGGGCGCTCGGAAAAGCAAGAAGACCTAAACCAACTCTAATGTCGAGCTTTCCTATACCGGAAATATGCTCACGAAGAGAAAGGGTTCCAAACCCGATGGGCTTAGGCAAGAAGGGAACAACGATCGTAGTCCTTGCACAACTCTACTGTCAAGATTTTCTATACCGGAAATACACTTGCAGAGAGAAAGGGTTCAGTACCTGATGGGCTCAGGCACAAAAGGGACAACTATTTAGCCCTGGCCCAACTCTATTGTCAAGCTTTCCTATACCGGAAATACACTTGCAGAGAGAAAGGGTTCAGTACCTGATGGGCTCAGGCGCTATTGGGACAAGGTCGCTCAGCTCGAGAACGCCTTGCTCTCAAACGCGTGGTGTGAGACTCAAACTTGTGCGAGGGGTTCACGATGTCTGTGAACGACGCCTCGGGTAGGATGGCGAACGAGCCAGGGTCAAACTCTTCTGGCGAGTTCTTCCTCATACGGAACCAGGCTCGCGGATGAGAAAAGGTTCAGTACCCGATGGACACAGGCAGAGTTCGTCCAATTGCACAAGATGGGTTTATAGACGGTGGAGCATCTCGTGCCAGATAGACGCCATCGAAAAGCGTCTTGGCGAAGAGGCACTACACACCATCGTGCCCGGCGACAGATACACAGGTTGTCACGGACTAGGGACCAAACCCGAAATAAAGGAAAGACGAAAACGGATGTGCTGGACTTCGGACGTCCTGACTACAAGTGGCCAACCGGGGTGCAAATAATCACAGTTTTACTGTGGAACTTGCAGCACAACGTACTTCACGCTCACTGGCGGAAATAACACGAAATATTCGTTGTGGTTATTTGAGAGCGAACGCTGAAGAAATAGAAGAAGATAACCAAGATCCCAAATGTACCTCCTCGCAGTGCACCCTGGAAACAGAAATACAGGATATCGAGTTGATTCTGTCCAAATCATTTGGGGATCGTGTCCGAAGAATGTGGAGGTAGCAGATGGAAAGAAATTTGAATGCATAAAAGACAGACAATATATCCGACACCACCAGCAACACCACATACAGCGGCACTGTCGATATACAGTGAAGCTAGTTAGTCCAGTCCGAACATTGGAGGGGCGGCCAATGAAAAAAAGCATAAAAAGTTGGATGCATGGCGAAAGACAGATAGATTTCATACTGAGTACAATGGAAAAAAAAATGAAATGGCAGTGGGCAGCGCAAACTGCAAATAGATAGTGGAAACGATTACGGAAATGGGAACTACAAGCTCTGTTATCTCGTGACGAGCTTCTAGTTACTTGATTTCCTTATAGGCAGAGAAAAATATCCAATAATGGGCGTCTAGCAAAGCAAAAAGACCTGGCCTAACTAATGTCGAGTCTATACCAGAAACATGCTTGCAAAGAGAAAGGGTGCCGTTACCGATAGGTTCAGGCAAGAAAGGGACAAAGATGGCAGTCCTAGCCCTAATTCTACTGTCAGATTTTCATATACCGGAAATACACTTGCAGAGAGAAAAGGTTCAGTACCTGATGGGCTCAGGCGCTATTGGGACAAGGTCGCTCAGCTCGAAAACGCCTTGCTCTCAAACGCGTGGTGTGAGACTCGAACTTGGGCAAGGGGTACTCGATGTCGGTGAATGACACCTCGGCTAAGCGAAAGAGCCAGGGTCCAACTCTTCTGTTGAGTTCTTCCTCTTAAGGAACCAGGTTTACAGATGAGAAACGGTTCATTACCCGATTGGCACAGGCACAATACGTCCAACTACACGAGGCAAGTTCATAGAAGTGGAACACTTCGTGCGAGACAGATGTGAACAAAAATCGTCTGGGCGAAGAGTCACCACATACATGCGTGCCTGTCGACAGATAGGGAGGTTGTCACAGGCTAGGGTAGCCCACCCGAATTGTCAAGGCATGCCCAAATTGGATGTTCTAGGTCTACAAGGCGCATAACGGTGGCACAAAGTAATCACGCTCCCGGCGGAAATCACACGGATATCCATGCTGGTTACAATGGAGCGAACGAAAGAAAAAAAATGATTTTGATATTGGATAGGCCAACCCGAGCTTGTACCACTGGGTATGAAAGAAAGCTTTGAATATTGGATAGGCCAACTCGAGCTTGTACCACTGGGTATGAAAGAAAGCTTTGAATATTGGATAGGCCAACTCGAGCTTGTACCACTGGGTATGAAAGAAAGCTTTGAATATTGGATAGGTCAACTCGAGCTTGTACCACTGGTTATGAAAGAAAGCTTTGAATATAGATCCCCATTGCACATAGGAACACCGTTGAACAAACGTCGAGGAGAACTTTGTTCTGGATTTCTGTGCAAAGCAGTGTTGAGACTCGGACGCTGGACACCGTGGCAACGTAGACAGGAAGCAAGTCCATGTCTTTAGACATTCCAACATAGCCCAACTCGACTGTCACCGTTGGTCAACTACGGCTCATACACAGAGAATTAGATTCAGTACCCAAGGGTCGTCTATGAAACTCCTCGTTCCAGATAGGAGTACTCCACTTCGTTTTCTTGGATAATATACGCAATGGTGAAGAGTCAAAATACACAGACCACGCATGGCGATGGATTGGAGGGCCATCACAAGCGGACGAGACGAGTGCGTGAGAAATTTACAGGTAAAATCTCAGACCCCTGACGTGTTTGGCAAAGCAGCACCTCGTCTAGGAAGGTGTATCAACCCTGAGTCTAATTCAACTATCGCCGTTACCCAAGACGGCTCATACAGAAGAAATTAGGTCTGGGACCTAAGGAGACAAAGGGTGGTAATGGAATGATCTTCCTTCATGCTACAGCTCGCTTGCTGCGAAGCGCCTCGCCAGAGGAAAGACAAACATTGGGTGACCAAATCAAACTATCAGCTCGTCTCGTAACATGTATTAGAAGACTCCTCCAATAGGCATTGCACCAAGCCGAAAGCTGAAGCATCCTGGGTACGAATGGAAGCTCGGAGAAACCTTCCCATTGCACAAAAGAAGCAAGAGCTAATCACTCGCAATTCCTGGAGTTGAAAGAACGAAAAGAAAGAGAAGATTAAGGATGATTTGGGATGGAGCGGCCCCACCTATATGAAAAAGGCACAAAAACAATGCTGAAACTGAATGTGTCCGGATAAAAAGTGGACATATCGCAGCCATGCTGTAAACCACAACACAACGCTTTCCATTATCTGGACTACATCGTGCTAAACAGCAGGAGTGTGACGAGGACAAGAGCAGAAGAAAAACACGTTAAGAATCTTCTTTCTGCCTATGATGTGTCACCAATTATTTGTCTAGTATGGACGTCGAATATGTATGGGTTTTAAAAAATTTCACTTTGTAAAAATACCGTAATGTTTTAATAATTCTTGATTTAATATAAAAGTACTACTGTAATATAATGTATTCATGCTGATAAATGATAATAGTTCACTGAAGCGACTGTGAATGAGTCAGAAAAGTAAACTTTTATATCAACTAAAGATACATGTTATTGTTAGTTTGTAAGAGTCAAGAGGGCATAGTACTATGGCTGTTTGTCCAACAACATATGAAATATTGGGAAATTACGTCATTGTGAAAACAGAAAAATATTTATGTTGTCAGTAACTTGAATAATTATTTTTAAAATTTCAAAAACCCTGTTGAAATACTTTGTTATAAATTACTTTGCAAACTCTTTGTACACTATTGTATTGGTTTATTAGGTAGCGTCTCATTGCGTATTTGTAGTTTGATGTTTATTAATTCTGTGTTTAGTTTCTGGGAAGCAGTCAGAATAACAGTTTCAACTGCAAGCTAGTAGGGACATATTTGTTTCGGAAAAAAATATTTCTATAACAGAAAATGAAGAAAAACATAGTTCATAATTTGAAAGTGGCAAGAATTATTCTTGGTGGAATTCTGGCAAACATCCCTCTAGTTATTGGATATTACTATGGGAATTTATCAACATATACCGATTCTTATTTTATTCGTTCTGTTGAAAGGGAGAATCACATGACAGGAACACTGTGGCTGACGTCCACCTCTGGACATCTTTCGTGTTTATTGGTTCAATTTTAGCAGGAATAATTTCTAACCGAATCGGATTAAGATTAACTTTGTTGATGGGAATATTAATTGTTAACGTAGGAGTTTATACAAGTTTCTTTACAATTCAGTCAAGTTTCTGGTCCTTGCATATAACACTTGGTGTTATGGCAGGAATAGGTTCCGGGTTAAGTTACGCAACAGTCCTGATTTATATAGCGACATGGGTCAAACATAGAACTGGTCTTGCTTCAGCTGTTGTATTATCTGCTTTTGGTGGAGGCAGCTCTATTGCAAACACAATTTCTACAATTTTTATTATACCTGAAAATATGGAAACAATAACAAGAACAAATCTACACAAATGGAAATATAAACACGCAAAGTACAGAACAATACGGTGCAATAGACAGCGTTAATATTTCGATAAAGAATTCAGATCACCAAGAGAAATTGATAGCTGAGAATATAGAGGCAGGTCAGAGCAACGGATCTATAAATTTTGAAGCCCAAACAGGACTTGCCAGATTTACACCTCTAGATGCTCTTCGAACCAAAACTTTATATATATTTGGGATTTCGCAAGCTTTATTGATGATTGGTTTTACTATAGAAACCACTTTTTATAAACAGTTTGGAGTTCTGTATATTAATGATGATTCTTTCTTGGCAAAAATTGGTGTAGGAATAAGCATTATTGTGTGTGTAAGCAAGATAGTGTGGGGGTCTGGCTGCTGACAAGTTTGACATAAAATATATAACAATTTTCGGCACTTCTGCTCATGTTTGTCTTGTATCCTTTTGGTACTTCACTGCACCTGTTAACAAGTGGCTTTACCTGGTCTGGACTTTGATTATGATAGCCGCCGCAAATTCTATCATAATTATATATCCCATGGGAGTTCTCAAGTTCTTTGGTCATGAGCACTACATGACCATCTATGGAATTGTATCGGCATTTCGTATCATTACTTCCTTTATCATTTCAGGTCTAGCTCAGGTAATTATTGCAAACTTAGGCTGGCTCTGGTTGTTCTTTTTTGCTTTAGCAACAAGCTTTCTAGCACTGATTCTTGTTATTTTTCTCCCTAACATTCCGAAACTGTGATACATGTATTTCTTCGTTACATTCACAAACTATGATAAACATTTCTTCCTTACATTCACAAACTGTGATAGATATATATCTCCCTTACATTCATAAACTGTGATACACGTATTTCTCCCTTACATTCATAAACTGTGATAGATATATTTATACACTGATACAAATGTTTCAAACGTTAAAAAGAATTAATTAATTAATTAAACACTCAATCAATCAATCAATTAATTAATTGATCCGTAAATCAGTCAATGAATGCATTAATTAATTAATTAGTAAATCAATCAATCAATCAATCAAGTGCTATGTAGAGTGATGTATGCGATCACGTCTCTTAACAACTCTCTGTTTTGTGCTTTGTTAATAGATTTAGTTAGTGACATCCTCTTGTGCCACAATAACAATTCACCACGAATTATATCTTGACCTTCCTCTGTGACATCTATTTCCGGTGGTCACTATATGTTTTGCTCTTCTCATCACACGCTCTAAAACATATTGACGGCATGATTCTAATTTCTCCAATAGTTTGTCTCTTGATTTTAGCAACCCATGACTTCTACACGAGTTTTCGTAGATGTCCATGGAGTTTTCAGCATTCTTTAAAAAAAAACAACCTATCAGTGAATCCAGATCTCATTAAGTGTATTTGTTTACAATCCACGTTGTATAGAGGAGTAACTAGTGAATGCAATTATATTATTACTGCATTGTACTGTACTTTAACATTATATTATTCCCCATCGGGGCCTGCTCTTCTCCACCAGAGCCTGGAAACTAAGACTGGCCAAGCCCTCCTAAAATCGAGCAAGACCACAGTCTACCATTCCAAGTGCAGGTGCTGAAGATGGAGGCAACCAGCCAGAGGCGCACCACAGCAATCAGGATGTCACCCAACAACCCACGCAATGGAAATATGCTTATATCTGATATATAGTACCTGCCCTGTGACGGACATCCAGGAAATGACGGTGCCGGACCCTAAGCTACTGGAAGTAATTCTCAATTGCCACGATGAGCCAGGAGGCATGAGATTAGAATAACTGTCCAAAAAAACAAGACCATTAAACATAATGCATTGGAATGCTGAAGGTATCAACAACGAAAACAAAAAAGAAACTCGAATATATCTTAAATGAAGCAATTAAATGTATGCTGATTGAAAGAAAACCATCTTAATAAGGATGGAGCTTTTAAAATAAGAGTAGTTTCACAATAAAAAGTGTTGATCAATAGAATCAACACCCATAGTAGAGATGGAGAAAATGGGGACAATACAAACATTGAGTGAACGCAGAAACACAAAAGTGCTAATACATTCAGAAAAGTTTCACTGTATGCCAAGTCATCCAATTAAATAAAGATTTCAAAACTTAGCAATGGGGCGACTGAAAAGAAGTAGCTTTATTTTATCCATCAGGCTAAAAGACTCCGTGGAAAAATCTCAAACTTGCTGGAGGTTGACATCCGTCTAAAGTCTGTACCAGAACACACCCCCTTGGAGAGAGGATGGTGGATTACCTATTCATATCCAAACTGAGGTGAAAGGAATTTTCAGTGAGAATGAACAAAGTAGTTTACAACGACGAAGGACAGTTACTCTCGCTCTACTGGATGAAGCATACCCACATGACATATGGATCAGATTCTATATAGATTAGTCAGCAGAGAATGCAGTGAAAAATGGAGGAGCAGGAATATATGCAGAGTTCCCAAACAATGTAAGGAATACAATTAAATTACCAACAGGGAAATTCTGACATAATTACGAGGCAGAAATCCAGACAATCAAGGTGACAATAAAATATAACTGTTAAGCACAAATCTCGAATCACAGCCTGTAGTATTCCTGACAGATGCAAGATCAGTAATCCAAGCGCACCAATCCAGAAAACTACCAGACATGCAAATACTACTGACCAAACTAAGTAAGCAACGTAAAGTAGCTATTAAGTTGATACCATCACATTGTGCAATACCTGGAAATGAGAAAGCAGATCGTCTCGCTAAGGAGGAAGCTGCTGATGATCTACCAGATGTGCTAACAACTTCCCATAAAAAAGAAACAGGTGATCATGGCAATTAGAACTCCAACTCCAACTCAGGATATTATTAAGAACAGAACAGACAAAGCTATCATTCCGCGCCTCAGGGCAGGACATAACCGACTCCGCAGCGCATGTACACAAAGTTCAAGATTGGTAATACGGCCATGCATACATGTGGATAGGTACCACAGACAACAGAACATATTCTTCAGAAATGTTAGGAATATGAAATACTGAGGCAAATACAATGGCTCAGAGAAACAACAATTGACGGAAAACTACGAATTTCTGTACAAGTTACAGAACACAGGCAAGTTTATAGTAGAAACAAAACTTCAGATATTGGCATGTTTCAGGCCAACAAAAGAACAAGAAAAAGAAGAATTATTATATTATATTGTATTGTATTATCTGGAATTGTATTGTATTGTATTATCTGGAATTGTATTGTATTGTATTGTATTGTATTGTATTGTATTGTATTGTATTGTATTGTATCTTACTTACTGTACTGTAAATGTTACGTTTTGTTATGTAATATTAGATTACGCTACGTTACATTACAGTACGTTACATTACGTTACATTGCATTACATTGTATTGTATTCATCATCATCATCAAGTGCCGTCTCCGTCTCCGTTGGCTGCAACGTATCTCCAACATCTCCTGTATTGTATTAAATTATGTTAAATTACGTTACATTATATTACGTTATGTCACGTTATGTTATATTATGTTATATTATATTGTTGTGTTGTGTTACTTGATAATATATTATGCCATGCCATACCATACCATACTTTGTTCTTCGATCTTAGTTTTGGTAAAGAAGGCGCTCTTTACATGTCTTTTGTTCAAATTTGGAACAAATCCTCGTGCAGGTTGATCTCCCAGGTTTCTACACATACCAAAGAGGCATATTTCACGATTTTCTACAGTCATCCAAACGGCTGAGTTATTTGGAGAGCTTTATGTTCCGATGTATCCAGTGTGGCACCCCTATGACCCTAACGTGTTATGCGTCTTATTATTATTATATCTGGAATATTATCTTGTCATCAGATATTTATTATATTAGACACGTTGTGTGAAAGTGATTGCTCTTCCTGATGTTACAACTGGATTCTCCATTGACTGTGCTGATATTGTGAATGCAACCAATGGGTTTGGCCAGTTGGATGATGTGAGGCGTATTTATAACTAGAATGAAGGTCCTGACAGTGAAGAGTGGTACTGCAAGAAACGGACAACATATAGGATGATGATAACAATGATGAAATAATCCATTTATATCTGAGGAGGTAGCAAATGACAGCCCTTGGACTTTTAGTTCAGGATGTAAGACATAGCCCCACTGTATTCTTATGTCCAAGCATGTCGTAGGATGCGATAAATGGAAAATTGAGAAAGGCCTTTCTGACAACAGCACGTAGTCTACTTCCAACTTGTAAAAAAAATGAACTAAGGGGGACACGTGGGGACTCCTATATGAATTCAAAAACATGGTTACTTAAGGGGAAATTTATGACTGACTGTTCAGTCCCCAAAGGAAATTTATGGATAAATGTTTAGTCCCCAAAGGGAATTTATGGATAAATGTTAGTCCCTATAGGGAATTTATTGATGAATGTATAGTCCCCAAAGGGAATTTATGGATGAATGTTAGTCCCTATAGGGAATTTATTGATGAATGTATAGTCCCCAAAGGGAATTTATGGATGAATGTTAGTCCCTATAGGGAATTTATGGATGAATGTTAGTCCCTATAGGGAATTTATTGATGAATGTATAGTCCCCAAAGGGAATTTATGGATGAATGTTAGTCCCTAAAGGGAATTTATTGATGAATGTTAGTCCCTATAGGGAATTTATTGATGAATGTTAGTCCCTATAGGGAATTTATTGATGAATGTATAGTCCCCAAAGGGAATTTATGGATGAATGTTAGTCCCTATAGGGAATTTATTGATGAATGTTAGTCCCTATAGGGAATTTATTGATGAATGTATAGTCCCCAAAGGGAATTTATGGATGAATGTTAGTCCCTATAGGGAATTTATTGATGAATGTTAGTCCCTATAGGGAATTTATTGATGAATGTATAGTCCCTATAGGGAATTTATTGATGAATGTATAGTCCCCAAAGGGAATTTATGGATGAATGTATAGTCCCTATAGGGAATTTATTGATGAATGTTAGTCCCTATAGGGAATTTATTGATGAATGTTAGTCCCTATAGGGAATTTATTGATGAATGTATAGTCCCTATAGGGAATTTATTGATGAATGTATAGTCCCCAAAGGGAATTTATGGATGAATGTATAGTCCCTATAGGGAATTTATTGATGAATGTATAGTCCCCAAAGGGAGAAATTCTAGTACGCCAGTATGTCGGGATTGCCCTTAGAAAAGTAGCACATCACATAATTGTGCGTCAACTAGCTATCATTCTTCTGTCAGATTTGTTGACCCACCCGCAGTCATGGCACATGGAAAATTCGACATCACAGGAGTCTGCCACAAAAGGATTATTTACGATGACGGGAATTGAACCAGGTCCGTTCTAGCGGCACCGAATCGCATTGAAGCTCACGTAAACAGGTTTCCTTACTTGACGAACCATATCACCGAGGGAACACGAATTTACTTGCCACAAAGGACAAAGGTGCAATGTCCGCTGGCCTACATCTTTTTGTCATCGTTGGGGACTATTTGATAAAAGACAAATGCAAGGAATTGAGGCAAGATGTAAAAATGAAGATTTCTTTCACAGGTGACATGTTGTCAGCGTTTCCCAACTTTCCTTAATCGCATCCTACAACATGCTTGGTCATAAGAATACAGTGGCCCTATGTCTTGCACCCTGAACTAGAAGTCCAAGCCACAGTTGCAACACGGACGAGAGACATCTAGAAAAAAAAACACAAGTTATTAACAAAACATAGAACCGAAACAGTAACAAAAATATTAAAAAATGATTAAATTGCAGTTTTACGATGAATAATACACAGGGTCGACGTTTTATCAGAATATCGTTATTGAGTTAGTGAAAACGAAACACATAATTGGACCACAAAATCAAACGGAGACAAAATGCAAGTAATGCAACAGTAACTGATGTCTGAAAAATAACACACACAAAAAGAAAGACGAGGAGAGACGAGAACGACAGAAATGTGATTACACGAGAAAGTAAATTAGGATATACACAGAAACTACACAGAACGACAGAAATGTGATTACACGAGAAAGTAAATTAGGATATACACAGAAACTACACAGAACGACAGAAATGTGATTACACGAGAAAGTAAATTAGGATATACACAGAAACTACACAGAATGACAGAAATGTGATTACACGAGAAAGTAAATTAGGATATACACAGAAACTACACAGAACGACAGAAATGTGATTACACGAGAAAGTAAATTAGGATATACATAGAAACTACACAGAATGACAGAAATGTGATTACACGAGAAAGTAAATTAGGATATACACAGAAACTACACAGAACGACAGAAATGTGATTACACGAGAAAGTAAATTAGGATATACACAGAAACTACACAGAACGACAGAAATGTGATTACACGAGAAAGTAAATTAGGATATACACAGAAACTACACAGAACGACAGAAATGTGATTACACGAGAAAGTAAATTAGGATATACACAGAAACTACACAATTGAAAACATATTTTTTCATTGCTTTTATTTTATTATAAATATATTTTTCCTTTTTTTTTTAGCTCACATATTTTTCCAAATACTAAAGAAAAGTTGAGACATTAATGTTAACTACAACTTTATTACCAAATGCTAGCAAACTTTAAGACTATAGTTAGCTGTAACTACATAGCATATCATCATAGAATCATATAACAATAGCTGTAACTACATTATATCATCATAGAATCATATAGCTATAGCCGTAACTACATTATATATCTTCATATAACTATAGCTGTAACTACATTACATATCTTCATATAACTATAGCTGTAACTACATTATGGTCTAGTGTATCAAATATTAATTTTTTTTGGTGATAAATCTTCTCATTCGTTCTCGAATTTCTGCAGATTAAAGAATGTAGACCAGAGAATGGAATTTCTGCAGATTAACAGAATGTAGACGAGAGAATGGAATTTCTGCAGATTAACAGAATGTAGACGAGAGAATGGAATTTCTGCAGAAACAGAATGTAGACGAGAGAATGGAATTTCTGCAGATTAACAGAATGTAGACGAGAGAATGGAATTTCTGCAGATTAACAGAATGTAGACGAGAGAATGCAATTTCTGCAGATTAACAGAATGTAGACGAGAGAATGGAATTTCTGCAGATTAACAGAATGTAGACGAGAGAATGGAATTTCTGCAGATTAACAGAATGTAGACGAGAGAATGCAATTTCTGCAGATTAACAGAATGTAGACGAGAGAATGGAATTTCTGCAGATTAACAGAATGTAGACGAGAGAATGCAATTTCTGCAGATTAACAGAATGTAGACGAGAGAATGGAATTTCTGCAGATTAACAGAATATATAAAAGAGATGACGGCATAAATGACGACAGACGTGAAACAGAAGTTAAGGAGAATAAGAATGGTTAAAAGTACCTTCAATGACATGAGGAAAATAGTAACATCTAAACAAATTACAAACAAGTTAAAAATGAGAATTATAAAATGCTACATCTATTCTATATTAATGTATGGCTCAGAAACATGGATACTAAATAAAGAATTAGAAGACAGAATTGATGCCGTTGAGATGTGGGCAGGGCCGGCCCTAACAATTGAGGGGCCCAATGCGAAACGGATTGCGTGGGGCCCAGTCTGGGTAGGGAAGAGGATAATAAAATAAATTATAATATTAATTTATGGGCCTATGAAGTGCGGGGCCCAATGCGGCCGCATAGGTTGCAATGGCCAAAGACCGGCCTTGGATGTGGGTATATAGAAGAATAGGGAGAACATCATGAAAAGAGAAGAAAACAAACAAAGAGGTTCTAAGAACACTTAATATGAAGACAGAATTACTAAGAGAAATAAAGATCAGGCAAATAAAATATTTTGGACACATAAAAAGACCTTATTGAAGACCTTAGTTGAGGGTAAAGTCAAATGGAAGCGAGTAAGAGGTAGACAGAGATACAAGTGGGAGAATAACATCACACGATGGCCAGGTTAAAGTATAGCAGAGTGTACCACCAAGACAAGAGACAGAGGATGTTGGAGGTCTGTTTCAACCAACCTTCGTTGCGGAGACGGCACTTGATGATGATGAGACTAGAGAATGGAATGCATTGTGTCATTGTTTACAGTTTAGCTGTGATATCTGCGACTTTCGACCTGCAACATCTGACTTCAGCATTGCTTCTGGTTTATTTTGACCCTTCATGGGATGGGCCCGTCATTTGTCAGTAAATAGATAGGGGTGGTGTCTGTAAAAGTTTGAAAGTGAGTGGGGGTGTCCAAGAGAATCTGACATCAACAATAGTGTAATATAAACAACAATGCAATTGTTCTCAAATATAGTGCATACATTTAAATATATAATTATTTGTGGGTAATAAGATGCCTCACTGAAATAAGAAGCCTCCCGGCAATAAGAGGAATTACTGAAATAATATGCCTCACTGTAATAAGATTCCTCACTGTAATAAGATGAATCACTGAAATACGATGCCTCCCTGTAATAAGATGCCTCACTGAAATAACATTTATTTTTTTGGATTTTACTCTTGGCAGTAGATTACACATGTATATCATAACTATATGAAATAGCATACCATAAGAAAGTGTATGAAAATACATTTCACATAATATATGAAACAATAAATCAGAAATGAATATATGTGAAATGTACTACAACAGAAATATTTCTTCTTCTCTGTTGATTCTCAAACGTTTGCAAATTAGGAGGATGCAGTCTGGAAAGCAGAATGCAATATCTCATGGTTTACAGCTTTGCTGCGATATCTATTTGGCCTGGCATATCCGACGTCATTATGCCATAATTCTATGAAACAATACTTCTCTGGGGAAATCACATGAACATTACTGCTGGTCATTTGAGAACAAACGCAAGCAGTCAACAAAAATGAAGCTGTTTCTCCTGTGTAAAAACGGTTTCCCCGTAGCTTTCATTGAAAAAAACTTTAACTTTCATTCTTATGAAATAATTTTAGAAGCCTCGTATAGGATGTCTATATGTCTATATACAGGGCATGTTTCACCATCTTCCACACATATGTAGTCTATATGTCTCTATAGTCTATATACAGGGCATGCTTCAGCATCTTATACTTATGTAACCGGATTAATCCGGGAAGTAAAGACTGCGAGGGAGAGGAGATGGCTACCGCCCTCATTTGCAGAGCCTGTGAAATGTGAGATCGCTAACATCTCACACCCCTACGGCATTAATAAATGCTATGGGTTACTTTACTTTTTTTTTTTACTTATGTAACACTGAAGTAAACAACTATTGCTACAGACGTTTGTTAAGAATTAGCTATATAGAAAACAAGGCAAACATATTTGTCCGGCAGCAAATAAACAATCTTGCAGGTTATCAAGTACCACATTTGACAGTTATGAAACGACGTAACTTGTTTGGTTTGGACATAAAACTAGACACGACTCGCTTTCTAATATTATTAATAATAATAAGGATCAGTCGAGGGTAGAAGGAAGATAGGAGGAAACAGTTATGGATTCAGTATATAAAGGAATGGTCTGGAATGATTTTTTTTATTCTCCTCCGAATGGTTGCGGATAGAAATGTTTGAAGAACTTTTTTGTGCTGATGTCTCCAGTGTTGTAATTATACGACACTGACAAGTTATTATTATTATTATTATTATTATTATTATTATTATTATTATTATTATTATTATTATTATTATTATTATTATTATTATTATTATTATTATTATTAATACATCAAATGACGAGATGCTACAACCAGGTCGTCGAGACGTCTTTGTTAAGGGTGGGGAGGGTAATATTTGTCTTAAAAAATACACAATTTCAGAGATTGTGTGGGTAATATAATCATTTTCTAACTTATGGACAACATAATCATTTTCTAATTTTTTCGGACAACATAGTCATTTTCTAACTTGTGGACAACATAATCATTTTCTAAATTGTGGACAACATTATCATTTTCTAACTTGTGGACAACATAATCATTTTCTAATTTTTGTGGACAACATAATCATTTTCTAACTTGTGGACAACATATTTATTTTCTAATTTTTGTTTACAACATAATAATTTTCTAATTTTTGTGGACAACATAATAATTTTCTAACTTGTGGACAACATAATCGTTTTCTAACTTTTGTGGACAACATATTAATTTTCTAACTGTTTTGGACAACATAATTTCCGTAGGGTTTTGATATCTTTTTTATTTGGGAAACCATTGAAAGGAAGGGGGCGGGGCGGTCACTGCCTCCAAGTAGTGTTGTGTTCTTGAGTATAAATAATCACCAAGACAGAAGATATCCGACAACGTAGAGAGTACCACAGTAACAAACCTAAGATGTTATATGACTTACATTATAGGACTTACCCAAAATATATATGTAACATTGTTTACTTCCGCGATCGTTACAGTTAGCAAGTACCAATTGTAGAGATACGGAAACATGTAGGAGTTGGCAGGTTACAATTGTAGAGATACGGAAACATGTAGGAGTTGGCAGGTTACAATTGTAGAGATACGGAAACATGTAGGAGTTGGCAGGTTACAATTGTAGAGATACGGAAACATGTAGGAGTTGGCAGGTTACAATTGTAGAGATACGGAAATATGTAGGAGTTGGCAGGTACCGATTGTAGAGATACGGAAACATGTAGGAGTTGGCAGGTACCGATTGTAGAGATACGGAAACATGTAGGAGTTGGCAGGTACCGATTGTAGAGATACGGAAACATGTAGGAGTTGGCAGGTACCGATTGTAGAGATACGGAAACATGTAGTAGTTGTCAGGTACCGATTGTAGAGATACGGAAACATGTAAGACCGATAGCACTCTCCAAGTATACTTTTTAGTTGTGACATTTCTAATGATATTCCAATAATAGAAATCCATTTTAATTTAATAAAACATTTTGCTAAAGATATAGGAGGGGGGGGGGAAGGAGGGGGTTTGAATAAAGTAACATTTTAGTACTTTTTCAGCTAAAGATTGTAGTTTTTTTACTTTAATTTTTTATTTTTGGAGGTGGAGACAATAGTTTTTGTTGTATATGTAGTTCTATACTGTTGTATATTCAGTTATATATTTTTGTATATTTAAGCGTCTATGAATTCTTGACAGCTGTTGTATTTGTTTTTGTTGACAATAGTTTTTTTTGGCATATGTAGTCTATATTGTTGTATATTTAGTTATATATTGTATATTTTGTAGTAATTTAGTTATATATTTTTGTATATTAAAGCGTCCATGAATTCTTGACAGCTGTTGTGTTTGTTTTTGTTGACAATAGTTTTTGTTATTTATTTAAGAAAATGATGTCCAATTAGATCTGAATGCGTAAACTAGATTTTCACATTCAATGTGTAAACATTACCTGTACATTATATAAAAGAGAACGACAGAGCCTTCACTGCAACTAATTATCTGAGGTAGTTATTGGCACCTGGGGTTTAAAGTTCTCTAACTACGATTCTCTCAATGGGATTCTCTCATTAAAATTCTCTCACTAACGCCTCAACGATAGAAGTTTAGTATATTTTACAATATAAATGACTAATTACTCAAACTGCAGTCATTTAGTTTTATATTTGAACTACTTGCAGACTTTGACATGTCTAACATTATCATAGATGTAGGTTTAGAAATGCATGTATCACAGTTTTGTATCAAGAACAACTTACATACAAATTTACTCTCCATGCAACTCAAGATGTAATAAGGCCTGTCAGGTCATTGGTCAATTAACACCTCTACTAAGAAACAAAGATATTACACTAGAAACAAAGAAAGAGCTTTTCAACACCATTTTCTTACAACCATTGCGTTATCAGTGTCAAACTTGGACATTAGATTCTAGAACAATACATAAGATTAACACCACTGAAATGAAATGTGTGAGACGTATGATTGGAGTTAGCTTGAGAGACAAAATCAGGAATGAAGCACTTAGAAAATAATTAGGGATCAAGTCAACAATTGAATACATCCTTAAACAACAAGTTAAATGGTACGGCCACATAACCAGACAGAAAGAGCAAAGTATTATAAAAAAAAACACTTAACAAACGATACGAAAACAGTCGACCTATTGGACGCCCTCGTAAAAGGTGGATAGATAGTGTATTAGAGACACTCGGAAATATAACAGCGGAAGAGGCAAATAGAAGGGCATAAGAACGTATACTCACTCTCACCTCAACACCGAAAGGTACATGAGGACAGAAAGAAGAAGAAGACAGTTTGGGGAATGTGAGAAAGAAATATATGTATCAGAGTGTGGGGAATGTGAGGAAGAAATACATGTATCAGAGTATGGGGAATGTGAGAAAGAAATACATGTATCACAGTTTGGGGAATTTGAGAAAGAAATACATGTATCACAGTTTGGGGAATGTGAGAAAGAAATACATGTATCACAGTTTGGGGAATTTGAGAAAGAAATACATGTATCACAGTTTGGGGAATGTGAGAAAGAAATACATGTATCACAGTTTGGGGAATGTGAGAAAGAAATACATGTATCACAGTTTGGGGAATTTGAGAAAGAAATACATGTATCACAGTTTGGGGAATGTGAGAAAGAAATACATGTATCACAGTTTGGGGAATGTGAGAAAGAAATACATGTATCACAGTTTGGGAATGTTAGAGAGAAAAAGAACAAGAATCAGTGCTAGAAAGCTTGTTGCTGAAACAAAGAAGAACAACCAGAGCCAGCCTAGCTGTGTAACAAGAACCTGAGCTAGACCTGGAGTGGCATAGTAGGAAATGACACCAAATGCAGATACAATTCCGAAAATAGTCATATAATGATCACGACCAAAACACTTGAGAACTGCCAATGGATAAATAATCATGCTAGCATTTTGGGTTCCTATTATACTCAGTGTCCAGGCCAGGTAAAGCCACTCGTTAACAGGTGCAGTGAAGTACCAGAAGGAAACGAGGCAAGCATGAACAGAGGAGACGAAAATTAAAATGTATTTTATATCAAACTTGTCAGCTGCCATACCCCACATTATTCTTGTTACGAACACAATAACGCTTATTCCTACACCAATGTTTGTCAAAAAATAATCATCGTGAATATACAGAACTCCAAACTGTTTATAAACACTGTTTTCTACAATAAAACCAATCATCAATAAAGCTTGCGAAATTGATAATAAATATAAAGTTTTGGTTTGAAGTGCATCTAGAAGTGTAAATCCGGCAAGTCCTGTTTGGGCTTCAAAATTTATAGATCCGTTGCTCTGACCTGCCTCTATATTCTCAGCTATCAATTTCTCTTGGTGATCTGAATTCTTTATCGAAATATTAACGCTGTCTATTGCACCGTATTGTTCTGTACTTTGCGTGTTTATATTTCCATTTTGTGTAGATTTGTTCTTGATTGAAGTATTATTGGTAGATTTCTTCTTGGTACTCTTTGTAACAACATCAGGATGATCACTCATGAGTGGAAACGCTAAAATATGGCAACCTGTTGTCAAAGCACCAAGTAGAAGAAAAACATAAGGTACGCGGTTTATGATTTCATGTTGCGAAAAATACTTACTTGCACCTACAAAAATATCTGCTTCTATTTTTTGAGGATTAATGAAAATTGTTGAAACTACGTTTGATAGAAAGCTACCTCCACCAAAAGCCGATGCTACAACAGCTGATGCAAGACCAGTTCTATGTTTGACCCATGTCGCTATATAAATCAGGACTGTTGCGTAACTTAAACCGGAACCTATTCCTGCCATAATACCAAGTGTTATATGCAAGGACCAGAAACTTGACTGAAGTGTGAAGAAACTTGCATAAACTGCTGCGTTAACGATTAACATTCCCATCAACAAAGTTAATCTCAATCCGATTCGGTTAGAAATTATTCCTGCTAAAATGAAACCAAATGACATTAAAGATGTCCATGTGGACATCAGCCACAGTGCTCCTGTCATGTGATTCTCCCTTCCAACAGAACGAATAAAATAAGAATCGGTATATGTTGATAAATTCCCATAGTAATATCCAACACCTAGAGGGATATTTGTCAGAATTCCTCCAAGAATAATTCGTGCCACTTTCAAATTATGAACTGTTTCTTTCCTCATTTTCTGTTACAGAAATAATTTTTTTAAGAAACCGTCCCAAAAGGTTGACAGTTTAAATGCTCTCTGATCCGTCCCAAATAGTTGAAAATTTTAGTTTTGCACTAACTAGCTCATCGATCAAAGGCCGAAGTTAAAGATCTACACTACGAAATACTGTTTAATATACACGGCTATAAACTTCTCATCTAATGAATCATATTCAATTTTAAAAGTTTAATGGGATGTATCCACAATGAATATTAATGCTGCAGTTAATGTCTTATTCAAGAATAACATGGGGGCGGTATTAAGTTAGCTCTAGTTCTTAGCTCTTTCTATGAATGTTAACAAGCCAACAATTACAGATGTTGGCTGCAAGTGAGCACGATTTTGACGATGACAATTGTACTCCTGTGATTAGGATGCTCGCACGTGTGTTGTGTCAATAGAAAAGAGAGCAAAGTATAGTAACAATTTAAAATTTCCATGCATATCGTAAGAGCGCATAAAGAGGTTATGGGGTGAAATTGGTTGTCCCATCCCATAGAGGACAAATTGGCCCAGTCATCATGCTGCAGTCGGATGTCTCAGGCCGAAAGGCGCAGATATCGCAGTAAATCATAACACAACGCATTCCACTATTTGTACTGTATTCTGCTAATCTGCAGAAGTTTTAAAAGACACGAAGAAGAAGAAATAGAAGAAGTAAGATAATTATTCTCCAAACATTGTACATCACCGAAAGTAGGATATTTCTGAGTATGAAATAGCTATGTTGAAACATCACGTTCGTTGCACAGAATGATACAAGAACTTTCTGAGTATGAAATACAGCTATGCTGAAACATCACGTTCGTTGCACAGAATGATACAAGAACTTTCTGAGTATGAAATGAAGCTATGTGGAAACATCACGTTCGTTGCACAGAATGATACAAGAACTTTCTGAGTATGAAATACAGCTATGTTGAAACATCACGTTCGTTGCACAGAATGATACAAGAACTTTCTAAGTATGAAATGAAGCTATGTTGAAACATCACGTTCGTTGCACAGAATGATACAAGAACTTTCTAAGTATGAAATAAAGCTATGTTGAAACATCACGTTCGTTGCACAAGATGATACAAGAACTTTCTAAGTATGAAATGAAGCTATGTTGAAACATCACGTTCGTTGCACAGAATGATACAAGAACTTTCTGAGTATGAAATACAGCTATGTTGAAACATCACGTTCGTTGCACAGAATGATACAAGAACTTTCTAAGTATGAAATGAAGCTATGTTGAAACATCACGTTCGTTGCACAGAATGATACAAGAACTTTCTAAGTATGAAATGAAGCTGTGTTGAAACATCACGTTCGTTGCACAGAATGATACAAGAACTTTCTAAGTATGAAATAAAGCTATGTTGAAACATCACGTTCGTTGCACAAGATGATACAAGAACTTTCTAAGTATGAAATGAAGCTATGTTGAAACATCACGTTTGTTGCAAAGAATGATACAAGAACTTTCTAAGTATGAAATGAAGCTATGTTGAAACATCACGTTCGTTGCACAGAATAATACAAGAACTTTCTGGCCTTGAATCAGAAAAAAAACAGCAAACAAACACACGAGTGAACACATAATGACAATATTTTCTCTCAATAATCATTTGCTATTAGACAAGTCGTTGATGTCACACATTGCAACTGTCACCATCATCACTTCCAACATTATCTTTATGTTCAAACTTATTATCACCGCTCGATTTTTGCCGATGTCCGAAAGCGGGGCAATGAATAGCTACACTATTTAAATTCCATGCACGTCGCGAGAAGCGACCATATGGACGCTTGAGTGTGTAATTAACATCTCAATTCTGAGTTTCATGTTCGGAGAATCATAGTTCTGTCAAGTCTTTAATATTATCTGTTCACATTGTCTGTGCTCTCCCCTTCTTCTCCTATCCGTAACTATCACATGCAGGCTAGTTTTGGACACGGAATCTATGTTACAGACGAAATGCTAAAATACATTTTTTTTCTGTAAATCAATTTTCACGATGCTTTTGATGAAGTTTTCAGTAACGTAAAAAACCACAGTTGCAAAAATGATAAAATGACAGAAGTAATTAAATAGAGCCTGACCAACCGACAACACGGCTTCGACTTAGACAACACAACGATTAATAAACTTACTCCAATGACATCTCCAAATGAAATTTCAAAGTATTACATAATTTCTTATACGGTAACCATCTTTGTATGATATAAATGTGTCTTAATAACGAACAATTATTTGTATGGTATAAATGTCCTAATAATAAATATTTCTTTGTATATTAACAATTTCTTAATACAGACATTTCTTTTCATGGTATATTTGTCTTAATTACAGACATTTCTTTCCATGGTACATTTGTCTTAACAGTTTTAAATCATATATATGTCTTAATAAGTAAAGTAAAGTAAAGTAACCCATAACATTTATTAATGCCGTAGTGGTGTGAGATGTTAGCGATCTCACATTTCACAGGCTCTGCAAATGAGGGCGGTAGCCATCTCCTCTCCCTCGCAGTCTTTACTTCCCGGATTAATCCGGTACCCATTTAAGGCTGGGTCGACCTGAAAACATTTCCGCCTCAGCTGGGGAATGAACCCAGGACCACTCATATGCGAAGCCAGTGCGCTAACCACTGCGCTAACGCGGCTCCCTGCGTTATGTCTTAATGCTGAACTTTCAATCATATATATGTCTTAATGCTGAACTTTCAATCATATATATGTCTTAATGCTGAACTTAACAAGTTATTATTCTACGTATCAGAACAGGACACATCCGACTCTGCAGTCACATGTAAACAAAGTTCAAGATTGGCAACACGGCCATGTGTACATGTGGACAGGCAGCACAGAGTGCCAAACATATACCTCAAGAGTGTTCTGAGCATGAAACGCTGAGGCAGACATATTGGCCAGGGGAAACAACACTGGAATCAAAGCTCTATGGGACACTGTATGAACTACAAAAGACAGTGAGTTTTATTAAGGAGACAGAATTACATATATAGACATGTTTCAAGTGAACGAAAGAAGAAGAAGCGTTTCTTATACTTGTCTTAATACTGAATATTATTTTATAATGTACATGTGTTTTAATAATGAATTTTCAATATATTGCTTACTGTTTTAATAATGAATTTTCAATATATTGCTTACTGTTTTAATAATGAATTTTCAATGTTAGTATCTTGATAATACAAAAGAAGGTGGTACTGGTAGTAGAACATAATTGAAAATAATACTCACGTGAAAGACAGGTAATGAATTCCTACTGAATGACGACTAACACACTACACACTATCACTAACGGATGTAAATATGGTACATACAACAAAACAAAGCACATAATATAATCATACAAATGACAATACACAGGACAAAGTCGACGTTTCGAACCAATAGGCCTTTTTCAAGATACGGACATAACATACAAACATTAAAAAAACCACAAGTAGAAATGAATGCGTATCCGAGTGAAATATGTTAGTGAGATAGATACCGGAAGCATACGAACAGGAAGTACACAAAGACGATAATACAGGTGGAACGAGAGGAACAAAACGATGACGTAACAAAGACCAATACGACCGAGAACTAAGCGAAAGAGTGGTCGGAATTGAGTCCAAATGGCTTGATGGTACCCAACTCGAAAATGAGACGATTTTCTAGGGCGTACCTAGATCTATCATCGGCGGTGTAGGATCTGATGGTAGAGACCTGAATGTCAAGGACACCACGGTGGCCATCGCCGTTGAAGTGATTAGCCACAGGAGTGGGTGTTCTGTGTTTGATAGTATGCAGGTGGTTACAGAAGCGGTCGCTCAGTCTAAGGCCAGTCTCACCGATATATTGCTTACCACAACGTTTACATATGATCACGTAAATAACATTACGGGATTCACATGTAAAGGCCTCATCGATGGAGAAACTGGCCTTGGGGAATGAGATGGAGCGCATCTGAACCACATAAGGATATGTGTAACAACGACCGCGTGAGCAATGAACGGTACCAAAATGGTCAGGTGCCAGGTATTACTGACATGACAGAAGCAGAACTGATATTAGAAGATACTACAAAAAGCAATACGCTTTATAAAAAAACAATAACAAGCACTTAAAACATTACAAAAAAAGAGACTGAAAACATCAAAAGAGTGGAATACTTTCAAAGATGCAAGTTTGAGTAACTTACAAAATATATGCGGCGTAAGGAAACAAACAAAATACTAAAACAACTGCATGGTCGAGCGATGAAATAGTGAGGGTTATTCAAACGAAGAAACTGCGTTTCAAAACATGCTAAAATCTGAACAACAAGAACACTACTTACTATATAGACAAGCAAGGATCACAGCTAAACGTACAATAAAAGAAGCACAATCTAACTCCTGGAATGAATATGGAGAACCATCTTACAGAAATCGCAAGACAAGAACTCGAGAATTCTTCAATAGTTTCTAACCGATGAGATTAAGAGACAAACGCTACAATCCAACTATACTCATAAATGATAAAAATGACAATTCTATACTGCATAGCCTAGAAAGGAAAGAAAGATGGAAAGAATATATTCAAAAGTTATACAATCCCAACATAACAACAGAGTATAATTACATTCCAAAAAACCAAGACATCGCAGAACATGACATACTAAACCAAGAAATACAAGCAGTATTAAAATCTAGCCCCCAATACCAAATCACCGGGAGCAGACGGTATAACTACGATAAGAGCATGTAAGGAAATAACAATGAAATGGCAAACAGGACTATTAAAATAGCATGATAGAAAGAAGTGTACCAGAAGACTGGCAAAACTCAATAATAGTACTAATATGAAAGAAAACAGGAAACAAGAGAGAATGTGAATCATGCAGAGGTATTCCCTGCTAAGTCACACAGGTAAATCATTAGAAATACATCTAAGATACATCACAGACACACAATTGAGCCTCCAAGTTTGGATTCAAGAGAGAAGTACGTTTTACATATGCTTTTTCATTGAGACAAGTAAGTGAAAAAGCACTATATTACAGCGGTTCGCAACCTGTGGGTCGCGAACCCATCAGAAAATATATATTTCTGATGGTCTTAGGAACCGAGACATCGATCCTCCATTCCTCTCCAGGCGGGTCCGCCCACATGCAGATACTCCCAAATACGAGTATCCATCGTGTTGACATCATGGCGCCAGCCTCACCATATACACTTCGTACAAATACAAGGGTTTGCGCCATAATGTGCTTATGCGGACCAGTCACAAATGTGTAGAGAGCAGCTACTGTGTAGAGAGCAGCCACTGTGTAGTTATTTCGACCAACTTACTACATGTGGACGCAAATTGTGTCGTCCCTACTAGTTGTTTTCGATTTATATGCCTTTGTGATCTTTTTTAAAGGCCTTTCGACCGAAACGTCGATTTGTGTATGTGACGATGTGTGTTTCGTACAATTAGCAAAACGTTATTACCTTGTTTGAAGCTTCACCTATTGGATTTCAGTTTTGCGCAGTGATTACATATTTTCGATTGGCTATTGTGTGGAGAGCAGATACTGTGTAGAGAGAGGCTACTGTGTAGAGAGCAGCTACTGTGTGGATAGCAGATACTGTGTGGAGAGCAGCTACTGTGTAGAGAGCAGCTATGGTGTAGAGAGCAGCTACTGTGTAGAGAGCAGATACTGTGTAGAGCAGCTACTGTGTAGAGAGCAGCTACTGTGTAGAGAGCAGCTACTGTGTAGAGAGCAGCTACTGTGTGGAGAGCAGCTACTGTGTGGATAGCAGATACTGTGTGGAGAGCAGCTACTGTGATGAGCGGCTACTGTGTAGAGAGCAGCTACTGTGTGGAGAGCAGCTACTGTGTGGAGAGCAGATACTGTGTAGAGCAGCTACTGTGTGGAGAGCAGATACTGTGTAGAGAGCAGCTACTGTGTGGAGAGAAGCTACTGTGTGGAGAGCAGATACTGTGTGGAGCAGCTACTGTGTGGATAGCAGATAATGTGTAGAGCAGCTACTGTGTGTAGAGCAGCTACAGTGTGGAGCAGCTACTGAGTGGATAGCAGATACTGTGTAGAGAGCAGCTACTGTGTGGATAGCAGATACTGTGTGGATAACAGATACTGTGTAGAGAGCAGCTACTGTGTGGATAACAGATACTGTGTAGATAACAGATACTGTGTGGATAACAGATACTGTGTAGAGAGCAGCTACTGTGTGGATAGTAGATACTGTGTAGAGAGCAGCTACTGTGTGGATAGCAGATACTGTGTGGAGAGCAGCTACTGTGTGTAGAGCAGCTACTGTGTAGAGAGCAGCTACTGTGTAGAGAGCAGCTACTGTGTGGAGCAGCTACTGTGTGGATAGAAGATAATGTGTGTAGAGCAGCTACTATGTGGATAGCAGATACTGTGTAGAGAGCAGCTACTGTGTAGAGCAGCTATTGTGTGGATAGCAGATACTGTGTAGAGAGCAGCTACTGTGTAGAGTAGCTATTGTGTAGAGCAGCTACTGTGTGGATAGCAGATACTGTGTAGAGAGCAGCTACTGTGTGGATAGCAGCTACAGTGTAGACAGCAGCTACTGTGTAGAGCAGCTACTGTGTAGAGCAGCTACTGTGTAGAGCAGCTACTGTGTGGAGAGCAGCTACTGTGTGGATAGCAGATACTGTGTAGAGAGCAGCTACTGTGTAGAGAGCAGCTACTGTGTAGAGAGCAGCTACTGTGTAGAGCAGCTACTGTGTGGATATCAGCTACTGTGTAGAGAGAAGCTACTGTGTAGAGAGCAGCTACTGTGTAGAGCAGCTACTGTGTAGAGCAACTACTGTGTAGAGAGCAGATACTGTGTAGAGCAGCTACTGTGTAGAGCAACTACTGTGTAGAGCAGCTACTGTGTAGAGCAGCTACTGTGTAGAGAGCAGCTACTGTGTAGAGAGCAGATACTGTGTAGAGCAGCTACTGTGTAGAGCAGCTACTGTGTAGAGCAGCTACTGTGTAGAGCAGCTACTGTGTAGAGCAGCTACTGTGTAGAGAGCAGATACTGTGTAGAGAGCAGATACTGTGTAGAGCAGCTACTGTGTAGAGCAGCTACTGTGTAGAGAGCAGATACTGTGTAGATCAGCTACTGTGTGGATAGCAGCTACAGTGTAGACAGCAGCTACTGTGTAGAGCAGCTACTGTGTAGAGCAGCTACTGTGTAGAGCAGCTACTGTGTGGAGAGCAGCTACTGTGTGGATAGCAGATACTGTGTAGAGAGCAGCTACTGTGTAGAGAGCAGCTACTGTGTAGAGAGCAGCTACTGTGTAGAGCAGCTACTGTGTGGATATCAGCTACTGTGTAGAGAGAAGCTACTGTGTAGAGAGCAGCTACTGTGTAGAGCAGCTACTGTGTAGAGCAACTACTGTGTAGAGCAGCTACTGTGTAGAGCAGCTACTGTGTAGAGAGCAGCTACTGTGTAGAGAGCAGATACTGTGTAGAGCAGCTACTGTGTAGAGCAGCTACTGTGTAGAGCAGCTACTGTGTAGAGCAGCTACTGTGTAGAGAGCAGATACTGTGTAGAGAGCAGATACTGTGTAGAGAGCAGATACTGTGTAGAGCAGCTACTGTGTAGAGCAACTACTGTGTAGAGCAGCTACTGTGTAGAGAGCAGATACTGTGTAGAGAGCAGCTACTGTGTAGAGAGCAGATACTGTGTAGAGCAGCTACTGTGTAGAGCAACTACTGTGTAGAGCAGCTACTGTGTAGAGCAGCTACTGTGTAGAGAGCAGCTACTGTGTAGAGAGCAGATACTGTGTAGAGCAGCTACTGTGTAGAGCAGCTACTGTGTAGAGCAGCTACTGTGTAGAGCAGCTACTGTGTAGAGAGCAGATACTGTGTAGAGAGCAGATACTGTGTATAGCAGCTACTGTGTAGAGCAGCTACTGTGTAGAGAGCAGATACTGTGTAGAGCAGCTACTGTTTAGAGAGCAGATACTGTGTAGAGCAGCTACTGTGTAGAGCAGCTACTGTGTAGAGCAGCTACTGTGTAGAGCAGCTATTGTGTAGAGAGCAGATACTGTGTAGAGCAACTACTGTGTAGAGCAGCTACTGTGTAGAGCAGGTACTGTGTAGAGCAGCTATTGTGTAGAGAGCAGATACTGTGTAGAGCAACTACTGTGTAGAGAGCAGCTACTGTGTAGAGTAGCTACTGTGTAGAGCAAATACTGTGTAGAGAGCAGCTACTGTGTAGAGAGCAGCTACTGTGTAGAGCAGCTACTGTGTAGACCAGCTACTGTGTAGAGAGCAGATACTGTGTAGAGCAGCTACTGTGTAGAACAACTTACTGTGTAGAGCAGCTACTGTGTAGAGAGCAGCTACTGTGTTAGAGAGCAGATACTGTGTAGAGCAGCTACTGTTTAGAGAGCAGATACTGTGTAGAGCAGCTACTGTGTAGAGCAGCTACTGTGTAGAGAGCAGATACTGTGTAGAGCAGCTACTGTTTTAGAGAGCAGATACTGTGTAGAGCAGCTACTGTTTAGAGAGCAGATACTGTGTAGAGCAGCTACTGTTTAGAGAGCAGATACTGTGTAGAGCAGCTACTGTTTAGAGAGAAGATACTGTGTAGAGCAGCTACTGTTTAGAGACCAGATACTGTGTAGAGCAGCTACTGTGTAGAGCAGCTACTGTGTAGAGCAGCTACTGTGTAGAGAGCAGATACTGTGTAGAGAGCAGATACTGTGTAGAGCAGCTACTGTGTAGAGAGCAGATACTGTGTAGAGCAGCTACTGTGTAGAGAGCAGATACTGTGTAGAGCAGCTACTGTTTAGAGAGCAGATACTGTGTAGAGCAGCTACTGTGTAGAGCAGCTATTGTGTAGAGAGCAGATACTGTGTAGAGCAGCTACTGTGTAGAGCAGCTACTGTGTAGAGCAGCTACTGTGTATAGAGCAGATACTGTGTAGAGAGCAGATACTGTGTAGAGCAGCTACTGTGTAGAGCAGCTACTGTGTAGAGCAACTACTGTGTAGAGAGCAGATACTGTGTAGAGCAGCTACTGTGTAGAGAGCAGCTACTGTGTAGAGAGCAGCTACTATGTAGAGAGCAGATACTGTGTAGAGAGCAGATACTGTGTAGAGAGCAGATACTGTGTAGAGCAGCTACTGTGTAGAGCAGCTACTGTGTAGAGAGCAGATACTGTGTAGAGCAGCTACTGTGTAGAGCAGCTACTGTGTAGAGAGCAGCTACTGTGTAGAGAGCAGCTACTGTGTAGAGAGCAGATACTGTGTAGAGAGCAGATACTGTGTAGAGAGCAGATACTGTGTAGAGCAGCTACTGTGTAGAGCAGCTACTGTGTATAGCAGCTACTGTGTAGAGAGAAGATACTGTGTAGAGCAGCTACTGTGTAGAGCAGCTACTGTGTTAGAGCAGCTACTGTGTAGAGAGCAGATACTGTGTAGAGAGCAGATACTGTGTAGAGCAGCTACTGTGTAGAGCAGCTACTGTGTAGAGCAGCTACTGTGTAGAGCAACTACTGTGTAGAGAGCAGATACTGTGTAGAGCAGCTACTGTGTAGAGCAGCTACTGTGTAGAGAGCAGATACTGTGTAGAGCAGCTACTGTGTAGAGCAGCTACTGTGTAGAGAGCAGCTACTGTGCAGAGAGCAGCTACTGTGTTGAAATCAGGAATATTGAAAGTAAATCGACACTTCATGAATTATAATTACTTGGTGATGAACTCAAAACGTTTTTAAATCTGAAAGCAAGACATCCATTCGAAGCATTATTCAGCGATAAAAGTAAACTGCAGAAAAAAAGCTTATTAGGTTGACATCTTTACCATATTGAATGGGGTTTAATGTATCACTTCAAGGACCAGATGCAACATGCCTCGATTTGTTTAAAAAGATCAGGTCATTCCCAATTAAACCAGCTTTGGCAAAAAAATAAAATAAAATTGGATGAAAGTAAATTTTAAATGTTGCCTTCCTTATCTGTGAGGAACATGACATTGAACCAGACAAACGGATAAGATGATCATTTTCGTGAAAGAACACTTGTACATGCTTGCAAACGAAATTTCTTCGTACTTTCCAAATCTACCTGACACCCCCATTTGCACTTGCCAGAATCCCTTTCGAAGTCAAAGTTGGCGATGTTCCTGAGACAGCACAAGAGTTGTTCATTGAACTTATTAACAGCGATACAGCGAGACCTGATTTCTCAACATTGCCTGTTACAAAATTCTGAATCAAGTGTTTTAATTCATACCCTGTTCTGACTGTGACTATGTTGCGCCTTCTTCTTCCATTTCCAACATATCTTGTGAAGCAGGGTTTTTCAGTTTGTTCGTTATCAAGTCTAAATACAGAAGTAGACTTGTAGAAGATAATCTTCGTTGTTCTCTTGTGAATACTGCCCCGAGAATTCCTGTTCTGGGTGAGAAAGAAGCAATCTCCACTTTCACATTTTCGCTGGATTTTTACTCTTGCAAAAATTACGGGATTAAAAAAATGTAGCAATGTAGTTTGCTTTTATATTAAGACTGTTATCCATGCTACACCATTCTTCAAGACAAACTTTCATTTATTTGTTCATGTTTTGATTACTTAAAAGGGAAGACAGTTTGAACTACTCAAACACCCCACCCCAACATCTTTCATACCTTTTTTTAGTCGTTATAGTTGCTATTATTTCCGATGCATACAAAGTGACAGGGCCGTGCCGTGCTAAGATGCAGATAGACAGCCGCATCAGCTGCACAGTAAGGAGGTGACATAAGCAGCGAAATCAAAAATACAATGTCAACCATTCAATAATTTAAAAAAAAAATAATTTAAGGGGCGACATTTCGAAGACTTTCATCATACTGAGAAAATCTACCGCACGTCCCCGTACAGTAGAATTAATGTATAGCGTATACGTTTACAACAAATGTTCCTGTTTAACGACAATTTTTCAGAATCCCCAATTATATTTATTAATTATTGTTTATACTGTACTAGAAGCAATACTAGGCGTTTCCCGGGTGAGATTTTAAAAAGGGTAATATTTTGTTGCGATAACTTTGATTTGTTTATTAACACCCCCCCCCCCAAACCACCCTATCCCAACACAAAAAAAAAACCCACACATCATGTGTATCATGTGACGTATGTTCTTCCAGAACGTATTGACAATGTTTACCGAAGATTTTTACGATTGATAGATATGATTTTAAGAACAGTTAGAAAGGCTGATGTAAACATTATTGCACGATTTGCTCATAGGCAGATAATATATATATATATATATATATATATATATATATATATATATATATATATATATATATATATATATATATATATATATATATATATATATATATATATATATATATACGCAACATTAGCAAAAAGCAAGAAGAAAGAACAGTGCACCTGTTAATACCGAGTAAACGTCGATAGTATTTCTAGTTTAATCCCACCATTTGTTTATGGGAAATGTGTGCAGCGATCAGAGGTGAGGTAAAACGTTAATTAATCATATCTATTCAGATCAACTTTTAATCAACAGCTATGATCAACTTTTAAGATTTCTCATATCGAAGACGGGAGAGATTATTATCTAACTAGTCTACGTGCCAAATTTCAGTTGAATTGGTAAATACGCTGACATTTCTATACTGGGTAGACACAATCATAGAGTTACAGAGCTAGCTATATATATATATATATATATATATATATATATATATATATATATATATATATATATATATATATATATATATAGATAGATAGATAGATAGATAGATAGATAGATAGATAGATAGATAGATAGATAGATAGATAGATAGATAGATAGATAGATAGATAGATAGATAGATAGATAGATAGATAGATAGATAGATAGATAGATAGAGTCTTCAGAGTATCATGGGCAGCAAGAAAGACCAACCAAGACGTGCTAAGCAAAATCAACGTCCAAGAAGACTGCATTTAAACACCATATTAAGTAGGAAGTTAGATTGTTTTGGTCATGTAAAGAGAAACAATGGCATGGAGAGAGTGTTGTTGGAAGTGGCGATAGTAATGTGGTCGACCAATACGTCGCTGGACAAGAGATATTCAGGAATGCACGAACATATCACTAGAGGAGGCGGGACAACTTGTCATAGACCGCGGAGATTTCATGAGAATCATAAGGAAGACTACGTTTTGAAAAGAATACATCACATGACATATTGTTTATAGAACATTTCTGCTATTATATATATATACTTTGTCGGTTCGTACCAATGTTGTATAAGGGATTTTAACTGTATATTGATAGCACGTCATGCACCTATCATTTAGCTTAGGTGAAAACTTACCTAGAACATCAAGGTAGATTAAATTGTCACATACAGGTAATGGGTCAGCTGCATCTTTTGAGCGTCATATAACTTAGAGATCACTATCGGTAACTTTGATCCTGAACCACACCCCCAATCTTTCAACGAATTATTTGCTGTGTTCATTATAATCTTCGTAAATCCCGACAGCTGTACATCATTAAATTAAATTATTTCTCCAGACAGAAGAAAAGCTATATTTTGCACGCATTTAATCAATTTGTATTTCCCAAAGGTAAGGTTGGCATTGTGAAACTACACTAGAACAGCACCAAGTGAGAAATTAGGCGATATAGACCAAAACAAATGGAAGAGATTTATACATATTAAGCGAGTTTGGTAAGCTATATTTATGTGAGATGGGAGTCCTGAAAATACGGTTCATATTGTTTGCCTGTAAACTTTATTTAATATCTCAATAACCGCTGCACGCAATAACATGATTCGTTGAACGTGATCTTATATTTGAAATAACATGATTCGTTGAAAGTGATCTTACATTTGAAATAACATGATTCGTTGAAAGTGATCTTCATCATCATCAAGTGCCGTCTCCGCAACGAAGGTTGGCTGCAACGTATCTCCAACATCTCCTGTCTCTTGTCTCGGTGGTGCACTCTGCTAGACTGTAACCTGTCCATCGTGTAATGTTACTCTCCCACTTGTATCTCTGCCTACCTCTTGCTCGCTTCCCTTTGACTTTACCCTCAAGTAAGGTCTTCAATAGGGTGTCATGTCTTTTAATGTGTCCAAAGTATTTTATTTGCCTGATCTTTATTTCTCTTAGTAGTTCTTTCTTCATATTAAGTGTTTTTAGCACCTCTTTATTTGTTTTCTTCTCTTTCCATGATGTTCTCCCTATTCTTCTATATACCCACATCTCAAAGGCATCAATTTTGTCTTCTAATTGTTTATTTAGTGTCCATGTTTCTGAGCCATACATTAATATGGAATAGATGTAGCATTTTATAATTCTCATTTTTAACTTGTTTGTAATTTGTTTAGATATTAATAATTTCCTCATGTCATTGAAGGTACTTTTAGCCATTCCTATTCTCCTTTTAACTTCTGTTTCACATCTGCCATCATTTGTGACTATGTGTCCAAGATATTGATACTGTTTTACTTGTTGTAGTTTCTCTCCCTGTATGTTTACGTTTACCTCCTGTTCTTCTGTGTTTTTGCTGATTATCATGGTTTTTGTTTTTTGAATGTTTATATCCAGTCCATATTCATTACTTGATTTATTGACTTGATCTATTAGTCTTTGTAGTTCATGTTCACTTTCTGCTAAAAGAACAGTGTCATCTGCATATCTAATGTTGTTTATTATTTTCCCATTGATCTTGAGTCCTGGTATTTCTTCTATATTTTTAAAGATATTCTCTGTGTAGATATTAAATAGGCTTGGTGATAAAATGCATCCTTGTCTTACCCCTCTTCTTATTTCTATGTACGGTGAGTAGCTGTTTTCACACCTTATTGATGCAGTTTGTTCCCAATATATATTTCTAATCAGCCTGATGTCTTTTCCATCTATGCCTATTTCTTGAAGACATTTGATTAATTTTTGATGTTGGACTCTGTCAAAGGCCTTGCTGTAGTCTATGAAGCAAATATAGATACTTTTTTGGACTTCTATATATTTATCTATCACTAGCCGGATACTCAGTATAGCTTCTCTGGTTCCTTTGTTTTTCCTAAAACCGAATTGTTCTTCACCGACCTCCATGTCTATCTTGTTCTTAATTCTTTCATGTATTATCTTGAGAAGTATTTTAGTTAGATGGCTCATTAGACTTATTGTTCTATATTCTGTACAGTCCACAGCCCTGGGCTTCTTAGGTAGTGGTATGAATATTGATGATGTTAGGTCTTTAGGTATATGTCCTGTTTCGTATATGTCATTGCAAATTTCTGTGATAGTATCTACACCAAATTCATTTAGAGTTTTTATTATGTCTGCTGTTATGTTGTCAGAGCCTGGAGCTTTTCCACATTTTATTGAATTTATTGCATGTTCTACTTCTGATTTCAGTATTGCTGGTCCATCATTGTTGTGTATTGTTGGTTTTTTGTTCCGTTGGTCGTCAAACAGTTCTGTTACATAATCTGCCCATCTTGTGAGTGCTTCTGTTTTATCAAATATTATTTTACCATTTTTATCTTTTATGCAGCCACCGCCATTAATAGGATTTTTCTTATTTGTGATCAGCCTTATCTCCTTATGCATTAATTTTGTCTTCTGTTGTATGGACATCTCCTCTATTTCATTGCATTTTGTTTCTAGCCATTGTTTTTTCGCTGTTCTGCACATGTTACGTATCTCCTTGTCTATACTTGAGTATTTTGGTGTATTTTTAGCTTTCTTTCTTTCTGTCATTTTCTCTAATATTTCATCTGTCATCCATGTTTGTTTGTTCTTGGTATTTCTTGTTGGTAAATTTTTACTTGATGTTTGAATACTTTTCTTTAGGCTTTCCCATTTATTGTCTATTTTCTCTTCTGGATTTTCCCTTCTGTATTGTTCCATGCATTCTATCATTAGATGTTCATATCTATTCCTTACATCTATAAGGTATTTTTGTTGTATGTCTGGTTGTTTTAGTGCTGATGCGTCTATCTGTGGTTCTTGGATTCCTCTATTTACTATCTTTTTAAGTTTGACATTTATTTTGCACATCACTGGATTATGGTCAGAGTTGATATCTGCACCTGGGTATGTTTTGATGTTTTTGACACTATTTCTAAATCTATTGTTAATCATAAGGTAATCTATTTGGTTCCTCTTTCTGTCTCCAGGACTTTTCCATGTATATAATCTTCTATTTTCCTGTTGAAAGAATGTATTACATATGATCATATTGTTCTCCTCACAGAACTGTATAAGTCTTTCTCCTCTGTCATTTCGTGTCCCTAGTCCGAATTGTCCTACAATGTTCTTATGTCTTCCTTTTCCTATTTTTGCATTCATGTCTCCCATGACTATTAAAATATCTGTTGATTTTACTGGTTTGAGTAGTTGTTGTAGATCTTCGTAGTACTGTTCTATTTCTTCTTCAGTGTAATCTGTAGTCGGTGCATAAGTTTGTATAATGGCCAGATCAAACGGTTTTGCTTTGATCTTTAGCAACATCATTCTGTCATTATATGTCCAGTACCCGCTGATATATTTTTCTATTTCTTTCCTGATCAGTATTCCTACCCCTCGTTCATGGTAATCTCCTCCTGAATGTATAAAACAAAAATTTTCTTTTCTTGTGTACCCAGCATCTTTCCATCTTGTCTCTGCTATTCCTAGAATATCTACATCTAATGATTCTGCCTCTAATATTAAATTTTCTAGCTTTCCTGATTGGTGTAGTGTTCTGACATTCCATGTTCCTATTCTAATATGTTGTTTCCTAAACTTTAGATGTCGTTCATCCGTTGCTTGACTTTGGGGTGTACGTGGTAAGGTCCCAGTCTTTTCCACGGTGGCCAGCCAATATTCATTATTATGCCCAGAACTTGCCTCTTGTGCGCCACACACTTTGCTGTTTCGCCGTTTGAGCCGTTGATCCATTTGGATTCCTCCGCCTCGCGTGCCGTCACAGACTTTTTGTCTAGGGATGGACATTCCCTATTGTTGACTTACGGTTGTCTCTTTGAGAAGAAATTCTACGCTGTGAACGTAGCCATTAACTGGAGTAGTCGAGACGCCATTTTTTTTCTGTATCGAAGATAGGGAGTTCGCGAGTCGAAAGTGATCTTACATTTGAAATATTCTTACGATTTTAAAATTAAAAAAAATAAACCCACGTATATTGTCTATTGGTTTCTTAGATCGGCAACTTCCTCTAACCTGTGTAAATTAAGTAGTAAACATTATTTTACGCACGAAAAATGTAATTTAAAGTAATTTTACTATTGGAAGTCACATGATTTAGGGAAGGTAAATATAGCAAGGAACTGACCACTCCACATAATTGTTTCTGCGGCTTATTACATGACGAGTTACTTTGAACCTCGACAGCATTTTGCTGCCATAGGACCTACCTTCACCTTCACTATTGGATGGCAATGCATGAGCTAGTTTTCGTGAAAGCATGTACCAGTATTTACTATAACATAATATATACCCTAGTATTGATAATTGCGGAGAAAACAACACAAGATATGCTTGGTATTACACTAACTTCACATTATTACTTAATGTAAGCTACTGCAGGATAAAGAAGAAATAATTTTTTGGGGTTCGCAGAAATGAAAAATTGCCCAAACAATAATTATATTTAGATCTGATTCCCCCGTCATATTGATGACGTGGTAAGTCCCGAAATTTACCTTTTTTTGACAAAAGATGAGTACTTTAAACAAACACAATTATTTTACGGCATACCTTCCAATAGACACATTTGTTCATTATGTGTTCAATGTTTTTTCTGATTCACATTCGGCCAGTAGACTTTGATAGTTTTAATATTTCTCAAAAGTCAGAGTCCACGATGACGTTTTGGGCTCAACTATTATGTTGGTGATGGTGATTGTGCTGTGTCCGAATGTCGCCACAAATGAGTCAGATGAATGTCTGTGACCTCTTACACTCTCTAAATATGAGTTGGTGGAGTCTGTAGGACATTGGGCAGCTCATAACGTTCTTCTATCAAGGTTTTGTTAAGCAACAGTGTGTTTGAGGTTCTCTGCTGCACCACTCACGATTCTGTGACGCCAGTCGGATCTGCCTTGTACACGAGTCTCCCATAAAATGAGTCTTTGTAATATTTTAAGTGTTTTTAATGAGTTTTTTTCTGTTCTCCATATTTACAGGAACCTGAGTTCTCCATACAGAAATTGTTTTGCAAGACAAAAATCTTTCATGTGGACCAGGCAACCTGCATATTTGACCAGGTGGCTTAGTGGATCTGTGCCCTCATCAATATTGTGTATTTTTACAGAACTAAATTGTATCAGTACCTGACTATGTTGTATTGTATCGCGATAATGGATTTTGGATTGTTATTGTCAATGTATTGATCCTCAGGAATCAAGAACGCTTATTTCTTACTTCCTTATAAATTATTATTGTTATTATTATTTCACATTGCATTTAATGTTTTTCATCTTCACATTAAATGAGGAACACCATCATCATCATGTGCAATGGATCTTTATTTCGTACCCAGATGACTAACACTCGGCTTTGTGCAAAGATTTGAGAAAACTGTTACACAGAGGAACTAAATTCGAGAGGTTTTGTGGTTTTTCTACTTTTCCACAATACACAGAGCTGGAGTCATGAGCTTGAGTTCCCTACCAAGAATATCATCTTGCCAGGTTCCCATACAGTGGCAAATCGTTCCCGTAGCAACGTATAAGCGATCTCTGAGATTCGTTAAGTGATCGAGCATCCTATTTACCAACTCTTGGAGGTCACCTGTGGTGATGAAGCAAACGGGTTCCTCCATTCCTGGTACATTAGAGGTTACAGAACACGATAGAGGGATGTGTTTTGCTGAAAATTTGGTTACATCCCCCCCCCCCTAATAAATTCGTCTGATAGAAATAACACTCGTAATCGTATGTCGTCCGATACTGGTATACGGACTGTGTATCTACCTCTAGTCTATGTGCTGCAATAGCTTCCCAAATGGTTTCCTGTGGCCGATAAACACCACCCTTGAATCTTTCTATGGGCATGTTCCCATGTTTTATCATATCGCTCTAGTTGACAAAAAAGCGTCCACAGTTTACCACATTTAGAACATGACAAAGCCTGGCATACTGCATTGATATGAGTGATGTACAGAAAATGATTAATGATTAAAATAAAAAGTAGCATTATTTCATTGTAAGTTGTAGTACCTGTGAGTTTTGGGGTAAGGGCCTGGGCTTCGTCAAACTGGAATACATCTATATTTAGACAAAAACACTGTTCTAACTCGGGAATCTGAGCTAAAGTCATACCAGCAAACTATTTTGTAAAGACTGGGAACTGTTCTTCGCACCAATGTTTAAGGAGCCGGTATACAAGTTTGGTTAGGGCTGTGATGGAAGCGCCTCTGTATAAGGCTAAGCAACGAAAGAAACACATGTTATCTGTGTAGGTTTCTTAATACGAGCCGTACTCTGTTGTAGAGTGTGGATGTATTTGTTTTCTGTAATGTGTTCTGGGATATCGTTTAAACAACAAGCAGTCTTTAATATCATAAAAGTAGAAGGAGGTTGCTGAAATTGTTTTAACAACGTAATTTGTATTTGGGCGGTTATGGTGGATGTGATTAAGTGGATCACTATCACGTAGCTTAGCGATAAACAACTCATAATCTGATATATTATTAATAAGTAATGGCTTGTCCAAGACACAAGCGTTATTGGTAGACACTTGAAAAAACATCTCAATGCATTTGTTTCCCTATGTCTTAATATAGCATGGTGACTGTAATTTGTTTTAAATCTCTTGTTTTGTTTTACAAAAAGCTGGGTTAATAAAGACCGCCAATCTATATGCTGGCCACTCTCTGGGTTATGAAAAAATGTATACGACGAAAGATGCTTGTTCACGTTATGTGTTCGAATGGCTGACCAATTGTCTGTATATAACTGTCTGAGTTCAGCTGGTAAAGTGTTTATAGTGTCATATTCTAAGCTCATTCTGGGTAGTTTGATGGACCTAGAGGTGGCGTTCATGTTTGGTCGTTTGCATATGCTTGATGCTGTTGAAAAGTGTGTCTTTGGGGTCTCTGATGGTCTTGCGGTTGTCGTTAGGGGTGAACCTCCGGGTGTCGGTGAAGTGGACGTCTGTAGTGTGTCTACGGTATCTGTCATAGCACCAAACTCATGAGCTGCTGAAAGCTTAGCTGTTGGTGAATTTGAGGTCTTTGGTTATGTGTCTGTTACGGGTATATCACGCACCGTATCATAATCAGTGCCATGTTCGTCCTTGATGTGTTGTTTCAAATTACCAACTCTGGTAAATGCCCGCGGGCAGAGTGGACATTCGTTAGTGTGTCCCTTATGGGCGCTATCCATGTGTCTGGTGAGAGTGCCAGCTTAGGTGAAGAGATGACCACATGTGTGGCACTTGTGTCTTGGAATTTTTGGTTGTTTCTTAGTGATAAATGAAGCCATCTGCAAAGATATAATAATATATATTATTCAACAAAATATGCGATCTAGTTCACACTCATAGCTACTTATCATTCAGCTTCTATTCAATTAGGTATACATGTAATTCAAAAAATAATACACACTGCTCTAATTACGGAGATTCACAGTATGTCGAAGCGCTATATAAATATTTTCCTTAGTGTAGCTACTGAGAAACCTGTTATCAATATTTAAATAAATTTGCGGTCCGTTAAACCTGCACATCCTTAGGGGATACACCTCTTTGTGTTGAATATACGCGTGTCTATGTTCGAATAGAAATATCTAACTGTATATCAACTAACGTTAAATGACCTTAGCTGAAAATAAAATAAATCGTTCTTACCTTAGAGTTGCCAATAAAGCCCTGTAAAATACTTCTGGATTGTACTGATGCAGCCATATATCTAATACTGAGAGGTATAACTTAAACTCCTGCTTCTTAGAGAGACCGTTGCAGTCAAAAGATGTTTCCAGCGCGAGTCAGTTTCTATAAATAACTCTTTTGTTTGTTAGATGGTGGATTTGTCTGTGTAGAGTCAGGAATGGTTTTCCTTTAGTTATATCGGGGAGTATATTGTGGCCCAATGGCCTGGGTTGACCTGTTAGGGACTGGTGATTTGACCTGGGGCCTGGTCTGCGTGTCCTTATAAGGACAAAAGGAATATTGGGGGATTGGGATGTAGTCCTAAAAAGGACTTGTTTGTTTTACTTGGTGCCTTTGGTGTTAGGCTCGATTGTCTTGGTTCTCCTCCTAGAAATAGATGATTGTGGGTCTTTTGTTAGCATCCAAAGGTTTGGATGGTCTTGTAGACTCTGTGGAGGAATTGTTTTTTTAAATTATTTTAATTTATTAAATATTTAAAAAGAATCTTTTTATTTTTTTAATTATATTATTATTTTATTTAAAAAAAAATTACATTCAATATATGTAAATTTACAAAAAGACGACTTAAATGCTTATATACATATATAGTACTTTTCCATTAAGCAATGGGTTCTTACACACATAGTCATATATATATATATATATACATGCATCCATATACTTAACATATGAAAAAATACACATGCACCCATATACTTTACATATGAAAAATAAATATGAAATAACTCTTTTCGAAAATGGGGTCTGTATATATAGTCCTAGCTTGCGTAGTGATACAATAGGAAGAAAAAAGTCCGTCGCTAAAATAGTCTTCGCTCGCAGAAGGTTCCCGTAGTGGTGAGCACCGAACAAGTCTAGACACGTTCTAACACAATATATGAATATAACTCCAGACAACTCAAGGGAAATACTTCTGTGCTATCTTGAGTAGATAACACCACCGCCCAAAAATAAACAGCAAGGAGTAATAAACAACACCAAACTCTAGAAAATAAACAAAATTAACCAAACAACTAAATTTTGAAAAAAAAAAAAAATTAAAAGAAAAATACCCCCAAGAAAGCCATAGAAAAGCTCTATCATTCTGTCGTTATATGTCCAATACTAGCTGATTTATCTTTCTATTTCTTTCTTGATAAGAAATCAACGTTCAACATATCTTTCAACTGTGCAACATTAGTTACATACTGGAGTTCGATGCCATGTGTGGAAATTTAATTTTAACACTACAATAATCATCAAATATTCAGTTTGACATTTTAAACACCAGTAAACTAATTCTAATAAAAATTAAACTTGTTAAGGTACATTTTAAAGATGTACATAATTTGTGAGTAAGCATCGTCTGCATAGTGTTCGCTTCAGTTGTGTGCTTGGTTGTTGGCAAGAGTAGTAACTGAAACTATTGACTGCTTGAGAAACATACTTGTAAAATTATTTCCCAGATCAGAAATGAGGAAAGAAACAGTTCATAATCTAAAAGTGATAGGAGTTATTCTTGGTGGAATTCTGACAAACATTCCTCTTGATGTTGGATATTACTATGGGAATTTATCAACATATACCGATTCTTATTTTATTTGTTCTGTTGGCAAGGAGAATCATACTACAGGAACAATGTGGATCGTGACAGCCTGGCTATCTGTAACATCAATTGGTTTCCTTTTATCGGGAATAATTTCTAAAATTATAGGATTACGGTTAACTTTGTTGATGGGAATGTTGATGATTAATTTAGGAGTCTATACAAGTTTCTTTACACCTGAGTCAAGTTTCTGGTCCTTGCATATAACACTTTGTGTTATGACAGGTATGGGTACTGGTTTTTGTTCTACTGTATACTGCACTATGGGTCAAACAAAGAACTGGTTTTGCTTCAGCGATTGTGTCTTCTGCTTTGGGCGGAGGAAGCTTTATTTTCAACTTAGTAGCTACAATTTTTATTAACCCGGAAAATTTAACATCAGATATTTTTGTAGGTGAAAGCAAATATTTTTCGCGGGATGAAATAATCAACCGTGTGTAATATGTTTTTCTTGTGCTTGGTGCTATCACAACCGGCTGCCATATCGTAGGTTTTCTCTTATAAGAGATCATCCTGACTTTGTTAAACACAATGCCAAGAAGAAATCTCCTAACAATATTGTATTGATTGAGAAATCTAGAGAGAATACAATCAGCAGAGATACACATAACATCGAACAATATGGTGCAACAGATAGCATTGACATGACAATCATAAACTCAGATAAACACGAGAAATGTGTATCTGATAATATAGAGGCAGGTCAGAGCAACGGATCTATAACTTCTGCAGAGCAAACTCAAGTTTCCAGATTTATACCAGAGATGTACTTCGAAACAAAATGTTATATATATTAGGCATTTCACTAGCTTTAATGATAATTGGTTTTGTTGTAGAAAACAGTGCTTATAAACAGTTTGGAGTTTTGTATTTTAATGATGATTACTTTTTAGCCAACATTGGTGTAGGAGTGAGTATTGTTGTATGTTTGAGTAGGATAATCTGGGGTATAGCAATTGACAAATCAGACATTAAACATGCACTAATATATGCGGCATCTGTACATTCCATTATTTCTGTGTTCTGGTTCTTTACTCCCCTGGTTGACAAGTGGTTTTATTTTGTGTGTACTTTGGCGATCCAAGTAACCCAAAGTGGTAGCTTTATTGTTTATTTCAGTGGAGTTCTCAGATCTTTTGGTCATGAACACTACATGACCATGTATGGAATTGTAGAGATCTTTATCATGGCTACGTGCTCCATAACTCTTGCTCTAGCTCAGGTAGTTGTTCCAAGCCTAGGCTGGTATTGGTTATCCTTTTTTGTCTCAGGGACAAGCTTTTTAGCACTAATATTATTCTTCCCAAGGATCCCAATTCGTGATGCATATATTCTTCATATTTAGTTACAGATTCATATTTAGAATCAGGAGTTCAGTTCAACTAACCACAAGACTGGTCAAGACTACAGTCTAGATTTATTAACATTCACCAGGAGAGTAATAAACAAGTTATTGTCGTCAACCAAACACGCAAGATCTACTTTCAACTGTAATAACCAGTTATAGATTCCTAGCTCTATGTAATAACTCCTTGAGCGTCTCGAATCGCACTAGCGAACATCTATCAATGTGTAACTTTCAGTCACAGCACTGCCTTCTTTCGTCTGTATGACTGAACGTATAGATCTTTCTAAACAGATCCTCTCTAAACACTGCTCTAGAACTTGTAGCTCTTCGTCTATTCTGATTCCTTAACCGAAGTATAATTCTCTTTGAGGCCTCTCACACTTCCACACAGGTTGTAAGTCCTCGTTCTTCCAAGCTTGAACCTTGTGCGTTCGCGCGAGAGCCAAAAATCTCGTTCCAAAAGCTTACAGTCCTAACTAAATATCGACCGGCCATTTCAGCCGTCGAAACCAAAAGTAACCAAAGTCCCTCTCGTTTTTCCTTGTTGCCTACAGACTGTCCCTTTTCTGGGTTCTGTCCGAGCCGTCCATTTGTATATTAAGGGACGACTAAAGAAAACAAACTGCAAATTTCAACTAATATATTATATTGTATTTTAGAATATAAATATTACCAACACAAAATTCTCTAAAGCAAAGCGTTCTAACATATTCATCATCAGGTGACATATTCTTTCCAAAACGTAATCTTTCCTATAGATTTCTGTAATTCTCCTCGGATTTGAGAAAATTGTACCGTCACTTTTAGTGAAAGGTGCAGGTATTCGTGATTGTCTTTTGTCCAACAGCGTCTTGGGCGGCCTTTGTCTCTGTTGCCTTCAATCATCCTTTTTAGTAACACTCTCTCCATGCCGTCGTGTCTCTTAATGTGACTAGCTTTTGTTAAAAATGGTGTTCAGAAGCCATCCATCCTGGACGTTAGTTGTTCATAACACCTGCTGGTTTGTTTTCCTTGCTTACCATGGTATTCTCAAAACTCTTCTATAATACTTTAATTCAAATGATGATATTTTCTATGTCCACTGTTTTATTTAACAACCTGCAATTATTCTCTGCACAACTTGGGCTTGAAATAAACACACCCAAAACAAAAATATTACACCAACAAACCAACGGACATCAAACTAAACGGCAACACTCTTTGAAAAAGTCAACAACTTCACATACCTTGGCAGCAAGCTATCAAGAACAGGAGATTCATCAACAGAAATATCACACAGTATTGCACTGGCTGCTAACTCATTCAATAAACTATCAAATATCTGACATTGAAAAACACTAAGAAATAACACAAAACACAAAATCTTCAACTCCTGCATAATTCCAACATTAACATATGGATACGAAAGTTGGTAAGCAACATCAAAATTAGAACAAAGACAAAACACCTTTGAAAATAAATGTCTTAGAAGGCTACTGAACATACGTTGGTCAGACTTCAAATCAAAAACAGTTGTCAGACAAGAATCAAAACAAGAATATGTATCCATCTATATTAGAAAGCGTCGCTGGAATTACATCGGACACGCACTACGAATGGAAACTGAAAGACTTCCCTGTCAAGATTTGACGTGGTCATCAAAAGGCAAGAGAAAACGAGGAAGACTAAAAGAAACGTAGCATATACCTATTACAAGGGAACGTTTCACCATCGGTATCAGAAACAATGAAGATCTAAAGCAAATAGCAATGAAAAGAGAGCCATGGAAATCTATGACATTCGCCCTATGTACCGTCTTTGGCCCTAGAGGAATAACTAACTAACTTTTATTTAGTGTCCATGCTTCACATCCATATGACGCCAAAGGAAACACACATTTTTGCAGTAACAACAACTTGGTTTTTATGTTAGTTCCCTGCCATAGTTTCTTTAGCTGTTTTAATATTTACAGAGCCATTGTTGTTCTTCTCTTAATCTCAACTGCGCAGTCACCCGCATTGTTTATATTAGTTCCTAAATAATCAAAATGTGTCACTTCTTCTAAATTGCCGTTCTCAATATTAATTTTGGGCCTTGATTTAGTTTTGTCAGTTGCCATTATTTTTGTATTTTTCATATTTACAAATATATAAAACATATTATTCTAAATTCTATACAGTCCACAAGCCCTAGACTTCTTATGTAGTGGTATGAATGTTGATGATTTCAGGTCTTTCTGTATGTGGCCTTTTTAATATATGTCATTGCAAAATTATGTGATAGTTTCCATCCCAAATTCATCTAGAGATTTTATTATGTCTGCTGGTATGTTGTCGGAGTCTGCAGCCTTTCCCTATTTTATTCATTTTATTGCATTTTATACATCTGCTTTTAGTATTGTGTATCTATCATTGCTGTGAATTGTAGGTTTTTTTGTTCCGTCAAACAGTTCTGTCACAAAATCTGCCCATCTTGTAATTACTTGTTTCATCATTTCCGCTATTCTTCACATGTTACGCATATTATTTTATATAACTGAATATTTTAGGGGTATTTTTTAGCTTTCTTTCTGATATTTTCTCTAATATTTCATCTGTCATCCATGTTTGTTTGTTCTTGGGTTTTCTTATTGGTAAATCTTTATTTGATGTTTGAATACTTTTTAATAGGCTGTACCATTTATTGTATATTTTCTCTTCTGGATTTTCCCTTCTGTATTATTTCATGCATTCTATCATTAGATGTTCATATTTATTCCTGCTAATAAGTATTTTTGCTGTGTGTCTGGTTGTTTTAGAACTAATGTGTCTGTCTGTGGATTTTGATTTCTGCTATGTTAAATTTTTTAAGACTAACATGTATTTTGGACAGCACTGGATTATGGTCAGAATTGATATCAACTCCTGGATATGTTTAAATAATGTATTACATATAGTCATGTTGCTCTCCTCACAGAACTGTATAAGTATTTCTCCTATGTTATATTTGTCCTTAGTCCAAATTTTCCTAACGTCTCCATGTGTCTTCCTTTCTAAGTTTTTGCATTGATGTCTCCCATGACTATTAGAATGTCTGTTAATCTGACTAGTTTGAGTAGTTGTTGTAAGTCATGGAAGCAATTCTCTATTTATTTTTATTATTCATTTACAGACAGTGTCGTCTGTAGTTAGTGCGTATGTTTGTACAATGACTAGATTAAAAGGTTTTACTGTTATATAACATCATTCTGTCGTTATATGTCAAATAGTAGCTGATGTTATCTTTCTATTTCTTTCTTGATTAGTAATCAACGTTCAACATATCGTTCAACTGTGCAACATTCGTTACATACTTGAATTCGGTGCCATGTGTCGGAATTTAATTTTAACACAACAATAATCATCAAATATTCAGTTTGACATTTTAAACACCAGTAAACTAATTCTAATAAAACGTAAACTTGTTAAGGTACATTTTAACGATATACATAATTTGTGATTAAGCATCGTCTGCTAGTGTTCGCTTCAGTTGTGTGCTTGGTTGTTGGCAAGAGTAGTAACTGAAACTATTGACTGCTTGAGACAGATACTTGTAAAATTATTTCCCAGATCAGAAATGAGGAAAGAAACCGTTCATAATCTAAAAGTGATAGGAGTTATTCTTGGTGGAATTCTGACAAATATTCCTCTAGGTATTGGATATTACTTTGGGAATTTATTAACATATACCGATTCTTATTTTATTCGTTCTGTTGGCAAGGAGAATCATACTACAGGAACAATGTGGATCGTGACAGCCTGGCTATCTATAACATCAATTGGTTTCCTTTTATCGGGAATAATTTCTAAAATTATAGGATTACGTTTAACTTTGTTGATGGGAATGTTGATGGTTAATTTAGGAGTCTATACAAGTTTCTTTACACTTCAGTCAAGTTTCTGGTCCTTGCATATAACACTTGGTGTTATGACAGGGATGGGTACTGGTTTTTCGTATGCTGCTGTTCTACTATATACTGCACTATGGGTCAAACAAAGAACTGGTTTTGCATCAGCGATTGTGTCATCTGCTTTGGGTGGAGGAAGCTTTATTTTCAATTTAGCCACTACAATTTTTATTAACCCGGAAAATTGGACACCAGATATTTTTGTAGGTAAAAGCAAATATTTTTCACAGGATGATATAATTAACCGTGTACCATATGTTTTTCTTGTGCTTGGTGCTATGACAACCGGCTGCCATATCGTAGGTTTTTCTCTTATAAGAGATCATCCTGACTTTGTTAAACACAATGCCAAGAAGAAATCTCCTAACAATATTGTATTGATTGACAAATCTAGAGGGAATACAATCATCAGAGATACACATAACGTCGAACAATATGGTGCAACAGATAACATTGACATGACAGTCATGAACTCAGATAAACACGAGAAATGTGTATCTGATAATATAGAGGCAGGTCAGAGCAACGGATCTATAACTTCTGCAGAGCAAACTCAAGTTTCCAGATTTATACCACTAGAAGCACTTCGAAACAAAACTTTATATATATTAGGAATTTCATTAGCTTTAATGATGATTGGTTTTGTTGTAGAGAACAGTGCTTATAAACAGTTTGGAGTTTTGTATTTTAATGATGATTACTTTTTAGCCAACATTGGCGTAGGAATAAGTATTGTTGTATGTTTGAGTAGGCTAATCTGGGGTATAGCAATTGACAAATCAGACATAAAACATGCATTAATTTGTGCGACATCAGTACATTCCATCATTGCTGTGTTCTGGTTCTTTACTCCCCTGGTTGACAAGTGGTTTTATTTTGTGTATACTTTGGCGATCCAAGCAACACAAAGTGGTGCTTTTATTGTTTTTCCCATAGGAGTTCTCAGGTTCTTTGGCCATGAGCACTACATGATCATTTATGGAATGATATCGATTTTTGGCGTCGTTACTTACTTCATAACCCCTGCTCTAGCTCATGTAATTATTGCAAACCTAGGCTGGTACTGGTTATTCTTTTTTGTTTCAGTGACAAGCTATTTAGCACTAATTTTGGTTCTTTTTCTCCCTAAGGACCCCAAACGGTGATGCAGATATTCTTCACATTTATGTACGCAAGTGATTGTAAAAATGGGCGGATTCATTTCATCGTTGTAGTCTCTTGATCGTGGAATCTCCTGATGCGATATAGTAAATATCAACGAGGTGCTAGTTCATGAAGTGATTTCCACCATTATTTGTATCTTTTGTCAACGTCGAGTAAGATTACTGAGCCACTTATGCTGAATTGAAAGTAAGGACTTCCTAAAATATTCGGTACGGAGAATTTATCTCCGGAAACACAGCAAATGTCCATTCTTTTGTTATACAGATGTCCACTATCGTAGATTAATGGCATTAGACATGGGTAGAGTAGACTTTGACTGATAAGACTTGTTAAAGGTAGATCTAACTGAATTATACATGAAGACAGTAGACTTCGACTGATAAGGCTTGTTAAAGATACATGTAATTGAATAGGAAAGAAACATTAGATAAAAAAGGGGGGGGGGGAAGGGTAGCTCACCCTTCGGCCCCTGTCCATATAGTAAATCAGGGTATTATATTTAGTGCCTGAAAGCAAGAAAACATTGTGGATATTTCCTTCCCCTTATTTATTGGTGTCCCTAAAATATCGCCGCACACAAATTTCACGAAAGCCAAGAAATTAGCTATTTTAAGAAATCTAAGTAAACTTCCCCCTTTTGTAGAAAAAAATATACCATAATGTTGGAATCGGACACTAGACGGCCACACATGAAGCTGACACTAGACGGCCACACATGAAGCTGACACTAGATGGTACACAGAAGCTGACACTAGACTGACACAAAGGAAGCTGACACTAGACGGCCACACATGAAGCTGACACTAGACGGCCACAAATAAAGCTGACACTACATGGGTACACAGAAGCTGACACTAGACGGAAACACATGAATCTTCTGATGAAGCGCCCCCAAGCGGTCTCTAACTCTACTGTATCTAGAGACAAACTGCTACACTATACTAGATAACAGTATATCTATGAATCGTCTCACTAGATAACAGTATATCCATGAATCGTCTCACTAGATAACAGTATATCCATGAATCGTCTCACTAGATAACAGTATATCTATGAATCGTCTCACTAGATACCAGTATATCTATGAATAGTCTCACTAGATAACAGTATATCCATGAATCGTCTCACTGGATACAGTTTCTATAAATAGTCACTGAATACAAATGTCTACCATTTGTCTTACATTAAAATGTTGCCAATATATCTACCTAGTCCTAGTGTCATTACAATTCAGATTATTGCACAAGTTTAATATAAGAATAACATATTAGGCCCGTTTTTTTCATTGACCAACGGTACAACTTAGGGTTTCTTTAAGCGACTCAACTCCCACAGACTATATTTTACTAGAAAACCAGAGATGAATTTTCTTAGGCTGGATTACCCTTGCAGAAGTTTTCCGTAAAAAAAACCAAAGACTCGTACACACTGTTTTTGATTTCTGATGTCATTTTTTTCCCAGTCACTGTGAAATTTGAAGACCCAGTGTCACAATCGCAGCTAATCTGTAATCCGTGACAGAACTAATTTCGTTCTTTGGACTACATCCTGCTAAACTGCAGGAGTTTGAGAACAAACGCAGAAGTTATATCATAAATATCTTCGCTTGCAAAGTTAACACCATTAAGAAGTAAAAAAAATAGGGATATTTCTATGTTTCAATTGCAAATACGCGTAATATGCTATATTGACATATTCTGTTATATGTTAGCTAAAGGCATCCAACATCTCATAAATTCCATCAAAGAACAGTGAAAAACCAAAACCTATATATGAACGAAAGTACGACCACAATTATAACAAGCAACAAAATCACTAAATTGTTCTCCGTCATGTTCAATAACAAAGAACTAAAGCGAGTTACCAGTTTTGCATACCTTGCTTCTTTCTCTTATAAGCAAAAACGGGGATCGATATGAAAAAGTCAAACGTGGTTGATCATTGCATCAAATAATCTGATGCAAATGGAAAAATATGGCTGTGGTGTAGCAAAATAACAGAACTAACTTTACTTAGAACTTGCATATTTCTAGTTACAATACATGGATGTGAAACATGGATAAAATGGCCCATAAGCATTGAGGATTGACTTCAATGTACTTGGATTAACTCATATATGTTCCATTGCTGTCAACGTAGGACAATTGCCAGTAAGATAGGAAACAAAACTGAAACATTTAAAAGAAAAAGTTACAAAAGAGTCAACAGAATATCATGGACTACACATATGACCACCTGGGACATTCTGAGAAATACCATGGACTAAACAGATGATCAATTGGGACATTCTGCGAAATACTATTGGCTAAACAGATAACCAATTGATACACTCAAAACAAAATACAATGAACTAAACAGATGACCATCAGCAAATCAGTATCTTTAGCAAACCTTGTTCATCTTTGTTGACAGGTTTCTTGATTAATTCTTTGCATCTCCCTTTTCAGTTCTATATCTATGCTCTGCAGCATTTGTAGCACGAATCGGAGAGAGTCACTCTTGGCTTTGACAACTCAACCATCTAGCTTTTTTCTCTCTTTTGTTTTTTGAAATTTTTCTTGCAATAGGATCCTCTTCTTTCACCATATAAAGCAAATTATATGTATATTTTTAATGTAATATATTTTAGATAACCTTAACCACAAGCCGATACCGGCGTTTACCTATTAGCTTATCTTGTATACAAAAATGTCGTCTACCTTGAATAACATCACGAAAACAATCGTTTTTATTGAATTTCTCACGGAATTCCGTGAATTAAATGCGTTATTTAGTGTGCTTTCCGTAGAGACTGACAGAACATGGCTATTATATTATAGATGACTCAAAAAGGCAAGCTGAATCAGATGTTTCAGATCGAATGTGAACTGTCAATGAAGATACAACATATTCTATTCTGTGGATTGCATTCTGATCATCTGCAGGAGTTTGCTAATTAAGGAAAAAGAAGAAAGCCAGTGATGCCGAAGCTGTCACATAGCATTTAACTGCCGTAAAGGGGTGATGTTAGCGATCTCAAATTTAAGAGACTCTGCTATATGAGGGCGGCAGCCATCTCCTCTCCATCGCAGTCTTTACTTTCCGAACTGATCCGGTACCCAATTCAGGATGGATCGACCCGGGAGCCGTTGAGCTCTGAAAAACATTTCCGCCTCAACTGGGCAATGAATCCTGAACCACCCATATGCAAAGCCATTGGTGCGCTAACCATTTAGTGTGCGTGCATAGAAATTGACTAAACCTTCACTTGTTAAATGTTTAAAGTTTTGCTTTGTTTAAAGTTTTGCTTTGTTTAAAGTTTTGCTTTGTTTAAAGTTTTGAATATGATTAAATTGTTAATATTTAAAATTTTGAATAAGATTAACTTGTTTATGTTTGGAATTTTCCTTTAAGTTATTTATTAAAAAACATATTCGTTTAATAATTAATATTTCAACAATATTTAATACCATTTGTAGTAATACGCATTGTCTAAATTTGTAGTGGAGAGCATGGCGGTATGGTTAGAACGTCGTTCTCAGACCCTTGAGTTCCCGGGTTCAAAACACGAATGAGACAGGATTTTTTTCTTTCGGAGGTACAATCAAAATCCTTCCTGTACATGTCGCGGCGACTGCTATGGCAAAGGGGCCTTATTTCCACAGCCCATAGAAAGCCTCCATGCACTCCGTCACAGGAAAAGATGCAATAACAAAAGAAAGTAGAAATACACTTTAAAAAGGCTTAAAGTATTAATAAAGTCAAATTACCTTTTTCTTAGGTGCCATTGGGGGTAGTGGTCAGTAGAACAATTGTCCTAAAAGGGGACCACGGACAAAAAAAAGCAGAAATCACCGAACTTAGATAACTAGGATGCAATTCTTCGTTGAAACACTCCTATATGATCTCCTTATTGTTGCTACCAAGAACATACGCTAACCTCATCATGACACATTTTTATAGCTCCCACTCTCCGGACACAAGCTAGATTCATTATTTATTTTACATTGAATCATGTAATGTAGCACAATTTGATTGTTATTTTTCTGTTTACACTGCAATAAGTATCCAATATTCAGCTTGATATTTAAAATACAAATAAAACTTCTCATAAAACATAACAGTTACGTTGCTAAATGTAAGCATCGTCTGAGTCGTGTTTGCTACAGTTATGTATTTGTTGATAAGGGCAGTAACTGAAACTGTCGACAGTTTGAAACAAGATTCTTGTCAAATTATTTCTAGATCATAAAATGAGGAAAGAAACAGTTCATAATCTAAAAGTGATAGGAGTTATTCTTGGTGGAATTCTGACAAATATTCCTCTAGGTATTGCATATTACTATGGGAATTTATCAACATATACCGATTCTTATTTTATTAGTTCTGTTGGCAAGGAGAATCATACTACAGGAACAATGTGGATGGTGACCGCCTGGACATCTATAACATCAATTAGTTTTCTTTTATCGGGAATAATTTCTAAAATTATAGGATTACGGTTAACTTTGTTGATGGGAATGTTGATGGTTAATTTAGGAGTCTATACAAGTTTCTGTGGACTTCAGTCAAGTGTCTGGTCCTTGCATATAACACTTGGTGTTATGACAGGGATGGGTACTGGTTTTTGTTGTGCTACTGTTCTACTGTATATCTATGTAACCACATTGTAAGGACAGCTGGAGAGGAGATGGGCACCACTAACTAAACCTTTCGCCCACTGAAATACAACAATAGATAATTTTGGTTAACAGCAGAGACACAGAAAAAACTGACTAACATCATGATGAATGGGCATAAGCTTGAGCTATTGAATACCTTCAAATACCTCGGGTCTAGCATATGCAGCGATGGAAAATACAAATCAGAGCTAAAAATAAGGCTGGAGATGACTTTAGCATCCTTGTCAAGGCTAACGGTGATATGAAAAAGCAGCATCAGTGTTTGAGTGAAAGTCAAACTGTATAAATCGTTGGTGCTTTCTGTTGTGCTGTATGGTTGTGAGAGTTGGACACTCACTGTGGACATGGAGAGACGATTACATGATTTCGAGTAAAAATGCTACAAACGAATTTCTATAGGGAACATAAGACCAATGTGTACATAAGTAATAAAGTAGAGATATGTGCAGGTGTACAAGAACCATTTCAAGAAACTAGCTTGGCGTGGACATGTATGTAGACATGTTTCCTTGTCAAAAATAATTAGGGGTGTATCGGATTTCGGCTCCGGCTCCAGTAAATCCGAATCCAGCCATTTTTACAAATCCGGCTCCGGTCCAATTTTGCCGGATTTAGGCCGGATTTGCGTTGCCTAGTCAGGTGAATTTTCTGTACATGTTTCATGAGGTCAAGCACAGTAGCACTTCCACTTTACTATTTCTCGCTGATTTAAATAAGCATTTTAAGAAGAAGAAAAAATTCATTTTGAATTTTAATGGTACATTAACTTCATGAGTTCGTGGGACCTAAATATTTCGAATTTTCGTAAATTTCTTTGGTCCTGCCGATAAAATAAAATCGGATCAAAATCTAAGTCATTAAGCGCCGTTTGGGATTACTTCAAGGTTAAAGACGATGATTCAGCGACGGTAATATGTAAGTTGTGTGTCAAACAGTTCTCGCGTGGACGATCAGATCGCCCCAAAGACTTCTCAACATCATCAATGAAGACCCATTTGCGATTGATGCACAGGAAAAGCTATGAGGAAATGATGGAAAAGAAAGCATCACTGCAGGCCATTGTATAGGCAACCACATCTATGATGAATCTGGGATCGTGTTTGCACAAAGCAAGCAGCAGTACCCAGCAGTCAATTATGCAGGCATGGGTCGGGACAAAATTTGTAACATCACAATCCCAATGCTAAACGCATTCATTCTTCCGTAGCCCGAATGATAGCCATAGATACGGAGCTTTTTCAAGTAGTTGAACGACCAGGTTTCAGAGAGCTGATGCATACAATGGAGAAACGGTATGAATTGCCTTCAAGAAAGTATATTGCTGAACATGCCATTCCTGACATGTGTAAACGTCTGAAGGTAAAAATTGCAGAAATGATATCTGACACTGATTACATATCATTCATAACAGATACGTGGACAGCTGAACACATCACTCAGTCATTTATGGGCATAACTGGCCATTGGTTAACAGAATCCTTCGTTCACCGCAGTGTAGTCTTCCATTGTATTGCATGTGATGAGCATCATACGGTCACAAACTTGCTTGTACTTTTGAAATGATGCTGAATGAGTGTGCACGTGAGAAGTGCCATGTTGTTGTGAGAGACAATGCATTTAACATTGCCAAATGCTTTCGTGATGGCAGCTATTCAAGTGTTGGATGTTTTACACACACACTGCAGCTGTGTGTGCGTGATGGTCTTTTGAGTCTAAAGTATGTTGCTGACATCATCAGTACTTGAAGAAAATTGATAGGACATTTCAAACACTCTTTTTCAGCAACCAGTCGTTTGAATGAACTTCAAAAGGAATTAAACCTACCACAACATCAGCTTATCCAGGATGTGACAACACGATGGAACTATGCTACGACGTCTGTTAGAACAACAGAGCAGCGTCAGTCTGTTAGTTTGTTCATTTCGTGCCGCAAGCGACACAAGGGCAAAGGTTTTGGTTCTCCATATGATGCGGTCCGCTGCCTGCAGCTTTAGTTCCTGGATGGTCTTAAAACCTATTAATTCCCCTTCTTTAAGAATGGTGTTTTAAGGGTTGTTTTAGGTCTTCCTCTTTTTCTTTTACCCTCAGGTGATCACATAAGGGCTTGTTGGTTTATTCTGTTTACATTTTGTCGTAAAACGTGACCAAGGTATTTCCATCTTCGCTTTCTTATGATGTTTGAAACATACTCTTGGTGAAACATAATCAGTCTGTACTGTGTTGAAATTGATTCGGCAACTGGGCTAATGGCACATCAGTTGGAAGTAACGGAGAAATGTGGTAGCTACTTTGGCACCATTTGAAGAACTCACACGTGAAATAAGTGCAGCTCACGCACCAATATAATTTGTGATCCCATTAGTGAAAACACTCATGACTTTTCTCCTGAAAGAAGGTAGTGATGCTGGGATCAAAACTATGAAAGCAGCCCTGTTTGAAGCTGTTAGCAGCAGATTTGCGGACATTGAGTTTAACAGTATTTACACCTGTGCCACACTACTGTATACAAGATTCAAGCTGTGCTTCTTCTCCGAACGTGGCAGAAGTGATGCACGAGCCCATCTGATGTTAGCAGCTAACTCCATTACTGATTCAGCAAACATAGTCAGTGCACATGATCCATCAGCTACTAGTAGCAGTACTAGTGTTTTGACTTCTGTGAGCACTGCCACACAGTACTAGTCCAGCTTATGGAGCTATATTGACACAATTGTCGAGGAAAATCCCATGACAGATCGTTCTGCAAGTGCCGAAGGCAACAGCATTAGCACTGAGGTGATACAGTACCTGTCAGAGCCACTTCACACTCGACAGTAAGATCCAGTTTCATGGTGGCATGCCAATAAGCAAAGATTTCCAAGTATGGCTAGACTGGCGCAGGCATTTCTTGCACCACCACCCACAAGTGTGCCATCGGAACAGTACTGCAGGAGACATTATCACTAACCACCGTAGTAGCCTTGTACCACAAAACGTCACAGCCATAATGAAGACTGACTGACTGAAATAGTGAAAGTACTGAATGAATGTATTTCAATAAATTCAATCTATTCAATGTACTGTTGTTGTGAGTTGTAACTGAGCTGCCAATTAGCCAACTGAAAACAATGTGAAAACTAAAAACTGAAAACTAAAAATTAAAATTACTAAATTAGCATTATGTGCTTATGTATTATGTTTCATCTTGAACTTATGGAACTTAATATTACTTATTCTAATGTAAATATAATTATTTTACATTTAAATGATTTAATATGAGTATATGTCATCTTTGTCATGTCTATCGTAATAAACTGCAGTAATGAACAGTCGAGTGACTTCACTAACCTAAGTCAAGTGATGTAGTACATTATTCAACTTTTATTGTTTTTTATTTGTAAATCCGGCTCCGGCTTCGGCTCCGGCCGGATCTCACTTCACAAATCCGGCCAAATCCGGCTCCTGCCGGATTCCAAAAATTTGAATTCCATACAGCCCTAAAAATAATACTGTAGGAAAATGTCGAAGGTACAAGAAGCAGAGGAGGGCAATTGGAGGGCAGAGGAGGCATGGATAGACATCATCAAGGAATGGACGGGACAAGATATATCATCACTAACCCACATCGCTGAGGATAGAATTCGCTGGAGGACTGTGTGCTGAAGCATCCAATGTGGTACCCCTACGACCCTGGATGGTTAATTGTTTATTGCTTTATTGATTGATCAGTTTACTCTACACATCGCCTAGTCTATCTTTTGGTTCTATATTCAAATTACTTCTCTGCGATTTTAGTAGCCACGCCCGCACGTGTATTGCTGGGGCCCGAAAGGGGAGCAAAGAATAGCAACACTGTTTACCTTCCACGCATGTCGTAAAAGGCAACTAAGGAAGTTATGGGATGGAGTTGGCTGTCCCATCTCATATAGGGTCAGTGACCATAAGCCATGCTGAAGTCGGATGTGTCAGGTCGAAAGGCGCAGATATCGCAGCAATGCTGTAAACCATGACACAACGCATTCCGTTCTTCAGACTACATCCTGCTAATCTGCAGGAGTTTGAGAACGAACGCAATACTAAAGAAGAAGAAGTAGCCACGACACTGGTTATTTCAATAATTGCTTTAAACCTAGATTCCTAGCTCTATATAATAAATCCTTGAGCGTCTGGAGTCGCACTAGCGAGCACCTCAATGTGTAACTTTCAGTCACAACACTGCCTTCTTTCGTCCGTATGACTGAACGTATAGATCTACTAAACAGATCCTCTCTAAACAAGTGCTGCTCTAGAACTTGTAGCTCTTCGTCTATTCTGATTCCTTAACTGAAGTATAATTCCCTTTGAGGCCTCTCACACTTCCGCACAGGTTGTAAGTCCTCGTTCTTCCAAGCTTGAACCTTATGCGTCCGCTCGGGAGCTAAAAATCTCGTCCCACAACCTCACATTCCTACCTGAATGTCCATCGGCCATTTCAGCCGTCGAAACCAAAAGTAACCAAAATCCCTCTCGTTTTTCCTTGTTGTCTACAGACTGTCCCTTTTCTGGGTTCTGTACGAGCCGTCCATTGGTATATTAAGAGACGACTGAAGAAAACAAGCTGCAAACTACAACTAATATATTATATTATATTTGAGTATTACCAACACAAAATAACTTACAACAAAGCGTTCTAACATCATCATCATCAGGAGACATTTTCTTATCAGAACGTAATCATCCCTATAAATCTCTTGAATTCTCCTCGGATTTGAGCAAATTTTACCGTCACTTTTAGTGACAGGTGCAGGTATTCTTGAATGTCTTTTGTCCAACGGCGTCTTGGGTGGAATTTGTACTTGTTGCCTTCAATCATCCTCTTCAGTAACACTCTCTCCACGCCTCTTAATGTGACCAAGAAAAACTAGCTTTTAAAAAAAATATGGTGTTCAGAATCCTGGACGTTAACTGTTCATAACACCTGGTGGTTTGTATTCCTTGCTTACCATGGTATTCTCAAAACTCTTCTATAATACTTTAATTCAAATGATTTATTTAGCTGTTTTATTTAGTGTCAATGCTTCACATCCATATGACGCCAAAGGAAACACACATTTTCGTAGTAACAACAACTTGATTCTTATGTTAGTTTTCTTCCATAGTTTCTTTAACTGTTTTCATATTTACAGCGCCATTGTTGTTCTTCACGTTTAATACCAACAGCCATGTCACCCGTATTGTTTATATTAGTTCCTAAATAATCAAAATGTGTCACTTCTTCTAAATTGAATTTCTCAATATTAATTTTGTGTCTTGATTTAGTTTTGTCAGTTGCCATTTATTTTTCATATTTACAAATATATATACAAACATATTATTCTAAATTCTTTACAGTCCACAGGCCCTGGGCTTCTAAGGTAGTGGTATGAATGTTGATGATTTCAGGTCTTTCTGTATGTGACCTGTTTCATATGTCATTGCAAAATTATGTGATAGTTTCCATCTCAAATTCATCTAGAGTTTTTATTATGTCTGCTGGTATGTTGTCGGAGTCTGCTACCTTTCCCTATTTTATTCATTTTATTGCATTTTATACATCTGCTTTTAGTATTGTGTATCTATCATTGCTGTGAATTGTAGGTTTTTTTGTTCCGTCAAACAGTTCTGTCACAAAATCTGCCCATCTTGTAATTACTTGTTTCATCATTTCCGCTATTCTTCACATGTTACGCATATTATTTTATATAAGTGAATATTTTGGGGTATTTTTTTAGCTTTCTTTCTTTCTGAAATTTTCTTTAATATGTCATCTTTTATCCATGTTTGTTTGTTCTTGGCTTTTCTAATTTGTAAATCTTTATTTGATTTTTTAATACTTTTTAATAGGCTGTACCATTTATTGTCTATTTTCTCTTCTGGATTTTCCCTTCTGTATTATTCCATGCATTCTATCATTAGATGTTCATATTTATTCCTGCTAATTATTTTTGCTGTGTGTCTGTCTGTGGATTTTGATTTTTGCTATGTTCAACTTTTTTAAGACTAACATGTGTTTTGGACAGCACTGGATTATGGTCACAGTTGATATCAACTCCTGGATATGTTTTAGTGATCTTGACATTATTTCTTTATCAGTTCTTGATCATAATATAATCTATGTGGTTCCTCTTTCTATCTTCAGGCCTTTCCGTGTGCATAATGGTCTATTTTCATGTTCAAATAATGTTATACATATAGTCATGTTTCTCTCCTCACAGAAATGTATAAGTATTTCTCCTATGTTATTTCTTGTCCTTAGTCCAAATTTTCCTAAAATTTTCTTGTGTCTCCCTTTCCATGTTTTTGCATTTATGTCTCCAATGACTATTATAATGACTATTAAATACTCTTACTAGTTTGAGTAGTTGTTGTAGGCCTTCGAAGCAATTTTCTATTTATTCTTCAGTGAAGTCTGTTGTTGGTGTCTATGTTTGTACAATGGTCAGATCAAAAGCTTTTACTTTGAACTTTAGTATCATCATTCTGTCGTTATATGTTCAATACTCGCTGAAGTATTTTTCTATTCCTTTCTTGATCTGTAATCCGTAAAGATACGTGCAACGTTCACTAAATCCTAGAATTCGCCGCCATGTGTGGGGATTTCATTTTAACCCTTCAATAAACATCAAATATTTAATTCGACATTTACAATACCAATAAAACTTCTCATAAAACGTAAACTTATCATGGAAATTTTCACGGTATACATAATTTGTGACTTTATTATCGTCTGCATCATGTTCGCTACAGTTATGTGCTTGGTTGTTAGCAAGAATAGTAATCGAAACTGACGACTTTTATTTCCAGATCATAAATGAGGAAAGAAACAGTTCATAATCTAAAAGTGATAAGAGTTATTCTTGGTGGAATTCTGACAAATATTCCTCTAGGTGTTGGATATTACTATGGGAATTTATCAACATATACCGATTCTTATTTTATTCATTCCGTTGGCAAGGAGAATCATACTACAGGAACAATGTGGAGGGTGACCGCCTGGATATATCAATTGGTTTTCTTTTATCGGGAATAATTTCTAAAATTATAGGATTATGGTTAACTTTATTGATGGGAATTTTTATGGTTAATTTAGGAGTCTATACAAGTTTCTTTACACTTCAGTCAAGTTTCTGGTCCTTGCATATAACACTTGGTGTTATGACAGGGATGGGTACTGGTTTTTGTTGTGCTACTGTCCTACTGTATACTGCATTATGGGTCAAACAAAGAAATGATTTTGCTTCAGCGATTGTGTCTTCTGCTTTGGGTGGAGGAATCTTTATTTTGAACTTAGCAGCTACAATTTTTATTAAACCGGAAAATTGGAAACCAGATATTTTTGTAGGTGAAAGGAAATATTTTTCGCAGGATGAAATAATTAACCGTGTGCCATATGTTTTTCTTGTGCTTGGTGCTATGACAACCGGCTGCCATATCGTAGGTTTTTCTCTTATAAGAGATCATCCTGACTTTGTTAAACACAATGCCAAGAAGAAATCTCCTAACAATATTGTATTGATTGACAAATCTAGAGGGAATACAATCCGCAGAGATACACATAACCTCAAACAATATGGTGCAACAGATAGAATTGACATGACAGTCATGAAGTCAGATCACCACGAGAAATGTGTATCTGATAATATAGAGACAGGTCAGAGCAACGGATCTATAACATCTGCAGAGCAAACACAAGTTTCCAGATTTAGACCACAAGAAATACTTCGAATCAGAACGTTATATATATTTGGAATTTCACTAGCTTTAATGATGATTGGTTATGTTGTAGAGAACAGTGCTTATAAACAGTTTGGAGTTTTGTATTGTAATGATGATTACTTTTTAGCCAACATTGCTGTAGGAGTAAGTATTGTTGTATGTGTGAGTAGGCTAATCTGGGGTATAGCAATTGACAAATCAGAAACAAAACATGCATTAATTTATGTTATATCAGTACATTCCATCATTGCTGCGTTCTGGTTCTTTACTCCCCTGGTTGAGAAGTGGTTTTATTTTGTGTGTATCTTGGCGATCCATGCAACCCGAAGTGGTAGCTTTATTGTTTATCCCATCGGAGTACTCAGATTCTTTGGTCACGAGAACTACATGATCATTTATGAAATTGTAACGATGTTTGGCATGGTTACTTACTTCATAACTCAGGTTACTTACTTTCTCTAGCTCAGGTAGTTGTTCCAAACCTATGCTGGTATTGGTTATCCTTTTTTGTCTCAGGGACAAGCTTTTTAGCACTAATTTTGGTTATTATTCTTCCCAAGGATCCCAATTCGTGATGCATATATTCTTCATATTTAGTTACGCCAGTGATGGTAAGATTGGACGAATTCATTTCATGATTGTATTCTCTTGATCTTGTAATATCCCGATGCGATATATTAACTATCAACGAGGTACTGGTTGATGAAATAATTTCCACCATTATTTGTATCCGTTGTCAGTGTCCGCTAAGATTACTGAGCCAGATATGCCGAAGTGAGAATAAAGACTCCTTAAAATATTCTGTACGTAGAATTTATCTCTGGCAACAGAACTAATGTCCATTATTTTTTTATAAAGGCGTCCAGTAACGTAACTGAAAGGCATTAGACATGGATACAGTAGACTTCGACTGATAAGACGTGTTAAAATATATCTAACTGAATATGAAAAATACCTTAAATAAAAATTGAGGAAAAATATATAACAGTGTGCGGGGTTTAGTGAATCAACCCTCAATCCCGCCTCTTTAATAAATCATAGCATGATATTCAGTGCTTGAAAGCAAAGAGGAAAAAATGTGGTTATCCCCCCCCCCCCAGCCTTTTAATTAATTGTTCCCCCAAAAATCGCTACCAAAAAATTCACTAAACCTAAGAAATGTCTATTTTTAAAAGTCTAAGTAAACCTTCCCTTTTATAAAAAGAAAACACATTTACAGCTTTAGTGTAGGAAGCTGAAACTAGACGGGCACATATGAAGCTGAAACTAGACGGGCACATAGGAAGCTGAAACTAGACGGGCACATAAGAAGCTGAAACTAGACGGGCACATAGGAAGCTGAAACTAGACGGGCACATAGGAAGCTGAAACTAGACGGGCACATATGAAGCTGAAACTAGACGGGCACATAGGAAGCTGAAACTAGACGGGCACATAGGAAGCTGAAACTAGACGGGCACATAGGAAGCTGAAACTAGACGGGCACATAGGAAGCTGAAACTAGACGGGCACATAGGAAGCTGAAACTAGACGGGCACATAGGAAGCTGAAACTAGACGGGCACATAGGAAGCTGAAACTAGACGGGCACATAGGAAGCTGAAACTAGACGGGCACATAGGAAGCTGAAACTAGACGGGCACATAGGAAGCTGAAACTAGATGGGCCAATAGGAAGCTGAAACTAGACGGGCACATAGGAAGCTGAAACTAGACGGGCACATAGGAAGCTGAAACTAGATGGGCCAATAGGAAGCTGAAACTAGACGGGCACATAGGAAGCTGAAACTAGACGGGCACATAGGAAGCTGAAACTAGATGGGCCAATAGGAAGCTGAAACTAGACGGGCACATAGGAAGCTGAAACTAGATGGGCCAATAGGAAGCTGAAACTAGACGGGCACATAGGAAGCTGAAACTAGACGGGCACATAGGAAGCTGAAACTAGATGGGCCAATAGGAAGCTGAAACTAGACGGGCACATAGGAAGCTGAAACTTGACGGTCACATAGGAAGCATCTGATGGAGTGCTCCCAGACGGTCGCTAACTCTACTGACTCTAGAGCATTGCTTCCCAAACTGTTTTTGTTATCATACTCCACCTAAGTATTTTTAAAATTCAGATGCCAGTAATGAACATTATGCATATTTTTTTATATTCAGAAACTTAAATATTCCCTATATGAAGACTAACTAAAACTTGTTTGAATTGACCCCGCCCCCACCCCCAAATTTTTCCCCACCCCGCCCCTTTTGGTGCGTGGACTACACGTTGGAAAAAACTCATCTAGAGACTAACTGACTAACAGAATGTCAATACTATTAATTCACTACATAACAATATATCTATGAATCGTCTCACTAGATAAAAGTATATCCATGAATCGTCTCACTAGATAAAAGTATATCCATGAATTGTCTCACTAGATAAAAGTATATCTATGAACCGTCTCACTAGATAACAGTATATCTATGAATCGTCTCACTAGATAACAGTATATCTATGAATCGTTTCACTAGATAACAGTATATCCTTGAATTGTCTCACTAGATAACAGTATATCTATGAATCGTCTCTCTAGATAACAGTATATTTATGAATCGTCTCACTAGATAACAGTATATCCATGAATTGTCTCACTAGATAACAGTATATCCATGAATTGTCTCACTAGATAACAGTATATCTATGAATTGTCTCACTAGATAACAGTATATCCATGAATTGTCTCACTAGATAACAGTATATCTATGAATCGTCTCACTAGATAACAGTATATCCATGAATTGTCTCACTAGATAACAGTATATCTATGAATTGTCTCACTAGATAACAGTATATCTATGAATTGTCTCACTAGATAACAGTATATCTATGCATAGTCTCACTAGATAACAGTGTATCTATGAATTGTCTCACTAGATAACAGTATATCCTTGAATTGTCTCACTAGATAACAGTATATCTATGAATCGTCTCACTAGATAACAGTATATCTATGAATCGTCTCACTAGATAACAGTGTATCTATGAATTGTCTCACTAGATAACAGTATATCTATGCATAGTCTCACTAGATAACAGAATATCTATGAATCGTCTCACTAGATACAGTTTCTATAAAATGTCACTGAATACAAATGTTTACCAATTGTTTTACATTAAAATGTTGCCAATATTTCTACTTATTATCATTACAGTTCAGATTACTACAAAGTTTCCCTGTAATATTTTTAATAAAAACAAATGCTGTTTTTTTGCAGTAATTTAGTACTGTTGTTAATTTTACATCCTAGATACACAAATAAAACATCATCCCCGTATTTTTCATTGACCAACGCTACAACTTAGGGGCTCTTTAAACGGCTCAACGCCCACAGACTATATTTTACTAGAAGACCAGACATCAATTTTCGTAGAATGGGTCACCCTAGCAGAAATCTGTCGCAAAAAAAACACAACAACAATGAAGTTAATAGGACTTCGAAGACACTGTTCTTGATTTCTGATGTCATTTTTTTCCAATTCACTGTGAATTTTGAAGATCGTATTTCACAAACGCAGCTAAGCTGTAAACCATGACACATCTCATTCCGTTCTCCGAACTACATCCTGCTAATCTGCAGGAGTTTGAGAACAAACGCAGACGAAGATAAATATCGTCGATTGTGAAGTTAACACCATTAACAACAAAATTCGGGATAGGCCTATGTTTAAATAGCAAATACGCGTGATATGTTATATTCACATATTCTGTTATATGTTAGCACAAGGTCTCCAAAATCTCATAAATACCATCAAAGAACAGTGAAAAACAAAATCTATATCTGAACGAAAGTACCACCACAATTATGACAAGCAACAAAACCACTAAATTGTTCTCAGTCTTAATCAATAACAAAGAACTAGAGCGAGTTACTAGTTTTGACTGCTTGGTTCTCTTATAAGCAGAAATGTGGATCGATATGAAGTCAAACGTAGGTCTGTCATTGCATCAAATAAACTAATGCAATTGGCAAAAAAATATGGCTGTAGTGTATCAAAATAGCACAGCTAACTTTTCTTAGAACTTACATGTTTCAAGTTACAATATATGGATGTGAATCATGGATAAAATGGCTCAAAAGGCATTGAGGATTGACTTCATTGTACTCGGAGTTCCTCATATATGTTTTGTCACTCTCAACGAAGGAGAATTACCAATTAAATGAGAAACAAAAATAAAACATTTAAAAGAAAATGTTACAGATGAGTTCCAAGAATATCATGTACTAAACAGATGACCAATTGGTACATTCAGAGATATACCATGGACTAAACAGATGATAAATTAGGACATTTATAGATATACCATGGACTAAATAGATAACCAATTGGTGCATTCAGATAGATACCATGGACTAAGCAATTGACCAATTGCGATGCTCTGAGAGATACCATTGACTAAACAGCTGTCCATCGGCAAATCAGCATCCTTAGCAAGTCTAGTTTGTCTTTGTTGAAGGGTTTCTTTATCACTTCTGTGCACCCCTCTTTAAATTCTATGTCTATGCACTGCAGAATTTGTGACACGAATCCGAGCGAATGACTCTTGACTTTGACGACTCAACCTTCTAGCTTTTCGCTCTTTTGATTTTTTTAAACCCTTTCTTGCGATTGGATCGTCTTCATTCAGCATTTAAATTATAAGTGTATTTTAAATATAATTTATCTTAGACAACTATAGCGACCAGCCGATACAGAAGTTTACATATTATCGCATCATTAACATGTGTACACAAAAATGCCTGCTTTGAACAACGTCACGACACCAATCGTTTTGATTGCATGACGCACGGAATTCATGGACGTAAATTCGCTATTTATAGTACTAACATAACACGGCTGTTATATGATAGATTACTCAAAATAAGCACGCTGAATCAGATGGTTTAGATCGAAAGGCATATATATCAAAGGTGAACTGTCAGTGAAGATGGAAAACATTCTATTCTCTGGACTGTAATACTGATAATCTGCAGGAGTTGGATAATTAAGGGAAAGATGGTGATACCTAATGAAAATAATACTCACGTGGTAGACAGGTAATGAAGTCCTACTGAATAACCCCTCTTTCTACACTGCTCGCACATCAGACTCGACGGTATCTAACCAGAAGGTGGTCAACAACACTGTGAACACCCTCATCCAGGAATACCACCTTCCCACCACTGCCAAGGCTCTTTGCATCGATAAAAGCTGTTTAGGCAGACCTGTCTTTTATATGCTGCCCAAAATACACAAGGAATTGAATCCCGGCAGACCTATTGTCTCAGCTTGCTCTTTTCCTACAGAGCGCATCTCTGACTTCCTCGACAGTATTTTGCAGCCCTTAGGCACTGCCTTCATTCTTGAAAGACACCAAGCATGCTCTCACCATATTTTCTTCTGTGCATTTGTCTTCTGATCGTACCTATCGTCTGTTCTTGCTTGATGTTTGCTCTCTGTACACGTCTATACCACATGCCGATGGAATTAGGGCGTTGAAGTTCTTTCTGGACAAGAGTCCGCATCCTTCTGTATCTACTCCCACCCTTATCCGCCTTGCTGAACTGGTGCTCACACTCAACTCTTTTGAATTCAATTGACATATTTTTCGATCAGATCAGTGGTGTGGCCATGGGCACTAAGATGGGGCCTAGCTATGCCTGTCTTTTCATGGGACATCTAGAACATCTAGTTTGGTCTACCTACGATGGCCCATTCCCATCTCTTTTCCACATATACATTGATGATGTGATAGGTATTACTGACATGACAGAAGCAGAGCTGTCTCGCTTCATCAACTTCATCAACAATTTCAACCCCGCTATTAAATTCACATTTACAATTTTCACCACCTCTGTCCATTTCCTGGACATCATTGTCACTATTCATCCCCCTTACCTCAGCACATCAGTCTACTACAAACCCACTGATGCACATGGCTTTCTGCTCTACACTTCTTCTCATCCTCCCGCCTGTCGTAACTCTCTACCTTACTCACAGCTTCTTCGCCTTCGTCGCTTATGTAGCGATGACGACGATTTTCTCGACAAATCCTCTGAGATGATTGAGTTCTTCCGTAGACGTTCCTTCCCTGACATCATTCTTTCATTGGCTTGGCTCCGTGTACGCCAGCTATCTCGTCTTGATACCTTGAATAATTCCCAGGGTTCTTCCTCCTCCTCTGATAGGGTTAAACTTGTTCTTACCTTCCATCCCCATTACTCGACTGTCCATCGCATCCTGCTTAAACATTATTCCTTCTCCAGTCTGATTCTGACACCCGTGACACTTTCCACAAATTACCTCTGGTGGCCTATAGACGCGACAAAAATCTGAAGGACATCTTGGTCCACAGCCACCTCAGGTCCTCTGCACCTGACCATTTTGGTACCGTTCGTTGCACACGCGGTCGTTGTTACACATGTCCTTATGTGGTTCAGATGCGCTCCATCTCATTCCCCAAGGCCAGTTTCTCCATCGATGAGGCTTTTACATGTAAATCCCGTAATGTTCTTTACGTGATCATGTGTAAACGTTGTGGTAAGCAATATATCGGTGAGACTGGCCTTAGACTGAGCGACCGCTTCTGTAACCACCTGCATGCTATCAAACACAGAACACCCACTCCTGTGGCTAATCACTTCAACGGCGTTGGCCACCGTGGTGTCCTTGACATTCAGGTCACTGCCATCAGATCCTGCACCACCGATGATAGATCTAGGTACGCCCTAGAAAATCGTCTCATTTTCGAGTTGGGTACCATCAAGCCATTCGGAATCAATTCCGACCACTCTTTCGCTTAGTTCTCGGTCGTATTGGTCTTTGTTACGTCATCGTTTTGTTCCTCTCGTTCCACCTGTATTATCGTCTTTGTGTACTTCCTGTTCGTATGCTTCCGGTATCTATCTAACTACCATATTTCACTCGGATACGCATTCATTTCTACTTGTGGTTTTTTATGTTAGTATGTTATGCCTGTATCTTGAAAAAGGCCTATTTGCCCGAAACGTCGACTTTGTTATGCGTATTGTCATTTGTATGATTATATTCTGTGCTTTGTTTTGTTGTATATACCATATTTACATCCGTTAGTGATAGTGTGTAGTGTGTTGGTCGTCATTCAGTAGGACTTCATTACATGTCTTCCACGTATTATTTTCAATCATGTTCTACTAGCAGTACCACCTTCTACTGGATACCTAATGAATGAACCTGAATATAAGAAAGTTTATCTAGATTTTCCAAAAGGACTCTCTCCTATAGCAGTATGGTGACTACTTATCATAAATATATAAGTCACATCAAATATTTATCTGGTGAATATTTCATTGATAAACTGGTGGATAGATTAACTTATGTTTAGTACAATATGATCTCTAGGATATGTGACTTTTAGAAGCGACTGTAAAATAATAGATAACATTTGCAGGTGATCAAATTTGATGTTCGTTGCAAAGTTTGCTTTTGTCAGATGTTGTCCCAATATTAAGTAGGAGACACATAAACTGATGTACATGCTGGCTATTATATTCAACAATTATTTGTTCATGTTAGTTGTTACATGATAGCAGCAAAATGCACTGTAAATGAGTATTTAGAGAAAAATTGTTCGGAAAACAGTAGTATTGCCTAAATCACGAGCAGGGATCAGTTTCTTAGCGTGCTAATGTGTTGTTATTCATCCCTGGCGAAGATAGTTTGAATGCCACATTGTTTATATTAGTTCCTAAATAATCAAAATGTGTCACTTCTTCTAAATTGAATTTCTCAATATTAATTTTGTGTCTTAATTTAGTTTTGTCAGTTGCCATTTTTTTCATATTTACAAATATATATATATATATATATATATATATATAAAAACATATTATTCTAAATTCTATACAGTCCACAAGCCCTGGGCTTCTAAAGTAATGGTATGAATATTGATGATTTCAGGTCTTTCTGTATGTGGCCTGTTTCATATATGTCATTGCGAAATTATGTGATAGTTTCCATCCCAAATTCATTTAGAGCTTTTATTATGTCTGCTGGTATGTTGCCGGAGTCTGCAGCCTTTCCTTATTTTATTGATTTTATTGTATTTTATACATCTGCTTTTAGTATTGTGTACCTATCATTGCTGTGCATTGTAGGTTTTTTTGTTCCGTTGTTATCAAACAGTTCTATCACATAATCTACCCATATTGTAATAACTTCTGTTTCATCATTTCCGCTATTCTTCACATGTTACGCATATTATTTTCTATAAGTGAATATTTTAGGGGTATTTTTTAGCTTTCTTTCTTTCTGACATTTTCTTTGTTATATTTCATCTTTTATCCATGTTTGTTTGTTCTTGGCTTTTCTAATTTGTAAATTTTTATTTGATGTTTGAATAATTTTCAATAGGCTCTACCATTTATTGTCTATTTCCTCTTCTGGATTTTGCTTTCTGTATTGTTTCATGAATTCTATCATTAGATGTTCATATCTATTCCTGCTAATAAGGTATTTCTTTCTGTATGTCGGTTTGTTTTAGTACTGATGTGTCTCTCTGTGAATTTATATTTCTTCTATGTTTTATCTTTTTAAGTCTAACAAGTATTTTGGACAGCACTGGATTATGGACAGAGGTGATATCAACTTTTTGATATGTTCTATTTCTAAATCTGTTGTTGATCATAATATCATCTATTTGGTTCCTTTTTCTATCTCCAGGACTTTTCCGCGTGTCTTCTATTTTCATGTTCAAATAATGTATTACAAATGGTTTCTCTCTTTACTGAACTAAATGTCTTTCTCCTCTGTCATTTCTTGTCGTAGTCCAAATTTACCTACAGTTTTCTTGTATGTGCCTTTCCCTGATTTTGCATTCATGTCTCCCATGACTATTATAATGTCTGTTGATCTTACTATTTAAAGTAGTTATTGTAGGTCTTCGAAACATTTTTCTATTTATTCTTCAGTGTAGTCTGTAGTCAGTGGCTATGATTGCACAATGGCTAGATCAAAAGCATTACTGTGATCTTTAGCATCATCATTCTGTCGTTATATGTCCAATACTCGCTTATGTTTCTTTCTGTTCCTCTCTTGATCAGTAATCAAGAAAGATCCGTTGAATATCTTTCAACTGTGCAAAGTTCGCTAATTCCTGGAATTCGGCACCATGTGCGGTGATGTCATTTTAACACTGCAGTAAACCTTAAATATTCAGTTCGCCATTTTAAACACTAGTAAAATAATTGTAATAAAACTTAAACTAGTCATGGGAGTTTTCACGATATCCGTACTTTGTAATTAAGCATCGTCTGCATCGTGTTCGCTACAGTTCTGTGTTTGGTTGTTGGCAAGTATAGTAATTGAAACTGTCGACTGATTGAGAGGGGATCTTGTCAAATTTTATTTCCAGATCAGAAATGAGGAAAGAAACAGTTTATAATCTAAAAGTGATAGGGGTTATTCTTGGTGGAATTCTGACAAACATTCCTCTTGATGTTGGATATTACTATGGGAATTTATCAACATATACCGATTCTTATTTTATTCGTTCTGTTGGCAAGGAGAATCATACTACAGGAACAATGTGGATGGTGACCGCCTGGATATCTATAACATCAATTGGTTTCTTTTTATCGGGAATAATTTCTAAAATTATAGGACTACGGTTAACTTTGTTGATGGGAATGTTGATGGTTAATTTAGGAGTCTATACAAGTTTCTTTACACTTCAGTCAAGTTTCTGGTCCTTGCATATAACACTTGGTGTTATGACAGGGATGGGTACTGGTTTTTCCTATGCTACTGTTCTACTGTATACTGCACTATGGGTCAAACAAAGAACTGGTTTTGCTTCAGCGATTGTGTCTTCAGCTGCGGGTGGAGGAAGCTTTATCTTCAACTTAGCAGCTACGATTTTTATTAACCCGGAAAATTGGAAACCAGATATTTTTGTAGGTGAAAGCAAATATTTTTCACAGGATAAAATAATTAACCGTGTGCCATATGTTTTTCTTGTGCTTGGTGCTATGACAACCGGCTGCCATATCGTAGGTTTTTCTCTTATAAGAGATCATCCTGACTTTGTTAAACACAATGCCAAGAAGAAATCTTCTAACAATATTGTATTGATTGAGAAATCTAGAGGGAATACAATCAGCAGAGATACACATAACATCGAACAATATGGTGCAACAGATAGCATTGACATGACAGTCATGAACTCAGATAAACACGAGAAATGTGTATCTGATAATATAGAGGCAGGTCAGAGCAACAGATCTATAACTTCTGCAGAGCAAACACAAGTTTCCAGATTTATACCATTAGAAGCACTTCGAAACAAAACGTTATATATATTAGCTATTTCATTTGCTTTAATGATGATTGGTTATGTTGTAGAGATCAGTGCTTATAAACAGTTTGGAGTTTTGTATTTTAATGATGATTACTTTTTAGCCAACATTGGTGTAGGAGTAAGTATTGTTGTATGTGTGAGTAGGATAATCTGGGGTATAGCAATTGACAAATCAGACATAAAACATGCACTGATTTATGTGACATGTATACATTCCATAATTGCAACGTTCTGGTTCTTTACTGCCCTGGTTGACAAGTGGTTTTATTTTGTGTGTACTTTGGCGATCCAAGGAACCCAAAGTGGTAGCTTTATTGTATATCCCATAGGAGTTCTCAGGTTCTTTGGTCATGTGCACTACATGATCATTTATGGAAGTATAACGATGTTTGGCATGGTTGCTTACTTCTTAACCCCTGCTCTAGCTCAGGTAATTGTTCCAAACCTAGGCTGGTATTGGTTATTCTTTTTTGTCTCAGGGACAAGCGTTTTAGCACTAATTTTGGTTCTTTTTCTCCCTAAGGACCACAATTCGTGATGTATACATTTTTGACATTTACATACGCCAGTGATAGTAAGATTTGACGGATTCATTTCATCGTTGTACTCTTTTGATCTTGGAATCTCCTGGTGCGATATAGTAACTATCAACGAGGTGCTAGTTCATGAAATAATTTCCACCATTATTAGTATCTTTTTTCAACGTCGAGTACGATTACTGATCCAGGTATGTCGAATTGAGAATAAAGAATCCCTAAAATATTATGTACGTAGAATTTTTCTCTGGCAACGAACTAAGGTCTGTTCTTTTGTTATAAAGATTTCCACTACTGTAACTTAATGACATTAGACATGGATACAGTAGACTTGACTGATAAGACTTGTTAAAATAGATCAGTAGTATATCGCGCTGGTTTCGCTTATTATTTTATGCTGTCAAGTTACAATGATATATTGACAAAAATGTGGTTCCTACAAGGACTTGAACACAGCAATGAAACATGCAAACAACACGAAGTAAATATTGTCATGGGTGATATAAATGCTAAGGTAGTGGACAACCAAGACGTGAATGTTACTGGCAGATTTGGCCCAGTATATCAGGACCTCACCTCTTTCATTTCTGGTGCCTAATCCAAATCTGCCAGTAACATTCACGTCTTGGTTGTTCCCTACCTTAGCATTCATATCACCCATGACAATATTTACTATTGGAATAATATCTGAAAGCCATCGCCGGTTACCATATTTCAAAATATTGTGTCACACTAACACATTGGGGCATTTCACATTCCACACGCACAAATCGCACATAAACAAAAGTTAACGCGCTATTGTAAATAGAACTGGACAATATCCATTATGTCAACGAAATATATCACGATAGCACAGGAAAAACAGCTTCAGGTGACATTTTCTTGCTTAAACATTCGCAGGTTAGCGGGTGAAGAAAATTTCACTGTCTTCCACCGCCATGTTGATCATGCAATATTAGGCACAAATGAATAAAGAGCATTCTTTCACTTAGAAACAAAAAACTTTACATCTATCTACAAGTACTGTTAAGTTCCTGGTCTGGAATATTTTAAATATCCAGCATATTTCAAACATAAAACTCGTTGGAATTTTGGCATGGCATATTGGAAACTATTTCAAGAAACATCTGAATTTCTGCTATGTAATATCATTAGCAATGACGTAGAAACATTTATTGCTGAGGTGACAAAAGCTATCCCCAATTCAGCATCAAAAAGCATCCCAAGGTGGCAGTAGGAAATCTTACAAACCATTCTACAATAAAGACATTAAAGCTGGAATCCTTGAGAGGAAAAAAGCAAGAAAAGACAATGAGATCGTACCTTCACAAGAAGCAAAAATTCTTTACAATAAAACATGTGATAAAGTAAAACTAATAGTGAAGAAGGCCAAACATGATAAATGGGCAAAAGATTCTCTAATTTAGATCTAAGGAAAAATTGAATAAAGGCTTGGGCACTGATTCACAATTTGTATGGGAAAAGAAGAAAAACAAACGATAAACACGTGATAGATGGAAGCAAAACAATCACCCCAAAACAGAAAAAGGCAGAACACTTTAAGCACTTTTTGCCACTGCGAACAGAGTAGGGAAGATGTCCGAGGCTGATAAGAAGCGTCTGTACCTACTGAAGCAAAAGAAAAAGTCAAAACTTATAGCTCATCTAATTTGAAGATGATTTCAATATGCAAGAACTCCAACAAAGGCTGAAGAAACTAAAGCTAAGAAAGTCTCCTGGACCAGATACAATTTGTAATGAAATGTTATCACACATGGGCACATCAGGGAAAGAAGTACTCCTTAAACGAATAAATATGACCTGGGGAAATGGAAGACTGCCTAAATTTTGGAGAAATTCTCACATCTTTCCCATCCTGAAAAGTAAAAAATCTCCAGATGAACCCAAAAGCTATCGCCCCATATCCCTAACATCATGTCTTGGGAAATTGGCAGAAAGAATGGTTAACGTACGACTTTACTGATTCCTCTAGAGTTCATCAAAGAGCCTCTTGATGAAGATGATTGAGGTGGGAATTAGTGGAAAGCTATATAATTGGATAAAATACTTCCTCATTGACAGAACAATCCAGACAAAGATAAATGATGCAATCTCATCTAAAGAAGTTCTAGAGAAAGGCTTACCACAGGGATCTGCTTTAAGCTGCACCCTCTTTCTCCTTTACATTAATGACATTGCCAAAAAATGTTAAAGCTGAAAAAGCCATCTAAGCTGATGACCTAACAATATGGCAGAGCCATGAGAATGTTGAAAGTGCAGCCAAAAGACTAATGGGAGATATAAGAAGACTACACGAGTATTGTCAAACAGGGAAGTTGAAAGTAAACTGTGAAAACTATCTATACCATCTTCACAAAAAGTCATAAAGTAGACAAAAGAAAAATATCAGTCTATGTATGTGCACACAGAAATTGCCAAGAGAGGAACATCCCACACATCTTGGAATTACGCTTGATCGTCAGCTCACCCTCAAGAAGCATGTAGAAAATATCAAAAATAAAGCACTTAAACAATTACAACTACTGAAAAGACTCACTGGCACATCTTGGGGATCAGACAAGGATACCCTTAGAGGACTATACCTTGGTTACATACGTTCTGCTTTAGAATACAACTGTACACTCATCACAAAATGTTCCAAAACAAATGTAAAATCTCTAGACAGAGTGCAGAACAATGCCCTATGTCTTATTAGTGGAGCAATGAGAACTTCACCAACGGCTGCATGTGAAATACATACAAATGTAGAACCCTTTGAGATGCGGAGAGATATTGCTGCAATAGAAACTTATGAAAGAAGTTAAAGAAAACTAGCAACTAAACCACAGATTAAAACAAAAGTCAGTCCGTAGCCATTTCAATGAAATAAAAGACAGCTATCACCTCCCAGACATGAGACAAGAACTGCAAAGAGTAAAAAAAAAAAGTTTACCACCACACGCAGGTTTTAAATTTCCGGAAATAAAGACACAATTAAGAAATAATGCAACGAAAAGTTATGACCCAGTAATTCTTACGAATGCAACATAAAAAACGAACAATATACACCTATCCAGAACAATGGATCCATGTCTATACAGATGGGTCTTCTTTTAAAGCCACCATCAAATCAAGTTATGGTGTCTACATAGAATATCGTAGAAAACATATGATGATTTGTTTTATGCCTGTGGGGAGATATGTTCTAACTATAAAGCTGAAATAACAGCACTAGAAGTTGCCTTGTACCGTCTGAAGACCATATTTGATGCCTTTCCATCAAAAGTCCATCACATTGTGATTTTTACAGATACTGTGTCTGCTCTTCAAGCACTAGAATGTGATGGACACTGTAAATCAGAGATAGTTTAAATATATCAACGTGCCAACCAGCTGCTTACATCTTATGAAGTCAGCATTGTTATGCAGTTGATTCCTGGCTACTCAAACACACTTGGCAATGACAAGGCATACAGACAAGCAAAGAAAGGAGCACAAAAAGAGCAGCTTTTCTATAATTCAATTTTGTAGTTAATTTGGTGTGTATCAATCAATCAATAAACCCATAACCCTCCAGGGTCGTAGGGGTACCACATTGGATGCTTCAGCACACAGAGTCCTCCAGCGAATTCTATCCTCAGCGATGCGCATGAGTGTGGAAATATCTTGCCCTGTCCATTCCTTGATGTTGTCTGTCGATGTTTTTATTTATCCTCCTCTGCTTCTTCTACCCTTGACAGTTCCCTGTAGTATTGTTTTTGACAAGGAATCGTGCCTGCAAATTAATTTCATTTGTCCTTAAAGTTTCACGTTTTTCATTTTATCTTTGCGTTGTGTTTATATATTGCTAATTATTAAATGTTGTATATTCGACTCTGGTACAAATGCCGGGGACAGTCTGCGAGTCTGGAACCGGTCCGCGTATATCGCGAAGCTTCGATTACCCTCACCATGGTTGGCCTATAGGAATTAATTGATTGACATGATAGCGTTTTGAGTCCCCAAAATACCATGGACTAAACAGCTAACCAATTCGGGCATTCAGAGATATAATGAACAAAACAGATGACAAATTGAGATGTTATGAGATACCATGGACTAAATAGATGACCATCAGCAAATCAGCATCCTTAGCAAGCATAATTTGTCTTTGTTGAAGGTTTCTTGGTCAATTCTTTGCATCTCTCTTTCAATTATGTGTCTATGCTCTGCAGAATTTGTGACAAGAATCCGAGCGCATGACTCTTATAGTCCAATCCTTAACAGTTTTGCTTATAATCCCATCCTGTATTATTCTTCTTATAATCCTCTGTGAATAGACATTATACATTGTAAAACATATTCCGATCATTAACTGACATTTTTCTAAATATAATCTTGTATTTTGCTGAGTATACGGAAGTATACTGAGTATGTCCGGCTCTGTGGCGAAGTGGTACAGAGCGCGTCTGTGACGGCAAAGGTACCGAGTTCGATCCTCACCACAGGCAATTGTGCATCCGGACCGTTCAGAATGCAATGGCAACCTACTGAACGTATTTATATTGCCTAGAAAATTACCACAGCCAACAAATGCTGGGTTGATAGCTACGTCCTGGATAGGATATGCTACAAATTTTTTTAAAAATAATGCAGTGCTTCTCAATTCTTTTCCGCTAGCCTCCTCGTTTCAAGTCACACATTTTAAACGTCTCTAATTAAATCGTATCCTTCCTTTGCCAATACAAATCTTCTTCTTCCAGGATTAGCTTGGCCTTGTTACAACTTCAGGCCAGTCGCCAGGATTAGCTTGGCCTTGTTACAACTTCAGGCCAGTCGCCAGGATTAGCTAGATCTTGTTACAACAACTTCAGGCCAGTCGCCAGGATTAGCTTGATCTTGTTACAACAACTTCAGGCCAGTCGCCAGGATTAGCTTGGCCTTGTTACAACTTCAGACCAGTCGCCAGGATTAGCTTGATCTTGTTACAACAACTTCAGGCCAGTCGCCAGGATTAGCTTGATCTTGTTACAACAACTTCAGGCCAGTCGCCAGGATTAGCTTGATCTTGTTACAACAACTTCAGGCCAGTCGCCAGGATTAGCTTGATCTTGTTACAACAACTTCAGGCCAGTCGCCAGGATTAGCTTGGCCTTGTTACAACTTCAGACCAGTCGCCAGGATTAGCTTGGCCTTGTTACAACTTCAGGCCAGTCGCCAGGATTAGCTTATAGTCTTCAGTGATCAAGCGGCTGCCTCAAATTCTTTGCCTCAGCTCAGTACAGTGGGACCATGTATTCCCTCGCAGTACTCTGAAATCTGTGCAGTCCTGAAACAATAAGAGAAATCAACACGTACAAATTAACTCATACCATCATGATAAGAATGTCTTGGAGAAATCTCCTGTCTATCCCACGCAACCAAGCATAAGAATGGTAATTGAGGTAGAAACAGCGGCTTTCACGAAACCACCCACACACATAATAATGTTATCAGACTCCCAGAGTATGCTGCGCAAGATATAAATATTATGGATAAGAAAGGAGCGGGTTATATTTTTCAACAACACCCAAATCATAACACTAGATCTATTGTCCGCGTCATTTTGGAGAGACAACGAAAGAGCTAATTTATTGTCGGGTAAAGCTATAAATTGTAAAGCTATAGTGGGTTTTTAAAATCAATGAGTAGAGAAAAGGCAGATATAATTAGGACAGTCACATATACACAGTCACATATACACAGTCATAGTTACACAGTGACAGTTACACAGTCACATATACACAGTCATAGTTACACAGTGACAGTTACACAGTCACATATACACAGTCACAGTTACACAGTCACAGATATAGTCACAGATATAGTCACAGATATAGTCACAGATATAGTCACAGATACACAGTCACAGATATAGTCACAGATATAGTCACAGATATAGTCACAGATATAGTCACAGATATAGTCACAGATATAGTCACAGATATAGTCACAGATATAGTCACAGATACACAGTCACAGATACACAGTCACATATACAGTCGAAGATATACAGATAAAAGTACAGTCACAGATACACATTCAAAGTTACACAGTCAGATACACAGTCACATATACACAGTCACATATGCACAGTCACATTTACACAGTCACATATGCACAGTCACATTTACACAGTCACATATGCACAGTCACAGATACACAGTCACATATACACAGTCACAGATACACAGTCACAGATACACAGTCACAGATACACAGTCACATATACACAGTCACAGATACACAGTCACAAATACACAGTCACAGATACACAGTCACATATACACAGTCACAGATACACAGTCACAGATACACAGTCACAGATACACAGTCACATATACACAGTCACAGATACACAGTCACAAATACATAGTCACAGATACACAGTCACATATACACAGTCACAGATACACAGTCACAGATACACAGTCACATATACACAATCACAGATACACAGTCACAAATACACAGTCACATATACACAGTCACAGTTACAGTCACATATACACAGTCACAGATACACATCACATATACACAGTCACATATACACAGTCACAGTTACACAGTCACAGATACACAGTCACAGATACACAGTCACAGATACACAGTCACATTTACACAGTCACAGATACACAGTCACAGATACACAGTCACAGTTACACAGTCACAGATACACTGTCACAGTTACAGTCACATATACACAGATACACAGTTACAGTCACATATACACAGATACACAGTCACAGTTACAGTCACATATACACAGATACACAGTCACAGTTACAGTCACATATACACAGATACACAGTTACAGTCACAGATACACAGTCACAGTTACAGTCACAGATACACAGTTACAGTCACAGTCACAGATACACAGTCAAAGTTACAGTCACATATACACAGATACACAGTTATAGTCACAGATACACAGTTACAGTTACAGTCACAGATACACAGTTACAGTTACAGTCACATATACACAGTCACAGTTACAGTCACAGATACAGTCACAGTTACAGTCACATATACACAGTCACAGTTACAGTCACAGATACACAGTCACAGTAACAGTCACATATACACAGTCACATTTACACAGTCACATATGCACAGTCACATTTACACAGTCACATATGCACAGTCACAGATACAGTCACAGATATACAGTCACAGTTACAGTCACATATACACAGTCACAGTTACAGTCACATATACACAGTCACAGTTACAGTCACATATACACAGTCACAGTTACAGTCACATATACACAGTCACAGTTACAGTCACATATACACAGTTACAGTCACAGATACACAGTCACAGTTACAGTCACAGATACACAGTTACAGTTACAGTCACATATACACAGTCACAGTTACAGTCACAGATACACAGTCACAGTTACAGTCACATATACACAGATACACAGTCACAGTTACAGTCACATATACACAGATACACAGTCACAGTTACAGTCACATATACACAGATACACAGTTACAGTCACAGATACACAGTCACAGTTACAGTCACAGATACACAGTTACACAGTCACATATACACAGTCACAGTTACAGTCACAGATACACAGTTACAGTTACAGTCACAGATACACAGTCAAAGTTACAGTCACATATACACAGTCAAAGTTACAGTCACAGATACACAGTCAAAGTTACAGTCACAGATACACAGTTACAGTTACAGTCACAGATACACATTTACAGTTACAGTCACAGATACACAGTTACAGTTACAGTCACAGATACACATTTACAGTTACAGTCACAGATACACAGTTACAGTTACAGTCACAGATACACAGTTACAGTTACAGTCACATATACACAGTCAAAGTTACAGTCACAGATACACAGTCAAAGTTACAGTCACAGATACACAGTTACAGTTACAGTCACATATACACAGTTACAGTTACAGTCACAGATACACAGTCACAGTAACAGTCACAGATACACAGTTACAGTTACAGTCACAGATACACAGTTACAGTTACAGTCACAGATACAGTCACAGTTACAGTCACATATACACAGTCACAGTTACAGTCACAGATACACAGTCACAGTAACAGTCACATATACACAGTCACATTTACACAGTCACATATGCACAGTCACATTTACACAGTCACATATGCACAGTCACAGATACAGTCACAGATATACAGTCACAGTTACAGTCACAGATACACAGTCACAGTTACAGTCACATATACACAGTTACAGTTACAGTCACATATACACAGTCACAGTTACAGTCACAGATACAGTCACAGTTACAGTCACATATACACAGTCACAGTTACAGTCACATATACACAGTCACAGTTACAGTCACAGATACAGTCACAGTTACAGTCACATATACACAGTCACAGTTACAGTCACAGATACAAAGTCACAGTAACAGTCACATATACACAGTCACATTTACACAGTCACATATGCACAGTCACATTTACACAGTCACATATGCACAGTCACAGATACAGTCACAGATATACAGTCACAGTTACAGTCACATATACACAGTCACAGTTACAGTCACAGATACACAGTTACAGTAACAGTCACATATACACAGTCACAGTTACAGTCACAGATATACAGTCACAGTTACAGTCACATATACACAGTCACAGTTACAGTCACAGATATAAAGTCACAGTTACAGTCACATATACACAGTCACAGTAACAGTCACATATACACAGTCACATTTACACAGTCACATATGCACAGTCACATTTACACAGTCACATATGCACAGTCACAGATACAGTCACAGATATACAGTCACAGTTACAGTCACAGATACACAGTCACAGTTACAGTCACATATACACAGTCACAGTTACAGTCACAGATACACAGTCACAGTTACAGTCACAGATACACAGTCACAGATACACAGTCACAGTTACACAGTCACAGATACACAGTCACAGTTACACAGTCACAGATACACAGTCACAGTTACAGTCACAGATACACAGTCACAGTTACACAGTCACAGATACACAGTCACAGTTACAGTCACAGATACACAGTCACAGTTACACAGTCACAGATACACAGTCACAGTTACAGTCACATATACACAGTCACAGTTACAGTCACAGATACACAGTCACAGTTACACAGTCACAGATACACAGTCACAGTTACAGTCACATATACACAGTCACAGTTACAGTCACATATACACAGTCACAGTTACAGTCACAGATACACAGTTACAGTTACAGTCACATATACACAGTCACAGTTACAGTCACAGATACACAGTCAAAGTTACAGTCACAGATACACAGTCACAGTTACACAGTCACAGATACACAGTCACATATACACAGTCACATATACACAGTCAGAGATACACAGTCACAGTTACAGTCACATATACACAGTCAGAGATACACAGTCACAGATACACAGTCACAGATACACAGTCAGAGATACACAGTCACAGATACACAGTCACAGATACACAGTCACAGATACACTTCAAAGCGGTGAAGAGAATGTTGAAAGAAACAATGTACATAAACAGAGAATGATAAAAATGTGTGACCAGGCTACAAGGGTTGTGCGTCCTCACTGAAGTGAAAAAATGGAAGTGACAAGGGTAAAAGGGTTCTGCATCTCACTGAAGAGGACAAATGGGAGTGACCAGAGTAGAAGGGCTGTGCGTCTTACGGTAGAGAACAATTGATTGAGACACTGTGTTCCTATACTAAAAAACCTACGTTAGCATCCAAACTATCTTCGCCAAGGATGAATAACAACACACAAGCACGCAAGAAACTGATCCCTGCTTGTGATTTAGGTAATACTACTGTTTACCGAATAATGTTCTCTCTAAATACCCATTTACAATGCATTTTGCTGATATCATGTAACAACTAACATGAACAAATAATTGTTGAATATAATCGCCAGCATGCACATGAAGTTATGGATCTCCTTCTTTATATTGGGACAACATCTGGTAGAAGTAAACTTTGCAACTAATATCAAATTTGACTTTGCAACGAACATCAAATTTGACTTTGCAACGAACATCAAATTTGTCACCTGCAAATGTTAGCTATTATTTTTAAAGTCGCTCCTAAAAGTCACATATCCTAGAGATCATCTTGTACTAAACATAAGTTAATCTATCCACCATGTTATCAATGAATTATTCACCAGATAAATATTTGATGTGAGTTATACATTTATGATAAGTAATCACCATACTGCTATAGGCGAGAGTCCTTTGGGGAAATATAGAAACATTTTCTCATATTCAGGTTCATCCATTAGGTATCATCTTTTCCCTTAATTATCAAACTCAGATTATGCAGATTATCAGGGTGCATTCCACAGAATAGAATCTGTTAGGGGTGCAAAGGGAACGCATTGCTCTAGGCGGACCCAGGGTTACCAGATAACCAAGATCCAAAATGTACCTCCTCGCGGTGCACCCTGGTAACAGAAATACAACAGCTCGAGCTGGTTCTGGCCAAATCATTTGGGGATCGCGTCCGAGAATGTGGAGGTATCAGGTGGAAAGAGATTTGACTGCATAAAAGACAAACAATATCTCCGACACCACCAGCATCACCACATATAGCGACACTGTCGACATACAGTGAAGCTAGTCAGTCCAGTCCGAACATTGGAGGGGCGGCCAATGTAAAAGGCACGTAATGGTGGATGCATGGCGAGAAACAAATATATGTCATAATGAGTACAATGACACAATGGAAGGGCAGAACAGCGCCAGAGGGCAGCGCGAACTGCAAATGAAAAGTGAAAAGTTCCTAGGAAAGGGGAACTATAAGCTCTGTTAGCTCGAGGCGAGCTTCTAGTTACCTGTGATCCTTATAGGCAGAGACCCAGACCCAATTGTGGGCGTTCGGAAAAGCAAGAAGACCTAAACCAACTCTAATGTCGAGCCTTCCTAAACCGGAAATATGCTCGCCAAGAGAAAGGGTTCCGTACCCGATGGGCTTAGTCAAGAAAGGGACAACGATGGTAGTCCTGGTCCAACTCTATTGTCAAGATTTCCTATACCGGAAATACACTTGCAGAGAGAAAGGGTTCAGTACCTGATGGGCTCAGGCGCTATTGGGACAAGGTCGCTCAGCTCGAGAACGCCTTGCTCTCAAACGCGTGGTGTGAGACTCAAACTTGTGCGAGGGGTTCACGATTGTCTGTGAACGACGTCTCGGGTAGGAGGGCGAACGAGCCAGGGTCCAACTCTTCTGGCGAGTTCTTCCTCATACGGAACCAGGCTCGCGGTTGAGAAACGGTTCAGTACCCGATTGACACAGGCATAGTTCGTTCAATTGCACGAGATGGGTTCATAGACGATGGAGCACCTCGTGCCAGATAGACGCGCTCGACTGGCGTCTTGGCGAAGAGGCACTACACACCAGCGTGCCCGGCGACAGTTAGAGGCTGTCACGGACTAGGGACCAAACCCGAAATAAAGGAATGACGAATACTGATGTGCTGGACCTCGGACGTCCTGGCCACAAGTGGCCAACCGGTGTGCAAATAATCACAGTTCTACTGTGGAACTTGCAGCACAACGTACTTCACGCTTCCCGGCGGAAATCACACGAAATATTCGTTGTGGTTATATGAGAGCGAACGCAGAAGAATAATCTGTTGTATCTTCACTGACAGTTTACCTTCGATCTGAAACATCTGATATCAGCATGCTTATTTTAAATAATCTAGCATAGAATAGCCGTGTTCTGTTAGTCTCTCTGGGACGCACTATAAATAGCGAAATTACATCAATGAATTCCGGGCGACATCCAATTAAAATGATTGGTGTCGTGACCTTATTCAAAGCAGACATTTTAATATACAAACGTAATTGATGCGCTAGTGTTTACCAAACTAGTATAAAATAAGAAATGAAGAAATTAGGAAGAGAGTTGGTATAATATCATGTATCGAACATATTGAGAGACAGCAAGTAAAATGGTTCGGTCACCTTATGAGAATGAAGCCAAACCAAATATCAATAAGAACATATAATACAATAATATACGGACGTAAAGCCAAAGGTAGACCAAGAAAACGGTGGATAGAAAACATCAAGATAATCTTGAATAAACATTGACTAAATGCAACCTCGGCGACACATCTGGCCTTGAAACGACAGCTTAAGCTACCACCCCTAATCTTAACGGCAAGTGTGAATGCGATCAACAATCATTCACCTGGGGAAAGACAATAGACATTGATGCGCTAACAGGTAAACGTCTGTATCGGCTGTCGTTATAGTAATTTGAAATTTATTCTATGGGGAGCTGTGCGAATGTAAACGTTCTAGTGGAGGGCAGAAAAAGCGCTTCAATGATCACATTTTCTTCTTCTTCTTTCGTTCACTTGAAACATGTCTATATCTGTAATTCTGTCTCCTTAATAAAACTCACACTTGAAACATGTCTATATCTGTAATTCTGTCTCCTTAATAAAACTCACTGTCTTTTGTATTTCATACAGTGTCCCATAGAGTTTTGATTCCAATGTTGTTTCCTCTGGAAAATATGTCTTCCTCAGCGTTTCATGCTCAGAACACTCTTGAAGTATATGTTTGGCACTCTGTGCTGCCTGTCCACATGTACACATGGCTGTGTTGCCAATCTTGAACTTTGTATACATGTGACTGCGGAGTCGGTTGTGTCCTGTTCTGAGACGTAGAATTATAACTTGTTCTGATCTGTTCATAATGTGATAGTCATCTTGTTTTGGTGTTTGTGGCTTTCTTATTGACTTGATCATCTGTTTTTTCTGATGGTAGGTGATTGGTATATCTGGTTGGTCTTCGGCAGCACCTTCCTAAGCCAGTTGGTCTGCTTTTTCATTTCCTGGTATTCCACAGTGAGAGGGTATCCACTGTATGGTCACCCTATACTGGTAAGACAATTCGCTAAGTAGTTTTTTTCAAGTTTGTTAGTTTTCCAGACTGGAGAGCTTGAAGCACTGACCTTGCATCTGTCAGGAATACCACAGGCTGTAGGCCAGAGTTGGAGTTCAGCAGTTTTTTAGCTACCAGACTAATTGCCTGGATTTCTGCATCATACTTATTGCAGAATTTTTCTGTCGGTGTTCTGATTGTATCTCTAGGCTTGTGTGGATATTCTATATATACACCTGCACCTCCATTCCTCACAGCATTCTGTGCTGACCCATCTGTGTATACTCTGACCCATATATCTTGTGGATATTCCTCATCCAGGAAACTGAGGGTGACTGTCATTCGCTGCACACTGTTCTGTTCGTCCTCGCTTAGTATTCCTTTCACATGGGTCTGAATGTATATTGGCATTCCATGACTTTCACTCGACGGGGTTTGTTCTGGTACAGACTTTAAGGGCTTGTTAACTTCAGGTAGGTCTGTAAGTTGTCTACGGAGTCGTTTAGCTTGATGGATAAAGCTGCTCCTTTTCAGTCGCCCCAGTGCTAGATTTTGGAATCTTTCCTTCATTGGATGACTTGACATACACTGAAACTTTTCTGCTTGAATTAGTACTTTTGTGTCTCTGCGTTCGCCAAGTGTTTGCATTCTTCCCATTTTCTGCATCTCTGCTATGGGTGTTTATTTCATTGCTCCCAACATTATTCTAAGTGCCTGGTTTTGCACTTTATCTAGATCTTGTAATGTGGTGTTTGATGCAAGACACCACGCAGCTGAACCATATTCCAGGTGTGGTCTTATGCCTTGCTGGTAAACTTTATTAAGTATATTTCCACTTTCTCCCCATGTGGTTCCGCTTAGTTTTCTCAGGATAGCTAACTTCCTCCTGGCTTTTGTTGTTGCTTTGTGTATGTGCTGCTTCCATGTCAGCTTATCATCAAAAGTAACTCCGAGGTATGTGGGTTGTTTGTCTTCTTTCAAGAGCTCTCCATCTATCTTGATATGACCAGCTTTTTGTTTTGGTGAGAGGGTAAAGAGTGTAGTGCTGCACTTATCTGTGTTAATGCTGACGCACCATCTATTTGCCCATAAGGTTAGGGCATCGATAGCTCTTTGTATTTGTATAGTGGTCACTGTTGCATGTTCTTCCGTGCACAAGATCACCAGGTCGTCAACATACATTGCCACTTTGATCCCGTGTGGTATTTCAGCAACTAGGTCATTGATGTAAACCAAGAAAAGTGTGGGGAACAGGACTCCTCCCTGGGGGACTCCATGACGCAGTAGAACTTTCGTGCTCTTGTGACCATCTAATTGTACCCTGGCTCTTCTATTATGCAGGTATGCTTTTACCCATTTGTACATTCTTGAGCTAACCCTGCAATTTTGCAATTTCTTTAGGAGCCCTTCTTTCCAGACCTTATCAAATGCTTTCCTGAGGTCTATCCATGCTGCTAGTACCAGTTTCTTACCGTGGAAGGCATCCTCAATCTCTTGGGAGAGGTAGGTTGCCTGATCTTCAGTAGAGTAGCACTGTCTGAAACCTGCTTGCTGTGATACCAGAGGGTTTTCACTTTCAAGGTACCACTGCATCCTAAGATTGATAATGCGTTCCATTGTTTTACATAGATAGCTTGTGAGGCTGATGGACCTGTAGTTGGAGACTGTGTTGCCATCTTTTCCTGATTTGAGGAGTGGTATCATTATTGCTTCTCTCCACGCCTGTGGTACATTACCTGTGGACCAGCTTGTGTTAAAGATCTGCAGTAGCTTTGCTCTTGCTGCATTTCCCAGGTTTCTAATCATTTCATTGGACACTCCATCAGCTCCAGGGGACTTTTACATTTTCAATTTGGATATTGCATGCTCCAGTTCTCTCATTGTGATTGGCGCCTCCATGACTTCAGGTATAGGTTCGCCTTGTCCAATGTTTTGCTGGTTCTCTCGAACCTCCTGTTATTTGTCTGGGCTGACTTTGACGTTATTATCTTCTGCAAAGGAATCTGCAAAGTAATCAGCTGCATATTTACCTGTTAAAATTTTTCTATCTTTATAAAGTGTGATCCTGGTATTTCTCCCTGTACCTTCATCATTTAGTTGTTTTACAAGTTTCCATAATTTCTTAGTATCTCTTTCTAGGTTCAGCGACTCTGTTGTTTCTTTCCAGCTGCTCCGTCTGGCTTGTAACTTGGCTCTTTGAAATTTAACCTTTGTTTGCTGATATTTGTTGTGATGTTCTTGGCTAGGTCTGTTCTCTGCCTGCTGTCTAGATGTTTCCATCTCATTTTGCAGCTTTTTCTGTTCATCATTCCAGTAGGGTTTGTAGTTCTTGCTTGCCCCCCTGGGTATGGTTTTACTAGCAGCATGTAGTATACATCTATTAAATTCACTCACACTCAAAGGACATGCCTTTGTCCAAGTTCATGTCCTTAGCTAGAACACTGGTTAAATGCTGGTACATTTTCCAGTCTGCCCTTTTATAGTTCCACCTAGTGAGCGTGCTGCTGTCCGTGGTATATTCATTGTGGATTTCCAGAAATACTGGTCTGTGGTCACTACCTCCAAGCTGCTTTCCAACAACACGTGTGATGTTCCATTCCAAGCCTGGTGAGTGGAATGCCAGGTCTGGTGTAGAGGTGGTGTGCCATGCTCTCGAGTAGAAGGTTGGTGAGTCTGCTGGCTGGTTAATAAGGATGAGATTATTTTCATCCTGCCAGATCTCAAGTTCCTCACCTCTCTTGTCGATATGATCGTAGCCCCAGCTCTGAGAGTGGCTGTTGAAGTCACCACACACCATAAGTCTCTCTTTGTCTGGAATTGTGTCTAGTGCCAATGGTTTATCATTTGGCAGTAGTAGTTCAGGAGATGGAATTCTGCACTGTCTGTTTTTAGGTGGAGCATCTGGTATTCTGCCCCTTCCATATATACTTCCAGCTGACATGCGCTGATATTGTTTTTAACAAGTGTCAGAATTCCACCCTTTCGCCTGTCCTTTTTGTCAGACCAGTAGCACTGGTAGCCTCTGATTTTGAAGGCTATGTCGCTACTGAGATGTGTTTCTTGGATACAGCATATATTAACTTGTTGTTTACTGAGGACATTTTCAAGTTCCAATTTTTTGCTGTATCTATCTCTTTTACTGTTGACACCCTCAGCATTCCAGTGCATTATTTTGATTGGTTGTTTATTTCTTTGGCCAGTAGCTCTATTCCCTTGCCTCCTGGCTCCTCGGGGCAATTGAGAAGGACTTCCAGTAACTGAGGTTGGGCCCTTTCGAAGTATAGGGCCCGGCACCATCCTTGCCTGAACGTCCACCACAGGGCAGGCATCATAACTATTTATAAATACAGACATGTTTCCATTGTGTTTTGTGCGTGGCATCCTGATTATCTGTGCGCCTTTTGGCTGGATGCCTCCGTCTTCAGCACTCTGCTTACTTGGGCAGAACTATGGTCCTGCTCGAGTGGGACTGCCCGACCAGTCTTAGTTTCCAGCCCCTGATGGCTGAACTAAGCCCCATCACCTCTGCACGGTGCTGGTCTCGATGGAGAAGGATCACATAAAAAGCTCTCTCAAGCACTGCATCATCGATCCTAGCTCCTTGGAAACTACAGCACTTGATCGCTCAGCCTGGCACACACAGATCACTGCTGGCATCACGAAATTTGAAAAAGAAAGAACACTGCAGGCAATCCATAAGCGCAAGACGCGAAAGGACAAATCCGAAAATTCTTCTATCCCGAACCTTCAGCACTCCTGCATGCACTGCCATTAAACCTTCCGTGTATTAATCGGACTCATCGGGCATCTACGAACTCACAAACCAAATTCACAAACGGGCGTACCTTCAAATACATGCAGATAAGGAACACCCGTTGCATTCCGAATTACAGAAAGTTAAAGGCAGCAGACTCAAGAGAGGAAGGTCGTGTATGGGACGTGCTGAAGATGTAATACAAAGCGTGTGCCGATTACAGGATGTGGCAGTTGGTGCGGAATGGATAGGTCTACCCGCAGATTTCGAAACTTGTTTGAGAGTAGTAATATCACTTAGCAGGGAATGCAGAGAATGGTGTCCCACAGCTGTGGAGAAAGAAGTGCAGGCTTTAATCAGTGAGAATACCAAAGAGGGGGATGTGATTATATACACTGATGGATCTGTAATTAGGCATGTTCGCAGTGCTTGGGCCTTTACAGCTCAGTGCGCAGGTAAAACGATCAAGGAGGAAAGTGGTGCCTTTGCGGTCACTACGAGTAGTATGACCATGGAGACTATGGCGGTGACCAAGGCATTTGAGTGGCTACGCACACAGAAAGTAACGCAGGTCTGCATCTTGAGTGACTCTATGAGTATGATTAAGAAGGTACAAGTGGGTCTCGTTTGCGAACAGTGGATTGAGGCCTTGAGAAATGCGAGCTTGAAGGCGGTTACATTTATTTTCGTGCCGGGACATGTGGGCGTTCGAGGCAATGAAAGAGCGGATCAACTGGCATCGTGTGCGACTGTGGCAAAGGGCGATGGGGCAATGGATCGCGCTGACGTTTTGAACTCCTTAAGAGATATAACACGCGAGAGTGAGACGAATGTGGATGATGATTACTTTTCAATGGCTAGGATTAAAGATCAGGGATTGAGATGCGGTGTTGCTAGAGGTGAACATTTTGGAGGGCGCAGAAGAATGATGGTCAACCAGCATAGGACCGGTACTGTCAGCAGAAGTGTGATGGCGGATACACTCAAGGAGAGATCGGAGCAACTATGGATGTGTCCAGTTTGCAGTGATGATGATCCGACGACTAACTAACTAACTAACTAACAAACCAAATTATCTAATTAGCAATTTTAATTACTTTTTCCATCCCATTTAATGTTTTTCATGCCATGCTCATCTTCGCTTGCGATCAATTCATCAATTCACATCATCAATCTGAAATACATTATAGTTAAAATACACATATAATTTGCTTTAAATGATGAATAAAGGCGATTCAAACGCAAGAAAGGATAAAAAAAAACACAGAGCGAAAAGTCAGATGGTTGAGTCGTCAAAGTCACAACAGTAAAGGATGGAACTAGCGAAACATTTCACAGATCAAAGTTGACCTGATGTGTAAGACGTAGTGACCTATAGTACTTAACAAAAACAACCTGAAATAGTGCTATGACACAATGATCGGAATCGGCTTTAATTTCACTTGTTAATTTTTAAAGTTTTGAATATGATTAAATTGTTAATGTTTAAATTATTGAATATGATTAAATTAATGTTTAAAGATTTGAATACGAATAAATTTGTTAATGTTTGGAGTTTTTCTTTCAGTTTTTTGTTAAATAACAGACTCGTTTAATAATGACTATTTCAACAATGTTTAATACCATTTGTAGTAATACACTTTAAAAAGGCTTCATGTATAAGAAAATCAACTACAATTTTTTAGGTGTAGAGGGGGTAGGGAATAGTAGAAAAATTGCCCTAAAAGGGAGCCACTGACAAAAAGGCTGAGAATAACCGTATATAGATATCCAGGATGTAATTCTTAGTTGAAACACTCCTCTATGATCTCCTTATTGATGCTACCAAGAAAATACGCTATCCTCAACATAGCACATTTCTTTCGTATAGCTCCTCCTCTCCGGACACCAGCTAATTTCATTATTTTTTTCATTGCATCATGGCATGTGGCACAATTTGATTGTTATTTTTCTGTTTACACTGCAATAAGTATCAAATATTCAGTTTGGTATTTAAAATACAAATAAAACTTCTCATAAAAAAACCAGTTACGTTGCTAATTCTAACTGTATACATAATTTGTGAGTCAGCATCATGTGCATCGTGTTCGCTACAGTTCTGTGTTTGTTAGTGAGGACAGTAACTGAAACTGTCGACTATTTGAGATATCATCATCATCAAGTGCCGTCTCCGCAACGAAGATTGGATGCAATGGATCTCCAATATCCCCTGTCTCTTGTCTTCGTGGTGCACTCTGCTAGATTGCAACCTGTCAATCGTGTGATGTTACTCTCCCACTTGTATCTCTGCCTACCTCTTGCTCGCTTCCCTTTGACTTTACCCTCAAGTAAGGTCTTCAACAAGGTGTCATGTCTTTTAATGTGTCCAAAATATTTTATTTGCCTGATCTGTATTTCTCTTAGTAGTTCTTTCTTGATATTAAGTGTTTTTAGTACCTCTTTAATTGTGTTCTTCTCTTTCCATGATGTTCTCCCTATTCTTCTATATACCCATATCTCAAATGCATCAATTCTGTCTTCTAATTGTTTATTTAGTGTCCATGTTTCTGAGCCATATATTAATGCTACCAAGCATGCCAATTTTGGATGGCGCAGAAGAATGATGGTCAACCAGCGTAAGACCGGTACTGTCAGTAGAAGTATAATGGCGGATGAACTAAGGGAGAGATCGGAGCAGCTATTTGATGGTCAACCAGCATAAGACCGGTACTGTCAGTAGACGTATAATGGCGGATGCACTAAGGGAGAGATCGGAGCAACTATTTGATGTCCAGTTTGAAGTGATGCTGATCATACGACTAACTAACTAACTAACTAACTAACTAACTAACTAACTAACTAACTAACTAACTAACTAACTAACTAACTAACTAACTAACTAACTAACTAACTAACTAACTAACTAACTAACTAACTAACTAACTAACTAACTAACTAACTAACTAACTAACTAACTAACTAACTAACTAACTAACTAACTAACTAACTAACTAACTAACTAACTAACTAACTAACTAACTAACTAACTAACTAACTAACTAACTAACTAACTAACTAACTAACTAACTAACTAACTAACTAACTAACTAACTAACTAACTAGTGAGGCTAAATGGGGCGCTCTCGGATCACTGTAAGTGACAAAGAGGAAATAACGAAAAAAGCATAAGTTTGAGTAGTGAGAACAGAGAAAGTAGAGCAATTAGGGCGATGAATCATAAGGAGAAGAGGAATTCATGGGCGAATAAACCCATGGAAGATAGTGAAGTAGTATGATCAAGAGGGATGCAGATGAACCAAGAAAACGTCGCGCCACACCTAAGAGGTCCACACCGGATCCAGCCGCGCCTCTTATAGTCATACTGCGTAAAAACCACAAGCAAATCAACCACAGGTGACAGGTCGCCGTAATCCGAATACCTTAGTAGAGGCCCACGCCGAACCGCGACAAAGAGTGCAACGATATGCAGTTACGGGTCGAAAAGAAAGGTGGGTAAGGGAAAGGCAGTAGGAAGGAATGGATGGGCAGAGGAGAAGAGGAAGAACAGGTGGACGAAAGGAGGTAAGAGGTACGACACGTATAGTTTGTCGTTAATGACATGTGGATTCAGAGTGCCTAAATTAAGAATGGTTCAAGATCAGGTTACTCTAAACTGATTATTATTCTCTTCCTCACGACATCATTGCGGTATGTTTTTTTCCTGTGTTGCAGGGATCTGTATTATTTATTATATGCAATGAAATAATGTACAGTAGACAATAAGACAATGTGTGGGGGTAATATCTTGAAAGTTCTTTTGTCAACGGATTCAAAGATAACAACAAAATAAATGTACTCTCAAGATTAGACGTCTTTATAAGGATGCGAAAGATGTAAAACTTTAAAAGCCGAACTTTAAAAAAAAATTTTTACCCCGCGCCACTATATTATTTTTAGAAAATTGCTGTTATTGTTGATGGGTATTTTGATAACGCGATGACGTTTTTGTTGTTATAGACATTTAAATAATATTTTTACATTTAAAAAAGAATTGAATTATGCATATATTGGTGTACGTTTTGTATGTGTGTGTGTGTGTGTGCGTGTGTGTGTGTGTGTGTGTGTGTGATACGAGACGTGTGATACGATACGTATGATACGAGACGTGTGATACGAGACGTGTGATACGAGACGTGTGATACGAGACGTGTGAGAAAGTGGCAAAGACTTAAAATATAATAAACAAAACGAAAAAAAAGGATTAACAAATTACTTACCTTTTGTTTTTGAATTTTTGGAAGTGGGAACCCTGTAAAAAAAAGTCTAATTATATCGTATTTATGAAGTTTCACTGTCAAATCATCATAATATCAATGTAGAAATGAACGAACCTTATAGACTGGACATAAATCGTTTTTTGAAGCTTTAGAACTAGTCATATTCGGAATCGCTCCAAAAAAATCAATCTTTCTGCCTTTACATCACGAAAGCTGCATGATCTACTGTTTATTCTACTTTGAAAACCTAACCTCAAGTAAGTCTTCACTTGAATCACAATATATGATGATGTTACTGAAAATACGATTAAACAAAAATCTATAAAATCCGATTCACTTTCATATCTCCGCTCCGACTTGCCGATGTGGACAAATGTAATATATTTCGCTATTACAACGCCATAAATGTCTCCTGTTCTTAAACTATGCGCAATAGGAAGTCAAATGGAATAGCTAACTGGGATTGGTCAAATCTGGTTACTTAAATATGTAATTTCTAAGTACTAGCGAATGAAAGAAATACTACAATGGATAGTTTTGGTCAACAGCAGAGACACAGAAAAATAGACTAACATCATGATAAATGGACATACGATTGAGCGGTTGAATACCTTCAAATACCTCGGGTCCAGTATATGCAGCGATGGAAAATGCAAAGTATAACTAAAAATAAGGCTGGGGATGGCTTTAGTGTCCTTGTCAAGACCAACGGTGATTTAGAGAAGAAACATTAGTGTTGGAGTGAAAGCAAGCTGTAAAAGTCGCTAGTGCTTTCTGTTGTGCTGTATGGTTGTCAGAGTTGGGCACTCACTGTGGATATGGAGAGCCGATTACATGCTTTCGAGTACAAATGTTACAGACGAATTTCCTATAGGGAATATTAGACAAATTTGTACGTAAGAAATAAAGTAGATATGTATGCAGGTCTTCAAGAACCAGTTCTTTCAATAGTGAAACGAAGAAAACTATCTTGGTTTGGACATGTATTTAGACATGATTCCTTGTCAGAAACATTACTGAAAGGAACAGCCGAAGGTGGGAGAAGCAGAGGAGAGCAAATAAAGGCATGGACAGAGAACATCAAGGAATGGACAGGACAATATATTTCCTCACTCCTCCGCATCGCCGAGGATAGAAATTACTGGAGGAATATGTGTGCTGAAGCATCCAATGTGGTACAGTTACGAATACCCTGAAGGGTTACGGATTTATTGATTTGTTGGTTGATCAGTTTACTGTAAACATCGTCTAGTCTATCTCTTGGCTCTATATTCAGTTTACGTTTCTGCGATTTTAGTGACCACACCACTGGATATTTGCTCAATCGCTTCAAACCTAGATTCCTAATTCTATGTAATAATTTAACTTGATGCTATTATTTTTGTCTTTCTCATATTTAAGAACAAGCTGAACTTTTGAGGTGACTTAAGTATGTTCAGTAGTCAGTGTTCGTAAACCGCTCTATTCATTCATTCATTAATTCATTTTCCTTTTGCGCTGAAGTTAGCGCATAGGGCAGAGGTCAGATATCTCCAATTCTGTCTGTTCAAAGCTATTCTGTTAGTTCGTGAATAGTATGAATATTGGTTGTTTTACTATCTCTAAGTATTGTTCTTCTGAGTGTTTCATATTGTCTACCCCTTGCTCTTTTGCCTGTAGGTATCCATTCAAGAGATTGCTGGTGTATTATGTTGGTGTTTGCGCGTAGGACATGCCAGATGTAGGACCAACTGTCTTGTAAATTACTTTCTAGTAGACGTTTTGTATGGATTTTTCTGTGGTAGATGGTCTTTTGATGTTTTAAGTTTGATTTTTAGCTTAGCTATGCAGAGATTGTGATCACTTCCAATATCTGCTCCTCTAAAAGCTCTTACGTCTTGTACAGCTGAACCAAATTTTTTGTTAATACAAAAATGGTCTATCTGGTTTTTGGTTATTTTGTCAGGTGAGTTCCAAGTAATCTTGTGAATATTTTTGTGCGGGAAGAAGGTATTCGAAATTTCAAAATTTCCTATTTAACAAAACTCAATTAATCTTTCTCTATTTAAAACCGCTCTATACATGACCAATATTTGACTGGATGTGTAACAAGTGATATCATAAGAAGATCCTAACAAGAATACACGCTGTCCTTGGCGTAGCGTGTTTTTTCATATAGCGGCCCCGGTGTATGCTAGTTTCATTATGTGTGGGGTCCTGGTAAAATTAGTATTTGCTATTAGTTTAAGTGACAATCATGATTTTGAACATTTATGAAGTCCCTGGCCTATACTCCGATATCCCTACCGTATCTGTAATAAGAAAAGTGTCATTATACTGTGCATCATCAACATCAAATTCCATCTCCGCAAAGAAGTTTGGCTGCAACAGACCTACAACATTCCCTGTCTCTTGTTTTGTTGGTGCATTCTCCTAGACTGTAACCTGTCCCTCTCGTGATGCTACTCTCTCACTTGTATCTCTGTCTACCTCTTACTCGCTCCCTTAGACTTTACCCTCAAGTAAGGTCTTCAATACGGTGCAGGAGACTGCATGGCAGAAATAAGGTAGAGATTGGCAATGGCATATTGCAAAATAACACGGCTGAAAAACATATGGAAAAACAACAAAATAGAAACGAAAGTGCTAATGTTACGAACTTTTATTTTTCCGGTTGCAACATACGGCTGTGAAACATGGACTCTAAGTAAAACAGCGGCAAAGAAATTCAACGCCTTCGAGCTGAAATGCTACAGAAAGATACTTAGAATATCATGGAAGGATAAAATCAGAAACTCAGATATTATAAACACACTGAATATTCCAGAGTGTTGGTTACTAAACACAATAACAAAAAGAAAACTACGCCTGTTTGGTCATATAAAGAGACATAACTGTTTAGAAAGACAAATAATGGAGGGAAGAGTACCTGGAAAGAGGAGAAGGGGCAGACCAAGAAGACGATGGACTGACAACATTAAAGATAACATGAATACATCGCTAGAAAATGCAAGCCACATCGCCCAAGACAGAGAGAGGTTCAGAGAGTTCATTGGGAAGACAACGTTCTGGAAGGAATACGTCACATGACAAGGTCTTCAATAAGGTGTCATGTCTTTTAATGTGTCTAAAATATTTTATTTGCTTGATCTTTATTTCTTTTAATAATTCTTTCTTCATATTAAACGTTGTTGGGATCCATTTTCCGCCGAGGACGGATGTGTCGAGCCATTGGCGCAAATAAAACGGCGATACAACGAACTTCCATTCTCTGGACTACATCCTGTTGGAAATCTAATAGGACAATGGTCCTGCTACAAAGGAGTTCCAGCAGGATTTTGAGAATGAACGCTGAAGAAGAAGAAGTAGAATCCCTCTGTTTTCTTCTCTTTCATGATTTTCTCCTCATTCTTCTATATAGCTACACCTCAAGGGAATCAATCATGTTTTCTATTTGTTTACTGTCCATGTTTCTAAACCATACATTTATATAGAATAGCTGTAGCTTTTAATAATTCTCATTTTTAACTTGTTTGTAATTTGTTCAGAAGTTAACATTTTCCTCATGTCATTGAAGTTGCTTTTAACTATTCATATTCTCCATTTAACTTATGTTTCATATTTGCCTTCATTTGTGACTATGTGTCCAAGATATTAATATTGATCTACTCGTTGTAGTTTCCATTATATTTATGCCTGTTTTTCTGTGACTTTGCTGATTATCATGTTTTTTTAATGCATACTAAACAGATGGCCATCAGCAATTCAGCATTCTTAGTAAGTCTAGTTTCTCTTTGTTGAAGTGTCTCTAGCACATTAATAATGTTTGTATACTAAAATGTCTGCTTTTAAGAATGTCACGACACCAATCGTTTTGATTAGATGTCGCACGGAATTCCGTGACGTAAATGCGTCGTGGAGAGACTAACAGAACACGGCTATTTTATGATAGATCACGCACAATAAGCGTGCTGAATCAGATGTTTCAGGTCGAAAGGCATATATATTGAAGGTAAACTGTCAGTGAAGATACAAAATATTCTATTCTGTGGACTGCATCCTGATAATCTGCAGGAGTTTGATAATTAAGGGAAAAGATGATACCTAATGGATGAACCTGAATATGAGAAAGTTTATCTAGATTTCCCCAAAGGACTCTCGCCTATAGCAGTATGGTGATTACTTATCATAAATGTATAACTCACATCAAATATTTATCTGGTGAATAATTCATTGATAAACTGGTGGATAGATTAACTTATGTTTAGTTGAAGATGATCTCTAGGATATGTGACTTTTAGAAGCGACTGTAAAAATAATAGCTAACATTTGCATGTGATTAGTTGCAAAGTTTACTTCTACCAGATGTTGTCCCAATATAAAGTAGGAGATCCATAACTTCATGTACATGCTGGCGATTATATTCAACAATTATTTGTTCATGTTAGTTGTTACATGATAGCAGCAAAATGCATTGTAAATGGGTATTTAGAGAAAACATTGTTTGGAAAACAGTAGTATTGCCTAAATCACGAGCAGGGATCAGTTTCTTAGTGTGCTAATATGTTGTTCTTCATCCCTGGCGAAGATAGTTTGGATGCCACCTTTTTAGGTCTTTTTTTAGTATAGGAACGCAGTATCTGAGTCCTTTGTTCTCTTCAATGAGGACGCACAGCCTTTCTAGCCTGCATGGTTACTCCCATTTCTAGCCAGCCTGGTTACTCCCATTTCTTCTCTTTAGTGAGGACACAAAACCCTTCTATCCTGGTCACACATTTTGATCGTTCTCTGTATATGTAAATTGTATCTGCCAGCATTCTCTTCATTGTTTTGAAGTGTATCTGTGACTGTGTATCTGTTACTGTGTATCTGTGACTGGGTATATGTGACTGTGTATCTGTGACTGTGTATCTGTGACTGTATATATGTGACTGTGTATCTATGACTGTATATATGTGACTGTGTATCTATGACTGTATATATGTGACTGTGTATACGTGACTGTGTATCTATGACTGTATATATGTAACTGTGTATCTGTGACTGTCTATCTGTGACTGTATATCTGTGATTGTCTCTGTGACTTTATCTGTGACTGTGTATCTGTGACTGTGTATCTGTGACTGTGTATCTGTGACTGTATAAATAACCAAATGGTCAGAGGGTGTCCGACAAAGTGGATGGTGCCGCAGTAACCTAATGAACAAATAGTAACGCAAAATGAGGTAAACAGGTTACTAAAACACTTACCTAGCCTATTAATAAAAATATATTTAAAAAAAACATACAATAAAACTAAACAGGACAATTCTCAACGTATCGGCTCAAATTGAACCTTTTTCAAGAGACAAACAACAGAAAACGACAAAATAAAAAACAAAATAGAGGTCTATCATCAAGCCCCCGTCTCCATAATAGCGCAGGGATGGCAACGCATCTAGTAAAAGTGAAAATGCGTGCATTTGTGACTATGTTCTTAAAACCTGCCTGTCTGATAGAGTGACAAAAGGGGTATTTTTCTTATCTTTTTCTTTTATTATTCTTGCACTCATCTATAGTGTCTCTAATTTCCCACTTTCGGTTTGTTTATAATGAATGCACGCATTTTCACTTTTACTAGATGCGTTGCCATCCCTGCGCTATTATGGAGACGGGGGCTTGATGAAATATAGACATCTATTTTGTTTTTTATTTTGTCGTTTTCTGTTGTTTGTCTCTTGAAAAAGGTTCAATTTGAGCCGATACGTTGAGAATTGTCCTGTTTAGTTTTATTGTATGTTTTTTTAAAATATATTTTTATTAATAGGCTAGGTAAGTGTTTTAGTAACCTGTTTACCTCATTTTGCGTTACTATCTGTGACTGTGTATCTGTGACTGTGTATCTGTGACTTTATCTGTGACTGTGTATCTGTGACTTTATCTGTGACTGTGTATCTGTGACTGTGTATCTGTGACTGCCCTAAGTAACTCCGTTTTCTCTTGTCTCATTGATTTTTAAACATACAATAGCTTTACCCGACAATAAATCAGCTCTTTCGTTGTCTCTCCAAAATGACGCGGACAATAGATCTATTGTTATGATTTGTGTGTTGTTGAAAAATATAACTCGCTCCTTTCTTATCCATAACATTTCTATCTTGCGCAGCATACTCTTGGAGTCTGATAACATTATTATGTGTGTTGGTGGTTTCGTCGCCAGTCACGTGAGAGCCGCTGTTTCTGCCTCAATTACCATTCTCATGCTTGGTGGCGTGGTATAGACAGGAGATTTCTTATCATGATGGTATTAGTTAATACGTACGTGTTGGTTTCTCTTATTGTTTCAGGACTGTCCAGATTTAAAAGAACTGCGAGGCAAGACATGGTCCAACTTTACTGAGCTGATGCAAAGAATTTGAGCCAGCCGCTTGATTACTGATAAGACTAGAAGCTTGTTTCTTGCGAATGGCCTGAAGATCTAGCAAGACGAAGCCAATCCCGAAAGAAAAATATTTTTATTGGCTTAGAAACGATATAATTTTTATTATAGTAATCAATAGAAGGTGGTACTGCTAGTAGAACATAATAGAAAATAATACTCACGTGGAAGACAGGTAATGAAGTTCTACTGAATGACGACTAAAGCACTACACACTATCACTAACGGATGTAAATATGGTACATACAACAAAACAAAACACAGAATATAATCATACAAATGACAAAATAGAGGACAAAGTCGTCGTTTCGGACCAATAGGCCTTTTTCAAGATACGGACATAACATACAAACATAAAAAAGCTACAAGTAGAAATGTATGCGTATCCGAGTGAAATGTGGTAGTTAGATAGATACTGGAAGCATACGAACAGGAAGAACACAAAGACGATAATACAGGTGGAACAAGAGGAACAAAACGATGACGTAACAAAGACCAATACGACCGAGAACTAAGCGAAAGAGTGGTCGGAATTGAGTCCAAATGGCTTGATGGTACCCAACTCGAAAATGAGACGATTTTCTAGGGCGTACTTAGATCTATCATCGGTGGTGCAGGATCTTATGGCAGTGACCTGAATGTCAAGGGCACACGGTGGCCAACGCCGTTGAAGTGATTAGCCACAGGAGTGGGTGTTCTGTTTTTGATAGCATGCAGGTGGTTACAGAAGCGGTTGCTCAGTCTAAGGCCAGTCTCACCGATATATTGCTTACCACAGCGTTTACATATGATCATGTAAATAACATTACGGGATTCACATGTAAAGGCCTCATCGATGGAGAAACTGGCCGTGGGGAATGAGATGGAGCGCATCTGAACCACATAAGGACATGTGTAACAACGACCACGTGAGCAACGAACGGTACCAAAATTTTCAGGTGCAGAGGACCTGAGGTGGCTGTGGACCAAGACGTCCTTCAGATTTTTATCGCGCCTATAGGCCACCAGTGGTAATTTATGGAAAGCGTCACGGGTGTCAGAATCAGACTGGAGAAGGGAATAATGTTTAAGCAGGATGCGACGGACAGTCGAGTTATGGGGATGGAAGGTAAGAACCAGTTTAACCCTATCAGAGGAGGAGGAAAAACCATGGGAATTATTCAAGTTATCAAGGCGAGATAGCTTGCGTACACGGAGCCAAGCCAATGAAAGAATGCTGTCAGGGAAGGAGCGTCTACGGAAGAACTCAATTATCTCAGAGGATTTGTCGAGAAAATCGTTGTCATCGCTACATAAGCGACGAAGGCGAAGAAGCTGTAAGGTAGAGAGTTACGACAGGCGGGAGGATGAGAAGAAGTGTAGAGCAGAAAGCCATGTGCATCAGTGGGTTTGTAGTAGACTGATGTGCTGAGGTATGGGGGATGAATAGTGACAATGATGTCCAGGAAATGGACAGAGGTGGTGGAAATGGTAAATGTGAATGTAATAGCTGGGTTGAAATTGTTGATGAAGTTGATGAAGCGAGACAGTTCTGCTTCTGTCATGTCAGTAATACCTATCCCATCATCAATGTATCTGTGGAAAAGAGATGGGAATGGGCCATCGTAGGTAGACCAAACTAGATGTTCTAGATGTCCCATGAAAAGACAGGCATAGCTGGGCCCCATCTTAGTGCCCATGGCCACACCACTGATCTGATCGAAGAAATGTCCATCGAATTCAAAAGCGTTGAGTGTGAGCACCAGTTCAGCAAGGCGGACAAGGGTGGGAGTAGATACAGAAGGGACGGGATGGGATTATAAGCAAAACAGTTAAGGATGGGATTAGTGAAACATTTCACAGATCAAAGTTGACTGATATGAAAGACGTAGTGAACTATAGTATATTAAAAATATGAAATATTACTATGACACTGCTTGTGTGATAAGTAGCGTATCAATGTTGAGATGTTGATATGTTTTTGGTAAAGATCAATGATATTACTCTGTGGCCAGGGGTGCAAAGGGAACGCATTGCTCTAGGCGGACCCAGGGTTAGCAGATAACCAAGATCCCAAATGTACCTCCACGTGGTGCACCCTGGAAACAGAAATACAGCAGCTCGTGCTGATTCTGGCCAAATCATTTGGGGATCGTGTCCGAGAATGTGGAGGTAGCAGATGGAAAGAGATTTGACTGCACAAGAGACAGACAATATCTCCGACACCACCAGCATCACCACATATAGCAACACTGTCGACATACAGTGAAGCTAGTCAGTCCAGTCCGAACATTGGAGGGGCGGCCAATGTAAAATGCACGTAAAGGTAAATGCATGGCGAGAGACAAATATGTTTCACACAGAGTACAATGAAACAATGAAAGGGCAGAACAGCGCTAGAGGGCAGCGCGAACTGCAAATAGAAAGTGCAAAGTCCCTAGGAAAGGGAACTACAAGCTCCGTCAGCTCGAGACGGGCTTCTAGTTACCAGAGTTCCTAACAGGCAGAGACCCAGACCCATACATCGGCGTTTGGTAAAGCAAAAGACCTAACCCAACTCTAATGTCGAGCCTTCCTAAACCGGAAATATGCTTGCAAAGAGAAAGGGTTCTGTACCCGATGGGTGTAGGCAAGAAAGGGACAACGATGGCAGTCCTGGCCCAACTCTACTGTCAAGGTTTCCTATACCGGAAGTAACTTGCAGAGAGAAAGGGTTCTGTACTCGATTCGCTCAGGCACAAAAGGGACAACGATTTAGCCCTGGCCCAACTCTACTGTCAGGTTTTCCTACACCGGAAATACACTTGAAGAGAGAAAGGGTTCAGTACCTGATGGGCTAAGGCGCTATTGGGACAAGGACGCTCAGCTCGAGAACGCCTTGCTCTCAAACGCGTGGTGTGAGACTCGAACTTGGACAAGGGGTACACGATGTCGGTGAATGACACCTCGGCTAAGAGGGCGAAAGAGCCAGGGTCCAACTCCTCTGTTGAGTTCTTCCCCTTAAGGAACCAGGCTCACGGATGAGAAACGGTTCAGTACCCAATGGGCACAGGCACAGCACGTCCAATTACACGAGACAAGTTCATAGACAGTGGAACACCTCGTTTGAGTCAGACTAAGAGCAAGAAAATAGTCTGGGCGAAGAGTCTCCACTACGCGTGCCTGGAGACAGATATAGAGGCTGTCACAGGCTAAGGGTAGCCCACCCGAATTGTCAAGGCATGCCGAAATCGGATGTGCTAGGCCTACAAGGCGCATAACGGTGGCACAACGTAATCACGCTCCCGGCGGAAATCGCACGGATATCCGTGATGGTTACAATGGAGCGAACGAAAAACAAACAAACAAACTCTGTGGCCAGTGATGCCGTAGCTGTCACATAGCATTTAGCTGCCATGGGGGGGGGGCGAGATGTTAGCGTTCCAAATTTAAGAGACCCTGCTATATGAGGGTGGCAGCCACCTCCTCTCTCATACTTCATGCAGTCATACTTCCCGGACTGATCCGGTACCCAATTCAGGATGGATAGATCCGGAAGTCACTGCAGTCTGAAAAAAAAGTATGTCTCAACTGGGAAATGAACCTAGGATCACCCATATGCAAAGCCAGTGCGCTCACCATTTATTATGCACACGTGGGAATCGGCTTAACCTTCACTTGTTAATGTTTAAAGTTTCGCGGTGTTTTAAAGTTTTGAATATGATTAACTTGCTAATGTTTAAAGTTTTCAATATGGTTAACTTGTTAACGTTTGGAGCTTTTCTTTTAGTTTGTGCTAAATAACAGACTCGTTTAATAATGATTATTTCAACAACATTAAATACGATATTATGTAATATACTTTAAAAAAACAAAAAGGCTTAAAGTATAAATAAAGTCTGCTCTTTTCTAGGTGCCAGTGGGAGTAAGGGACAGTACACAAATTGTCCTAAAATCGGACCACGGACTAAAAGTCTTTGTTGAACCACTCCGCTATGATCTCCCTATTACTGCTATCAAGAACAGACGCTAATTTCGTTATGGCACATTTTTTCCTATAATTCCCCCTCTCCGGACACAAGCTAGATTCATTATTTTATTTTACATTGAATCATGTAATGTAGCACAATTTGATAGTTATTTTTCTGTTTACACTGCAATAAGTATCCAATATTCAGCTTGATATTTAAAATACAAATAAAACTTCTCATAAAACATAACAGTTACGTTGCTAATTTTAACGGTATACGTAATTTGTGATTACGCAAAATAAAAATGAAATGAGAAATAAAATGATAAAAATGTTCGCTACAGTTATGTGCTTGTTTGTTGGTAAGAACAGTAACTTGATTCGTGATTCTTGATTAGAAACTGACCTCACAGCACTGAGGGCATTCCCATATATGCTCTGCTTGTTGTTCCGTCAACCATCTTGATTCTTGATTAGAAACTGGCCTCACAGCACGTGGGGCATTCCCATAAGTGCTCATCCCTCTGTTCCAGCAGCCATACGGATCGGTGTTTCGAGTCTAATGCCGCCGAAACAGACGTCGACATCATGGCACAACTTTGGCCCTTCCGACAGGTATCTTTGTTGTTCCGCCCACCCACGTCGTGCCCGTAATTAGTTCAAGCACAAAATCAGCCTGTCGGAACAACATGGTAGCTGTTATCGAAGGTTACGACTACGGGATTGTATAGATGACGTGCCATATGAAGCTTCTATAAAAAGATAACTTCAATATAAAGGCATGTCATCTATTAAGGTTTTCTGTTGCATGGTTGGTTTGTCTAGTGAGCCACTGGTGAGTCTCACAGACGCAACCGCATGCGCACTACAAGATCTTAAATATGATAAAAAGAACATAATTATTGCACACTGAAATCAGAATAAAAAACATCACTCTAACATGATAAGGAAAACTTATCAATATCAAACATTAAAACATGAGATGACCAGCTCATCACTATGAACATGGTATGGCAAGCTCATAAGTATTAAATATGACATGATAAACTTATAGTTATGGTCCTTTTGTATCCTGCAATTCAAAGCCAAAAAATGACCAGTAAAATTAGCCATTGCGATACATAATGGGTTCCAAAGCACAAAATATCTGACGCAATCAAGCTGACTTCCTTGCATCAAATGTGGTATTTCCCATGGTCATTTAAACATGCGTTTCAGATCCACTTTCTCAGCCATCTAAAACTGTGTAAGCTCAGTTTCCGCGTAAGTTGCTGATTACAAGTACTACTGATCTTTCTGGAGACGTAGCACTTTCTCCCATCGCATCTAGTCAACCCCATTTCCAACCATTCTCTGAATATGTAGATTGTCTCGTTCGACCTCCTCCTCTACTTATCGTAGGGTATTCATGACTGCTCTAATCAATTCAAATATGTCTCTTCTTATGTCGGTGCCGTTCTCCAAAGCTTTACCAGCCAACACATCGGCTCTTTCGTTTCCCCTGACCCTAACATGATATTGACAGTAGATCCATGTAATGCTTTGCACATTGTTGAGAATAATGACCTATTCAGTTCTGATCATACACTTTTCTATCTCGCGCAGCATATTTTGAGAGTCCGATAGAATCACTGAGTCTGTTGGTGGTTGCGTTGTCAGTCAAGTGAGAGCTGCTGTCACTGCTTCTATTTCTATTGTCATACTCAATGTTGTAGGGGAGTATGCAGCTGACTTCTCAGATAATTTCTTGCCATTTTGGTAGGCCACGAAACCCCAACCACACCTGTTTGTTTCTTGTGTTTCCTAGCCGTCTGTGTAAGTTAGTTAGTTAGTTAGTCGTCGGATCATCATCACTGCAAACTGGACACATCCATAGTTGCTCCGATCTCTCCTTGAGTGTATCCGCCATCACACTTCTGCTGACAGTACCGGTCCTATGCTGGTTGACCATCCTTCTTCTGCGCCCTCCAAAATGTTCACCTCTAGCAACACCGCATCTCAATCACTGATCCTTAATCCTAGCCATTGAAAAGGAATCATCATTCACATTCGTCTCACTCTCGCGTGTTATATCTCTTAAGGAGTTCAAAACGTCAGCGCGATCCATTGCCCCATCGCCCTTTGCAACAATCGCACACGATGCCAGTTGATCCGCTCTTTCATTGCCTCGAACGCCCACATGTCCCGGCACGAAAATAAATGTAACCGCCTTCAAGCTCGCATTTCTCAAGGCCTCAATCCACTGTTCGCGAAGGAGACCCACTTGTACCTTCTTAATCATACTCATAGAGTCACTCAAGATGCAGACCTGCGTTACTATCTGTGTGCGTAGCCACTCAAATGCCTTGGTCACCGCCATAGTCTCCATGGTCATACTACTCGTAGTGACCGCAAAGGCACCACTTTCCTCCTTGATCGTTTTACCTGCGCACTGAGCTGTAAAGGCCCAAGCACTGCGAACATGCCTAATTACAGATCCATCAGTGTATATAATCACATCCCCCTCTTTGGTATTCTCACTGATTAAAGCCTGCACTTCTTTCTCCACAGCTGTGTGACACCATTCTCTGCATTCCCTGCTAAGTGATATTACTACTCTCAAACAAGTTTCGAAATCTGTGGGTAGACCTATCCATTCCACACCAACTGCCACATCCTGTAATCGGCACACGCTTTGTATTACATCTTCAGCACGTCCCATCCACGACCTTCCTCTCTTGAGTCTGCTGCCTTTAACTTTCTGTATTTCGGAATGCAAAGGGTGTTCCTTATCTGCATGTATTTGAAGGTACGCCCGTGCACGGCAATACTGTAATCTATGCTCAGCTGTTGGGCAGTCAAGTAGGTATCGCATAGCTCTTGTCGATGTGTCTCTTGTGCATCCCAGAATGATACGCATTGCTGCACTCTGGACTCTATCCAGTCTTTCGATCTGAGTTTGGCTAAGAGTCAGAATTGCCAGTGCATATTCCACCACAGCCACTACCAAACCCTGGTACAAAAGAAATAACAATCTTTGCTCACATTGCACAGCAGCCATAACCTTCATTGCTGCTAAGCCTTTGCCTGCCCTTATGATAATGTGGTCAACATGTTCCCTGAAACTCAGGCTTCTGTCAAAAAACACACCCAGATATCTCATTGTGCTAGTTCTTTCTAAACTTTTCCCGGACAACGAAACTTGTGGCATGGGTGTCTTTACCATGTGATTGTTCAAGGAAAACCACGTCACGAATGCCTTAGACGGATTAACCACTGCTCCCGTATCTCGACACCAATTTGTCAGTCTGTCCAGCTCCTTCTGTAGTTCCACGACGCACTCTTCTCGATTTCTGCCCTGTCTATACACCAGGATATCATCGGCATATGACATCGTTCTGCCAACACCTGTGATTTGATTGCCAGCGATATGTACTGTGTATACATTGAAAAGTACAGGAGATAGAGGCGATCCCTGTGGCAGGCCAGAGCTAATAACCGTTGGTGTAGATATCCAGTTACCACACTTAAGAACTACAACCCTGTGCATCAGGGCGGCGCCAACCCAACGCACGACAAAAGGATTAACTGCAAGATTTAACAGCTGGTGCATCAAGATATCCAAGGACACCCTATTGTACGCATCCTCAAGGTCTATTGCGACCGCACATGTCTCCATGCGCAAATCGAACCCCTCAAAAACATCCTGCGCAAATATGGCTGCATTTTGCCATGTCTTCTTTCCTGGACGATATCCTCCTAACAATGTTGGTAAACACTTATTTCTTTCAAGATAACACGATACCTTCCGGGCCACTATTTTTTCCAAAAGCTTGCCAATCGTATTCTGCATAGTTATTATTCTGTAGCCATGTATCCTGGTGTGGTCCTTCCCAGGTTTGTGTAGTGGAACTAAATAGCTGTGCAACCAGTCTTCTTTCACTGTGCCCTTTAGAAGGCTATTATTGAACATGTCCGCCAACTCTCCCAACGTCTGTGTAAATTATTGTATAGTGTAATTTCGAGTGCTGCAGTATGAGTTCTTGGATCATTCCATCTGTTCTGTTGGCAGTCCAGGCGCGGTACTCTCTTACCACCTGTATCACAACTGTTGTCAGTAACTTTCTCTCTTTGTCAAATGTCTCCCATTCACAGCCTCTTCCCACTTCCTCCAGTTAACAGACTCTGCATAGGGTATCTTCTGCTTCTGCCGTCCAGGACCTTCCTCTCTTTATACGGCTTCATTTAGTGTTGTCTAGAGATTGGTGTAAGAGATAATAATAATTATTGGAGACATTGAAGTATCCTTAAACCTGAGCTTTTATTTGTCTTGCTTTGATGCTCGACACGTCTAGGAGAAATCTCATGGTCGCGTTGGTGTATTTCTTGTGCATCCGAGGACAGCTCTCATGGCCTCGTTTTGAACTTTCTAAAATATATCCACTTGTGTTTGCGACAGTGTCATGCTACCAATGACAACAAAAAAACATCTTATCCAAAGTATCTTCATTCCAACTCTTGTGCTACCAATGCCAAACATGGTCCTTAACAACAAAACATAAGATACAACTGGTTACAACAAAGATGAGATGTTTGAGAAAAGCCACAGGAATGACCAGAAGACACAGAATTAGAAACGAGGTCATAAGAGAAAGAGTTGGTGTCATATCAATTCTACAATACATACAAAACCAACAGATACAATGATTTGGTCATCTGGAAAGAATGCCGTGCGATTCATTAGTTTATAAAGAGAGGAGAAGCAGAAAGAATAGCCAAGTGTAGACCTAGAGTACGATGGATCGACAACATCAAAGAGACATTACACGAACACCAAATATCATTATCTGAAGCTGCCAGAAAAGCGAGAACAAGAACATTGTATCTCCCTCGAAACCTATAAAGGGTAAAAGAGGAAGGAAAGAAGAAGAAGAAGTTTGCGACCGTGTCAGTTAACCTAAACCAAAGTCCACCACAGATAATACCACTGCAGGCATCATCTGAAAAAGGGTTCGCTGTGGCATTTCTACGGATGCCATGATTTTGAATTCACTGACAATCTTCATAGTTTTCAGAATGACATTGTCCAAATGTTTCGCGAAAGATAAACTTCTATCAAAAGTGATGCCTAGATATTTCATAGTCTGCTCCCTGTCAACGTTGACGCCCATGCAGATGACCGCGGGTACTGTGTCTGTGATCATGTTTGTGTTCAGCGAAAACCAGATGATCGTTGCCTTGATTAATGATTGCCTTGTAGTCAGTGCACAAGAGCAAAAAATGTACTCTGGATGCCATCAATCATGTCTTTTCTGTTTCTTACGTGCTTGAACATCAAGATGTCGTCCGCATATGTTAGTATCCTGCCGGACTACGCTTCATAAAACTGCTATATTTTGTATATGTAGACGTCAAAAAAGTACAGGTGATAGTGGCGATGCCTGAGGCAATCCCGGTGATATGGTTCTGATCTCTAATGTCCAGGATCTCAGTCTCAGAGCAACAGGTCTGGCCATAAGCACCATTGCTATCCATCGAATTATCCACGAGTCGATACTGAATTCACTTAGCAAATGTATCAGTTGGCTGAAGCTGACTCGGTATGCGTCCTGTTTTCAGATTTATGTTTAAACCATCAACAATTGTTTTAAGCTGGTCGTCTGCAATATCTTTCAGGAGGCTGTAGCGTATTCCATCGGGTCCTGGTGTGCCATCTGATCTTTTCTTTATGGTCACCTTTACATTCTCCAACGAGACCAGTTCCTCATCAGCGATATCATTTTTTACCAGCGGTGCTTTTAAAGTGGCCAGTATAGTCTTACGTTCATCAATATTGTTCTGGTCTGATTGTTGGAGGTATCTGCTAAAGAAAGCGCCGCCCTTCTGCTCATCTGTGGTTAGTATATGCCCCAACTCGTCCTTCAAACACAAATTTAATTTTGTGTCCGTTTTTCAATTCATTGCTTTGTGTAATTTCCAAAATTTGTATAGGGCATTATCGGCTGCAACATATTGTGGGAAATTATCCCAGCGTATTTTCTTGGCTTTCTTTACGATTTGTTTAAAGACTTCAGTGGTCTTCTTCATGGTAATCTCGGACTCTTTATTTGCTTTACATGGTGACTTGTGTATGTCGTCTTTTCTGTTGCCACTCCCAGACGCTTTGCTTTTTCTTTACCCATATAGACTCTATCTCTTCAGTCCACCATGATGGTTTTCGTATGTTTGGCCTCTCTGTATTTCTTTGCTATGCCAGTTGTCGCAACTTGCTCAAGATCGACTCTTCGTTGCGCCTATATTTAAAGGCATGTTGTCTCTTGTTATTTCTACAGTTCTGCCCTTTTATGATGATTACCGAGAATGGTAGGTGGTCACTACCATGATTAGCCAGTTCCGCCAACGTTGTTTCCATTTCACCGTTACACGACACCAGTGCAAGGTCACTGTTTGAATCTGAGTCTGTCTCTTTGGTAGATAACCTGATTATTCTATCACACCTGTGAATAATGAGATCGGTCTCTAGCAGGGCATTGCATAGTGCCATTCCCTGTGTGTTGTTGTTTGGGTTTCCCCAGGCGATATTTCGAGGGTAGAAGTCTCCGCACATGAATAGAAATACACATTGAGAAAATTCCAGTATTGACGAGGGAACAGTTTTGAACATAAATATTAATAATGTTCCATCTTTGTCCACGAATTATGATCTGTACTTCTTGAAACGTTTTATCTCCATTATCCCAAGATGTCAAGTCGAGCATCACCAACCCGTGATGCGAAGGACAGTAACTGAAACTGTCGACTGTTTAAGACAGGATCTTGTAAAATTATTTCTAGATTAGAAATGAGGAAAGAAACAGTTCATAATCTAAAAGTGATAGGGATTATTCTTGGTGGAATTCTGACAAATATTCCTCGGGGGGTTGGATATTATTATAGAAATTTATACCGATTTTTATTTTATTCGTTTTGTTGGCAAGGAGAATCATACTACAGGATAAATGTGGTTGATGACCGCTTGTTTTGTGACAGCCGGTGATCTGTAATAGTAATTGCTTTCATTTTATCAGGAATAATTTCTAAAATTATAGGATTACGGTTAACTTTTCTTGATGGGAATTTTGATGGTTAATTTAGGAGTCAATACACGTTTCTTTACACTTCCGTCAAGTTTCTGGTCCTTGCATATAACACTTGGTGTTATGACAGGGATGGGTACTGGTTTTTGTTATGCTACTGTTCTACTGTATACTGCACTATGGGTAAAAAAAAGAACTGGTTTTGCTTCAGCGATTGTGTCTTCTGATGCGGGTGGAGGAAGCTTTATTTTCAACTTGGCAGCTACAATTTTTATTAACCCGGAAATTGGAAACCAGATATTTTTGTAGGTGAAAGCAACTATTTTTCTGAGGATGAAATAATTAACCGTGTGCCATATGTTTTTCTTGTCCTTTGTGCGATGACAACTGGCTGCCAAATCGTAAGTTTTTCTCTTATAAGATATCATCCTGACTTTGTTAAAACAAAGCCAAGACGAAATCTAACAATATTGTATTGATTGAGAAATCTAGAGGGAATACAATCAGCAGAGATACACATAACCTCGAACAATATGGTGCAACAGATAGCATTGACATGACAGTCATGAAGTCAGGTCATCACGAGAAATGTGTATCTGATAATATAGAGGCAGGTCAGAGCAAGGGATCTATAACTTCTGCAGAGCAAACACAAGTTTCCAGATTTATACCACTAGAAGCACTTCGAACCAGAACGTTATATATATATTAGGAATTTCACTAGCTTTAATGATAATTGGTTTTGTTGTAGAAAACAGTGCTTATAAACAGTTTGGAGTTTTGTATTTTAATGATGATTATTTTTTAGCCAGAATTGGTGTAGGAGTAAGTATTGTTGTATGTTTGAGTAGGATTATCTGCAGTATAGCAATTGACAAATTCGACATAAAACATGCACTAATTTGTGCGACATCTGTACATTTCATCATTGCTGCGTTCTGGTTCTTTACTCCCGTGTTTGAGTAACCCAAAGTGGTAGCTTTATTGTTTATCAAATGGGAGCTCTCAGGTTCTTTGGTCACGAGCACTACATGATCATTTATGGAATAATATCTAACTTTGGCGTCGTTACTTACTTCATAACCCCTGCTCTATCTCAGGTAATTGTTCTAAACCTAGGCTTGAAATGGTTATTATTTTATGTTTCAGGAACAAGTTTTGTAGCACTAATCTTAGCTCTTTTCCTCCATAAAAACCTCACGAAAATTAAGGAATGATCCATTAAAAACAATTTTAAGTAAACCTCTCACCTTTAAAAAAATACGTATCTATGGCATTAGGAAGCGGACACCGTGCACATAGAAAGCTTACACCGTGCACATAAGAAGCTGACACCGTGCACATATGAAGCGTCTGAAGGAGCGCCCCAGGCGTGCCCTTACTCTACTGTCTATTTAGACTAACAAAATGTCACTAATAATTGGCTAGATACATCTCGTCTATGAATCGTTTCACTAGATAAGATATAATTATGATATGCAGTCTCCGCAACAAAGGATGGCTGCAACGGTTCACCAGCCTGTTCTGTATCTTGTTTAGGTAGTGCACTCTACTAGACTGTAAATTGTATTTCTCTTGAAAAAGACCTCCCACTTATTTCTCTAACTACACTTTTCTTGCCTTTCCTCACCATAATGTCTATTGTCTATTCCCAGGTAGTGATGTTGTCGTAGTTTCCACACTTGCCGTTGAGCGTATGGGTTTGTGACGGAGGTGTTGTCTGCGTTCCAGAGCCATGTGTATTGCTCTGGTTGAAATGTAGTCATGTTTGTTCAGTATGGTCTTAATGTTGTCTATTCATCTTTTTCTAGGTCTGCCCTTGGCTCTGTATCCTGATTCCATCTTGTTATAAGCTGCTATAGGAAGTTGATCGTTAATTCTCATAAGATTTTCAAACCATTTTATCTGGTTTTTTTTTAACTCTATATATTCGATGCATGCTGTGATACATATTATCTTTCTGATGTTCTCTTTGTCTAGTCTGGTTACTCCAATAGCCTTCCTTAGACATATTATTTCGCAAGTCTCGATCTTTCCCTTATGTGTAGATGTCAGCTGCCAAGTCTGGCATTGGTAACATAGTGTTGGTATAAAGATGCTCTTAATTATTTGTTTCTTTACTCCCATGTTGATTTTTGAGTGCAATAGCAATGGTAACAGCTGGTATGTCACAGCATTTGCTTTTTGACATCTTGTTTCTATCTCTCTATCGAGTTGTCCGTCTTCTGTGAAGATACTTCCTAAGTACTTGTACTCTCCGACTTGTATATTTTTGTGTTCTCTATTTGTATGTTTATGTGCTCTGTTGACCTCGTTATTTTCACAGTTTATGTCTTGTGTGTGTTAATCCGCATATTGTATTTATTGCATATTCTTGATAGTGAGTTGATGTGAGTTTGCAGTTTTTCTTCGTCATCATAATATGATGCTTTGATCGTCAGCGAAAAAAAGTTCATTGTTAATCTGTTCATTCTCTATTGTTTTATTACATATCTCATTTTGTGTTTATTTTATAATTATGTATATGTAGACTTTGAATAGAAAAGGTGACAGCACACATTCCTATCTGACTCATATTTTTTTTAATTGTGAATGGTTCTGCAATTTAATCTGTTGTTCTCACATTGCTTTAGCAGTTTTTTGTGTGGTATAATGCTTTGATGTTGTGTAGTAGTTGTCCCTTGATTTCGTATATTTCTAGCGTTTTTCATAGTATGTCTCTGTTCATTCTGTTGAACATTTTTTTATCAACAAAGACGATGTTTAACTTTGTGTCACATTCAGTAGCTTTTTTCGTTGTCTAAGGGTAAATTGTGCATTCGTGCAATCTGCACCACTTCTGAAACCAAACTGAGCTAGATTTATTTATTAATCTGTGATGTGTATTGTTCTTTGTTCTACTATTTTAACCTATATTTTCACGATGTGGCTGAGTGTATTGTTCTTTGTTCTACTATTTTAACCTATATTTTCACGATGTGGCTGAGTGTATTGTTCTTTGTTCTACTCTTTTAACCTATATTTTCACGATGTGGCTGAGTGTATTGTTCTTTGTTCTACTATTTTAACCTATATTTTCACGATGTGGCTGAGTGTATTGTTCTTTGTTCTACTCTTTTAACCTATATTTTCACGATGTGGCTGAGTGTATTGTTCTTTGTTCTACTATTTTAACCTATATTTTCACAATGTGGCTGAGTGTATTGTTCTTTGTTCTACTATTTTAACCTATATTTTCACAATGTGGCTGACTAGTGATGTACAAGATGAAACGTTCTCGTTCTTGCTATTCTGTTTGTTCTACTGTTGTGTGCTCGCATCATCATGTGTGTCTTGCTAACATGTGTGCTAACTCTGACTTGTATTATATTCATGTTCAGAACTTCTGATTCAGGATGTCACTTCTCAGACATAAAAGAATGTGTATTTCATCTCAACATTTGATACAACGTCAATCAGTACAAAATCGATTCACAACATCAATAGTCAATAGTTTGAAAACACAAGTCATTACGTACACTGCATCAGTTGACTGTATACGTCGTCTATTCTATCTCTTGGTTCTATATTCGTCTCTGCGATTTTCGTAGTCACGCCAATGGTTATTTGGATAATTGCTTTAAGCTTAGATTCCCAATTCTACGTAATAACTGCTTGAACGTCTCGAATCGTACTAGCGAGCGTCTCAATGTGTAACTCTCAGTCACGGCACTGTCTTATTTCGTCCGTATGACTGAAAGTATCGATCTTTCTAAACAGATCCTCTTTCAACAAGTCTTGCTCTAGAAATTGTAGCTCTTCGTCTATTCTGATTCTCTTCACCGAAGTCTAATTCTCGCGGAGACTTCATACGCTTGCGCACAGGTTCTAAGTCCTCGTTCTTCGGAACTCGAACCTTCTGCGTCAGTTTGGGACCCAAAACTCTCGATCCAAAAACTCACACTCCTAACTGAATGTTGTAGGCCACTCCAGCCGTGTAATCAAAATCCCATTCGTTTTTTCTTCTTGCCTGCAGTCTGCTCTCTTTTCTGGGTTCTGTCCAAGCCGTCCATTGTTATATTAAGGGACGACTGAAGCAGACAAGTAACACGCTTCAGCTAATATATTACATTGTATTTGAGAATGTAAATATTACAAGCAACACGCTTCAGCTAATATATTACATTGTATTTGAGAATGTAAATATTACAAGCAACACGCTTCAGCTAATATATTACATTGTATTTGAGAATGTAAATATTACAAGCACAAGATGACCTAAAACAAACCGTTCTATCATCATCATCATGTGACATATTCTCTCCAGAACGTATTCTTCCCTATGGATCTCTTGAAATTCCCGCGATCTAGAGCTAGTTGTCCCTCCTCTTTTGGTGACATGCGCAGACATTCTTTAGCGTCTTTTGTCTAACGGCGTCTTGTGCGGCCTTTACCCCTATTGTCTTCTATCATCCCCTCCAGTAACACTCTAAGCAGTTGCCGCTGCTTCTCTTAATATGACCTAAAAAAATTTAACTTTTTCCTTAATATGGTGTTCAGAAGCAAGCCTACCTGGACGTTAAATAATCTTAACACCTTCTGGTTTGTTTTCATTACTCTCCATGGTGTTCTCAGAACTCTTCTATAGAACTTTAATTCAAATTATGTTATTCTCTTGGCCACTGTTCTATTTAGTGTCCATGCTTCAAATCCATATGTCGCCACAGGAAACACACATGTTCATAGTAAACACAACATGGTTCTTATGTTAGTACCCTGCCATAGTTTCTTTAGATGTTGTAATATAGACAGCGCCATTGCAGTTCTTCTCGTGAACTCAACTGCGCAGTCACCTACATTGTTTATATTAGTTCCTAAATAATCAAAATGTGTCCACTTCTTCTAAATAATCAAAATGTGTCCACTTCTTCTAAATAATCAAAATGTGTCACTTCTTCTAAATAATCAAAATGTGTCACTTCTTCTAAATAATCAAAATGTGTCACTTTTTCTAAATAATCAAAATGTGTCCACTTCTAAATAATCAAAATGTGTCACTTCTTCTAAATAATCAAAATGTGTCACTTCTTCTAAATAATCAAAATGTGTCACTTCTTCTAAATAATCAAAATGTGTCACTTCTAAATATCAGTTCTCAATATTAATTTCGGGTCTTGATTTAGTTTGTCAGTTCAGTCAGTCAGTTCCTCTTTTGCCAAGTTTGATACATTCGACGGATTTCATAGTTTTCCTTGCCTGTCAGTCAGTTGTCAAGGATTACAGGTCTTGTGCATTTATGTCTGTTGATTTTAATTCATTCATAACAGTTCTTCTGAGCGTTTTTTTGTGGTCTTCCCTGTTTTAATTTCCCCGTCTGGTGTCCACATGAAGGCTTGTCGTGAAATTCTGTCTTCCTTCATTCTAAGTATGTGACCGATGTATGTCCAGCGGCGTTTTCTGATGATGTTCGTCACATCTCCTCTCTTAGTATGTCGTTTGATTTGAAATCTTTCCAATTTGTATTTGTGATTTTTCTGATTTTCTGAGGCATCTATTCTTGAAGGCAACCTACTTCTTATGCGGTAGATTTCCAACTTTCACATCCATATGTCAATAATGGAATCACACTTGCATTGAGTAGTCGCAGTTTGATGCGTTTACTTGCGATCTTCGATTTCCAGATGTTTGAGAGTTTGTTAAAGGCGTTGGAGGCGAGAGCGATTCAAGTCTTGATTTCTGAGTTGGTATCCCCGTCTGCTGTTATCTTGCTTCCTAAATATATACGAAATTTGAAACGTTGTCTAGTATATTATCATCTAGTTTAATTGATTCTGTCAGGTCGGTAAAGTTTATGTTTCGTTTTATGTGTTTTTATTTGAAGGCCTATCTGTCGCGCGAAAAAATGTAGGTCTTTCTGTTTTTTTTTCTTGGAGATCTTGGTGTGTTGAACTCAGGAGAGCAATATCATCTGCGAATGTGAGATCTTCCAGGGTCTTGTTGTTTACCCATTTGATTCCTAGTTGTTTTTGATCTGTGTATTTCCTCATCACCCAGTCAATCTCGATGCAAAACATTATTGGTGACAAAACACATCCTTGTTTTACTCCCGTTGTTATTGGAAACCAGCTGGAAAAACCACTTTCTGTTCTTACACAACAAGTCGTATCGGAGTAAAAAGTTTTCATGATATTGATGTATTTCGTCTGGATGACGTAAAGAGTAAGAATTTTCTAGAGAGATTGTCTGTGAAGACTATCGAAAGCCTTCTGGAAATCTACAAAATTGATCGTGAGTTTTGATTGTCTTTCTGTGAATTCGTCTATTATTATTCTTAACGTGTAGATGTGGTCTATTGTTGAGCAGTTAGGTCTGAAGCCCGCTTGTTCTTCTCTGAGAGCCTCATCGATGGAATTTCTTAGTCTTTGTAGTAACTTACTGAGAAAGACTTTACCAGGGATGGATAGTAGTGTGATACTTCGTCAATTGTTGCAGTCAGACAGATCTCATTTCTTTGGTAATTTAACAATTATTCCATTTTTCCATTGTTGTGGTGGTGATTCATTCTGCCATATTGGTTGAATAGAGATAATAGATGATTTAGGGAAGTTTCGTCAGCTGATGTTAACATTTCTCTTGAAATGTCGTCATCTCCAGTGGCTTTATGGTTTTTCAAATTTTTTATAGTTGATTTGATCTCCTCAAGTGTTATATTCTCACATGATGTATTTAATAGTGGCATTTGATTATCCTCCCTTGTGGTGGGGATGCTTGTGATTATTGGTCTGTTCAAAAGTTCGTTAAAGTGTTCAGCACACCTTAGTTTTTTTTCTTTTTCTGAGATCAGTGTTTTGCCGGTTTTTGTCTTTTACAGGAATGTTTGTTCTTGGTGGGTTGTTACCTAATTGTTTTATGATATTAAATAGTGTTCTGCTGTCGCCTATTTTTGATGCGTTTTCCGCTTCAGTTGTTAGATTTTCAATGAGTTGTTTTTGTCCTTTTTAATGCTTGACTTTACTTCTTTTTCTAGGAGGTTGTATTGTTGTTTGCTGAGTTCTTGAGTGGTAGTTGATCTTGCTGCTAGTAAGTTCATTTTAGCTTGTTTCCGTTCTTGAATTTTGGACCATGTACTATTGTTAATCCAATGTTTCATTTTCTTTGTATTTTCATTTTCTACACTGTTTGTTGCTGACTCTATTATAGCGGTTTGTAAGCACTTCCATTGAGTCTCAATGTTTTCTTTGACATTCCCATCTTGTTCGTTAAAAATTTTTGATATAGATAATGATTTTTTTCAAATTTCTGAGTTGCATAATCCTTTGAGTCTGTGAGATTGCAATCGTTGGGTGTCTTTTTATGGTCAGTTGTTTTTTTTAACTTGATGTTGATTTTCGCGATGCAGAAGTTATGATCTCTATTTATATCTGCTCCTCTAAATGCTCTAATATCTTGTACTGCCGATAAAAATTGTCTTGAGATGCAGAGATGGTCGATTTTGTTTTTTGTTTTATTATCTGGAGAGTGCCAGGTGATTTTATGGATGTTTGTGTGTGGATAAAAGGTACTGGCTAATGCAAGATTTGACGTTTCACACAGTTCAAGTAGCCTCTCCCAGTTTTGATTCATACTATCCCCTAATCCGTGTTTGCCCATGTACTTTTTAATACCTGTGTTATCGAATCCCAATTTAGCATTTACATCGCCCAAGACAACAATAATAAGTTTGTCAGTTACCATTTTTTCTTTTTCATATTTAAAAATACGTTTTCGGGTTCGCTGAACTTTTGGGGTGACTTAATTATGTCCAGTAGGTAGTGTTCGTAAACAGCATTATACATGAATAAAATTGGACTGGATGTTTAACAAACCGCTCTATACATGAACAAAATTGGACTGGATGTTTAACAAACCGCTCTATACATGAACAAAATTGAACTGGATGTTTAACAAACCGCTCTATACATGAACAAAATTGGACTGGATGTTTAACAAACCGCTCTATACATGAACAAAATTGGACTGGATGTTTAACAAACCGCTCTATACATGAGAGGAGCGCGGTAGCCTAGTGGATAGTGAGCTTGCTTGCTATCATCTGGTTACAGCGTGCCAGGTTCGAAACCACGTCTGGACATTAAAAATAAATGTCCGGGTTGTGATTTCTCACTTGACACGACCACTCCTCCAGTCGACTCAGCTGTAAATGAGTACCTGACGCATGAGTTAGGGAAGGTAAAAAAACAGCAAGGAAGGGAACTGGCCACCCCACCTAATAGTTGCTGCGGCTTAGTACATGAACAGTTATCTTCATCCCCGACGGCAGATGCCATGGGACCTACCTTTACCTTTACCTCTATACATGAACAAAATTGGACTGGATGTTTAACAAACCGCTCTATACATGAACAAAATTGGACTGGATGTTTAACAAGTGATCACAAAAGAAGAGCCTAACAAGAACACTCGTTGTCATTGACATTGTGTATTTTTTTCATACCGCGACCCTCTTCCGGTGCATGCTAGTTTCATTAATTTGGGTTTTATTTATTGTTTATTTATTCATTGTTTGGGGGTTTTCGTAAAAATTATAATTGCTATTAGTTTAAGTGACAATCATGATTTTGAACATTTATGAGGTCCCTGGCCTATACTCCGACATCCCTACTGTATCTGTAATAAGAAAAGTGTCATTTTCTGTGCAACATCATCATCAAGTTCCGTCTCCGCAACGAAGATTGGCTTTGAGAGACCTCCAACATTCTCTTTCTCTTGTTTTGTTGGTGCACTCTCCTAGAATGTAGCCTGTTCATATCGTGATGGTACACTCCCACTTGTATTTGTGCCTACCTCACGCTAGCCTCCTTTCGACTTTACGCTCAAGTAAGGTCTTCAACAAGTTTTCTGATTGTTTGCTTACTGTCCATGTTTCTGAACCATACATTAATATAGATTAGATGTAGCATTTTATAATTCTCATTTTAGCTTCTTTGTAATTTGTTTAGATGTCAATATTTTCCTAATGTCACTGAAAGTACATTTCAACATTACTTACTATTCTTTTTTTAAACTTCTGTTTCATTTGTGATTATGTGTCAAAGATATTGATAATACTCTACTTTCTCACCACTTATTTTTATGCCCAGCACTTGTACTTCTGTGATTTTGCTGATTATCACGGTTTTTGTTTTTTGGACGAATATATCCCGTTCAAATTTTTTTATTTGATTTATCGACTTGATCTATTAGTTTTTGTTGTTCATGTTCACTTTCTGCTAAAAAGACTAATCAGTCTGATGTCTTTTCCCATCTATGCATTTTTCTGGAAAACATTCGATTATTTGTTCATGTTGGACTCTGTCAAAGGCTTTGCTATAGTCAATGAAGCAAATATAGATACTTTTTTTGACTTCCATGTATTTAACTATCAACAGTCGGATACTACGTCTAGCTGCTCTGGTTCCTTTGTTTTTTTCTAAATCCGAATTACTCTTCACAAACTTCATTGTCTATGTTGTTTGTAATTCTTTCAAGTATTAGCTTGAAAGTATCTCTTGTTTAGATTCATCAAACTTATTATTCTATATCCCATACAGTTCACAGCCCTGGCTTCTTAGGTAGTGGTTTGAATATTGATGAATTCCTGTCTTTATGTATGTGAGCTGTTTCATATAAGTCATTCCAAAATGCTGTGATAGTATCCATCCCAAATTCATCTAGAGTTTTTATTATGTCTGTCGGTGCTTGTGCCTTTTCCCATTTTATTGATTTTATTGCATTTTCTATTTCTGCTTTTATTATTGCTGGTCCATCACTGTTGCGTATGTAGGTTTTTTTGTTCCATTGGTCATCAAACAGTTCTGTCACATAATCTGCCCATCTTGGAAGTAATTCTGTTTTATCAAATATAATTTTTCCACTTTATCTTCAATGCAATCACACCCATTTATAGGATGTTTCTTATTTGTGATTTGTCTGCGCATTTCTTTTTTATGTTTTATTGACATCTCTATTTCTCTGCATTTTGTTTCCAGCCATTGTTTTGGAATTTGGCGCCATGTGAGGGGATTTCATTTTTACTCTACAATAAACATCAAATATTCAGTTTGACATTTTAAACACCAATAAAACTTCTCATAAAAAATAAAAATTATGATGGGAATTTTTACGGTATACATAATTTGTGATTTAAGCATCGTTTGCATAGTGTTCGCATCAGTTCTGTGCTTGGTTTTTGGAAAGAGTAGTAACTGAAACTATTGCCTGCTTGACACAGGTTCTTGTAAAATTATTTATAAATCATAAAATGAAGAAAGAAACAGTTCATAATCTAAAAGTGATAGGAGTTATTCTTGGTGGAATTCTGACAAATATTCCTCTAGGTATTGGATATTACTATGGGAATTTATCAACATATACCGATTCTTATTTTATTCGTTCTGTTGGCAAGGAGAATCATACTACAGGAACAATGTGGTTGGTGACCGTCTGGGCATCTATAACATCAGTTGGTTTCCTTTTATCAGGAATAATTTCTAAAATTATAGGATTACGGTTAACTTTGTTGATGGGAATGTTGATGGTTAATTTAGGACTTTATACAAGTTTCTTTACACTTCAGTCAAGTTTCTGGTCTTTGCATATAACACTTGGTGTTATGACAGGGATGGGTACTGGTTTTTCCTATGCTACTGTTCTGCTGTACACTGCACTATGGGTCAAACAAAGAACTGGTTTTGTTTCGGCGATTGTGTCCTCTTCTGCGGGTGGAGGAAGCTTTATTTTCAACTTAGCAGCTACAATTTTTATTAATCCGGAAAATTGGAAACCAGATATTTTTGTAGGTGCAAGCAAATATTTTTCGCAGGATGAAATAATTAACCGTGTACCATATGTTTTTCTTGTGCTTGGTGCTATGACAACCGGCTGCCATATCGTAGGTTTTTCTCTTATAAGAGATCATCCTGACTTTGTTAAACACAATGCCAAGAAGAAATCTCCTAACAATATTGTATTGATTGACAAATCTAGAGGGAATACAATCAGCAGAGATACACATAACATCGAAGAATATGGTGCAACAGATAGCATTGACATGACAATCATAAACTCAGATCACCACAAGAAATGTGTATCTGATAATATAGAGGCAGGTCAGAGCAACGGATCTATAACTTCTGCAGAGCTAACACAAGTTTCCAGATTTATACCACTAGATGCACTTCGAAACAAAACGTTATATATATTAGGAATTTCACTAGCTTTAATGATGATTGGCTTTGTTGTAGAGAACAGTGCTTATAAACAGTTTGGAGTTTTGTATTTTAATGATGATTACTTTTTAGCGAACATTGGTGTAGGAGTAAGTATTGTTGTATGTTTGAGCAGGGTTATCTGGGGCATTGCAGTTGACAAATTCGACATAAAACATGCACTAATTTATGCGACATCTGTACATTCAATTATTGCTGCGTTCTGGTTCTTTACTCCCCTGGTTGACAAGTGGTTTTATTTTGTGTGTACTGTTGCGATCCAAGCAACACAAAGTGGTAGCTATATTATTTATCCCATGGCTGTTCTAAGATTCTATGGTCATGAGCACTACATGACAATCTATGGAATGATAGCGATCTTTGGCGTCGTTACTTACTTCATAACCCCTGCTCTAGCTCAGGTAATTGTTCCAAACCTAGGCTGGTATTGGTTATTCTTTTTTGTCTCAGGGACAAGCTTTTTAGCGCTAATTTTAGTTCTTTTTCTCCCTAAGGACCCCAATCCGTGATGCATACATTCTTCGCATTTACGTGCGCTAGTTATAGTAAAATTTGGTGGATTCATGTCAAGGTCCTCCTCTCTTGATATTGAAATCTCCTGATACGATATAGTGATTATCAACAAGGTACTAGATTATGTAATAATTTTCACCATTATTTGTATCTATTTTCAACGTCGAGAAAGATTACTAAGCCAGGTATGCTGTAATTGAGAATAAAGACTCCCTAAAATATTGTGTACGTAGAATTCATCTCTGGCAACAGAACTAAGATCCGTTCTTTTGTTTTAATGATTTCCACTATTGTAACTTAATGGCATTAGACATGGATACAGTAGACTCGAATGGTGAGACTGACGAGAAAGCTGACACTACACGGGTACACAGGAAGCTGACACTACACGGGTACACAGGAAGCTGACACTACACGGGTACACAGGAAGCTGACACTACACGGGTACACAGGAAGCTGACACTACACGGGTACACAGGAAGCTGACACTAGATGGGCGCACAGGAAGCTGACACTACACGGGTAAACAGGAAGATGACACTACACGGGTACACAGGAACCTGACACTAGATGGGCGCACAGGAAGCTGACACTAGAGGGGCGCACAGGAAGTTGACACTAAATTGGCACACAGGAAGCTACACTAAATGGGCACACAGGAAGCTGAAACGAAATGGGCATACAGGAAGCTGAAACTAGACGAGCACACAGGAAGCTGAAATTAGACGAGCACACAGAAAGCGACTGATGGAGGGAGATTATCGCTAACTCTACTGTCTCTAGAGACTGACTAACTAACACAATGTCAATACTTTTAATTCACTAGACATTGTGTAGTATATCAATGAATCTTCTCACTAGATAACAATATATCCATGAATCTTCTCACTAGATAACAGTATATCCATGAATCTTCTCACTAGATACAGTTTCTATGAATAGTCACTGAATACAAATTTCTAACAACTGCCTTACACTAAAATTCTGTCAATATTTCTACCTATTGTCATTACAGTTCAGATATTACAAAGGTTCACTGTAACAGTTTTAATAAAAAGACAAATGCTGTTATTATTGCAGTAATGTAGTACTGTGGTTCATTTTACTCGTACATCTTAGATACAAGAATAAAACATTATTTTCGTATTTTTCATTGACGAACGGTACAACTTAGGGTTCCTTTAAGCGGCGCAACTCCCGCAGACTATATTTTACTAGAAGAAGAGACATCAATTTTCTTAGGCTGGATCACCCTAGCAGAAGTTTGTCGTAAAAAAATACAATGACGTCAATAGAACTTTGTACACACTGTTTTTGATTTCTGATGTAACTTTTTCCCAGTCACTATGAATTTTGAAGACCTTATGTCAGAAACCGCAGCTAAGCTGTAAACCATGAAACATCTCATTCCTTTCTCCGGACTACATCCTGCTAAGCTGCAGGAGTTTGAGGACAAACGCAGAAGGAGAGGTTATGTTATAAAATTAATGCCATTAACAAGTACAGAATTCGGGATAGACCTATGTTTAAATAGCAAATATGCGTGATATGTTATATTCACATATTCTGTTATATGTTAGCTAAAGGCATCCAACATCTCATAAATTCCATCAAAGAACAGTGAAATACAAAATCTATATCTGAACGAAAGTACCACCACAATTATGACAAGCAACAAAACCACTAAATTGTTCTGTCTTGATTAATAACCATGAACTAGAGCGAGTTACCAGTTTTTAATGCCTTGGTTTCTTTTATAAGCAGAAACGTGGATCGATATGCAGATTTCAAACGTAGGTTGGTCATTGCATCAAATAAACTAATGCAAAAGAAAGAAATATTGCTGTTATGTAATAAAATAACACAACTAACTTTTCTTAGAACTTGCATGTTTCCAGTTACAATATATGGATGTGAATTATAGATAAAATGACTCAAAATCATTGAGGATTGACGTCATTGTACTCGGATTACCTCATATATTCTCCTATTGTCTGTTCTTAAGTGTGGCGCATGGCCGAGAGGTTAGAACGTTAGTCTCACACGAGTGAGGTCTAGAGTTCGATTCCCGGTAAGGACTGGGTTTTTTTCTGTCGGAGGGTAAATTAAAAAACTCACCCTGTACATGACGTGGCGACAGCAAGAGCATACGGCCTTTATCACACAGCTATTCAATCCCTGCAAAGCCTGAACTGGTAAAATGCAGTATTGACTGTTTTTTTTAATTGTCGGTTCTTGCTTGATATTTGCTTTCTGTACACTTCTATACAGTGTATTCCCGATGTTCTCAGGGCTTTCCAGTTCTTTCTGGACAAGAGTCCACATCCCTCTGTATCCACTCCTACTCTTATCCGCCTTGCTGAACTAGTGTTCACACTCAACGTGTTTTGATCAGATCAGTGGCGTTGCTATGGGCACCAAGATGGGACCTATCTATGCTTTTATTTTCAAGGGACATCTAGAACATCTAGTATGGTCGACCTACGGTGGCCCATTCCCATCTCTTTTCCACAGATACACTGATGATATGATAGGTATTACTGACAAATCAGTAACAGAATTGTCTCGCTTCATCAACAATTTCAACCCCGCTATTACATTCACATTTACCATTTCCACCACCTCTGTCCATTTCCTGGACATCATTGTCACTATTCATTCCCCATACCTCAGCACATCCGTCCACTATAAACCTACTGATGCACATGGATTTCTGCTCTACACTTCTTCTCATCCTTCAGCTTGTCGCAACAATCTGTCCTACTCACAACTTCTTCGCCTTCGTCGCTTATGTAGCGATGACGACGACTTTCTCGAGAAATCCCTCTGAGATGATTGAGTTTTTCCGTAGACTCTCGTTCCCTGACAGCATTCTTTCATATCTTGGCTCCGTGTGTGTCAGTTATCTCACCTCAATACCTTGACTAATTCTCATGGCTCTTCCTCCTCCTCTGATAGAGTAAAACGTGTTCTTACCTTTCATCCCCATAACTCCACTGTCCCTCGCATTCTGTTTAAGCATTATCCCCTTCTCCAGCCTGATCCTGACACCTGTGCCCCCTTCCAGGACGTACGTCTGGTAGTCTATGAGCGCGACAAAAATCTGAAGCACATCTTGCGCCACATCCACCTTATGTCTTCTGTTCCTGACCATTTCTTCACTGTTCTCTGCTCACGCGATCGTTGTTACACATGTCCGTATATGGTTCAGATGCGCTCCATTTAATTTCTCAATGCCACTTTCTCCATCGATGAGGCCTTTACATGTGAATCCTGTCATGTAATTTACGTGATTATATGCAAACGCTGTGGCAAGCAATGAATCGGTGAAACTGGCTTACGATTGAACAACCGCTTCTGTAACCATCTTCATGACATCAAGCACAGAATACCACCTCCTGTGGTCACACACTTCACCGGAGGTGATCACCGTGGTGTCCTTGATATTCATGTCTCTGCCATCAGATCCTGCCGCACCGATGATAGATCTAGGTACTCTCTAAACAATTGTCTTATTTTGGAGTTGTTTACTCTCAGATCAATTGGATTCAATTCCACCACTCTTTTGTCCAGTCCTTGTTCCCCAATGGTCTTTGCATTTGTTGCGTCATTTATATCATATTTTTGTTAGTTTCAGTTGTACCTAAATTTTTCATTTTTATGTACTTCCTGTTCTTATCCCTACGGTATCTAACATTCATATTTCACTCGGACACGTTTATTGTGGTGTCATTTCTATCCGTCTTTTTTAATGTCCTGTGTATTGTTATTTGTATGATTATATCCTTTGTTTTGTTGTGTGTATTATTTCACGTAAGCATCCGACAGTGATAGTGTGTTAGTCGTCATTCAGTAAAACTTCATTACCGGTTTCCTACGAGAGTACTATTTTCATACAGTTTTACTAGCACTTTACCCTTTGATTGTTGTTAGAAGTGAAAATTTTGGAAGGAGCAGAAGAATGACGGTCAACCAGCATAGGACCAGTACTGCCAGCAGATGTTTAATGGTGGATACACCTAGGGAGAGATCGGAGCAACTAAGGACGTGTCCAGTTTACAGCTATGATGATCCGACGACTAACTAACTAACGAACGGATATACTCCAGAGTATCAGATTTCGGTTAATGTGTGGAATGATCATGGCACAGGAAGTTTCAAATTGACAATACAGATTTCAAACCTAGCAAATGCTAATTAAAAACATAACACAATTCTAATAGCAAAAATCAAAGATACATACAACAATGTACATACATTAGTACATCACATGAAAGCTATACATTGTGTGCGTTTGTATTTGTGTGAGGAAATGTTTGATTGATAATACATGTTCAATTAAGTTTAGCTATTTGTTTCTAAATTGACCATTGTTGGGTAGAATAGTCACAGTATTACCAGAAAGAGAAAATAGACTTTTATTATAGAACTGAGACCAAAGTTGGTAATATTCCCTAGGAAATAAACATTATACGTGTATCTTATTCTCTGCTCATACTCAAATTCCTGCAGATTTACAGGATGTTGCCTGATAAACAGAATGCGTGTTGTCATGCACAGTTATCCATGTCTTTCTTATTGACCTGTTATTGTTTAACAATCACCTGAACACAATACAACCACAACACACTCCAGGGTGCCAGATGTGCTCTCATCCCTATGAAACTTTTGACCCCCACCTTTTTGAATGCCCAGCGCTGGATGACAGGAAAATGCTTCTCCCTTCAGGGCCAGATAAATGGAATACATTATATGGAACCCAAAAAAAAACAGCTCACAAAGACATACATTGTGTCAAAGGGCATGAGCCCATGGACCGCTGGATCAGCAACCAACCAACCAACCACCTGTTATTGTTTCCTCGATGTTTAGGTCGACATTCATTGTTCATGACATCGATGATGATATAATAATGCTTATTATTGATAAGGAAATCATGAGGGAGTGTGAGTTTATCATTCATGTTTCCTTTCTCTGGCAGTGAAGTTGTACTCACAACATCTTATGATTATGTTGTGAGATTATTACTTTCCTTAAAGCCTGCATATTCGCTATTGCAATATATGGATGTGAATAATGAAAAAAAATTACTTTTCAAATTCAATTATTATTACCAAATTAAAATATGATTTAAAATAATAGATTTAAAATAAATTTGTTCATTTTAATTTGTTACTTTTATGTGATTCTCTCTTATGTAACTTCTTACTCTCTTATGTAACTATGACTGCAGTGTTATAATTATTCAGTGTTTCTGTTACTCTCTTCCTCAGTTCCTTAATCATTATATTACTCTCTTATGTACCTATATATTTAGTGATTCTGTAACTCGGTGCTACTCTCTTCCTTAGTTACTTTTTGCTATATTTGTGTTTTCACCTGAAATTGTATCCATTTTAATGGAATTTTCTATGCTGCACACCGATGAGATTTTTGAGTATTCTGGTGCACAACGATGAGAGTTGTGGGTATTCTGGTGCATACCGCTGAGAGTTGTGAGTATTCTGGTGCACACTCGTAAGAGTTGGGATATTCTGCAAGCTGCTGAGAGTTGGGTACGTCTGGTGCACACCGCTGAGATATGGGGTCTTCTGGTGCACACCGCTGAGAGTTGTAGGTATTCTGGTGCACACTGCTAAGAGTTGTGGTTATTCTGGTGTACATCGCTAAGAGTAGGGATATTCTGCAAGCTGCTGAGAGTTGGGTACGTCTGGTGCACACCGCTGAGATATGGGGTCTTCTGGGGCACACCGCTGAGAGTTGTGGGCATTCTGGTGCACACCGCTGAGAGTTGTGGGTATTCTGGTGCACACCGCTGAGAGTTGTGGGTATTCTGGTGCACACCGCTGAGAGTTGTGGGTATTCTGGTGCACATCGCTGAGAGTTGGGGTCTTCTGGTGCACACCGCTGAAAGTTGTGTATATTCTGGTGCACACCGCTGAGAGTTGTGGGTATTCTAGTGCACACCCTTGAGAGTTGTGGGTATTCTGGTGCACACCGCCGAGAGTAGAGATATTCTGTAAACTTCTGAGAGTTGTGGGTATTCTGGTGCATACCGCTAAGAGTAGGGATATTCTGCAAGCTGCTGAGAGTTGGGTTAATCTGATGCACACCGCTGAGAGTTGGGGCTTTCTGGTGCACACCGCTGAGAGTTGCGGGTCTTCTGGTGCACACCGCTGAATGTTAGCGGTCTTCTGGTGCACACCGCTGAGAGTTGGGGTCTTTTGGTGCACACCGCTGAATGTTAGGGGTCTTCTGGTGCACACCGCTGAGATTTTTGTTCTCTGTTGCACACCGCTGAGAGTTGTGGGCATTCTGGTGCACACCTCTGAAAGTTTTGTGTATTTTGGTGCACACTGCTGAAAGTTTTGGGTATTCTGCATTCTTCTAAGAGTAGGAGCTCTCTCCTTCACACCGCTAAGAGTTGGAATATACTGCTGCGCACCGCTGAGAGTTGGGGGTCTTCTGGTGCACACCACTGAGATTTGAGTCTACTGGTGCACACCGCTGAATGTTGGGTCTACTGGTGCACACCGCTGAGAGTTTGGTCTGTTGGTGCACACCGCTTAGAGTTGGGTCTACTGGTGCACACCGCTGAGAGTTGGGTCTACTGGTGCACACCGCTGAGATATGGGTCTACTGGTGCACACGGCTGAGTGGTAGGGTTTTTCTGATGCACACCGCTGAGAAATGGGGTGTTGTGCATATTGCTGACAGTTTTAGTCTTCCAGGTATGAAATAAGCCCTCCTTCCGAAATTTCGCACAGTGAGATAAGAACTCAGTTGCTAATAATTCCTGGGAGATTGAAACAAACAGCAGATCTTCTATCTTAATAGTTTTAGGTTGATAAGTAAAGATTATAGAAAAGGTGAAAAACGAATAGAGTATTGACTTTATTGTATTCATGTTACTCCCATCACCTTCAAGGAAATAGCACTCTGCCTGCCGAGAGCACGTTCATAGCACGTAACTCCGTAGATTCAAGCTACACTGCCCAGGGATCTCTGAAAAATCAACTTTATAAAAAAATATGTATTTTAGTATCGCATTAACTGGGGATAAGTGTCCCGGTTGTAATAATCTTTAGCAACACATTAACTGGGAATAAGCGTCCCTGTTGTAATAGTCTTTAGCATCATATTAAATTGGAGTAAGTGTCCCGGTTGTAATAATCTTTAGCATCACATTAACTTGGAATAAGTGTCCCGAATGTAATAACCTCTAGCATCACATTAACTGGGAATAAGTGTCCCGTTTGTAATAATCTTTACCTATCATATTTCGCAAATCTTTACACTGTTCCATTTCTCTCTCATTATTAACATATTATAGACCTAGAGTTTATCACTAGAATCACACAGTTCTCTCTGTTTTTGTATTTTTACCTGAAATATATTGAAGCTATAATTTCTTTTAGTTCCATCTAAACTGCTCTCTTCAATGTAGTGTTCTGACTTCCACGCTTCTGTCTCCCTTTTCTTAGTCATGGTAAATAAATAATATATAGAAGCATCGAGGATTTATCAATACAGAAAAATGATGCAGAAACCGGGATCCGAACCAGTTCCGCTCACTTGGTACCCAGTCGTCTCGAAAATTGAGTCAGCTCGTCTTGTGTCTTCGGCCACACCTCACCACAGACAGAAGAATACTTGACTCAATTTTCGAGACAATTGGATGATATGTGAGTGGGCCAGGTTCGAATCCCATTTACTGCATGATTGTGTTTTCGGTAATCATGGCAGTGTAGCGTTACAGGATCATGACAGAAACATTACGAGATCGACTTGATCCAGTCTAGCAGAATTCACCAACAGAGTAAGAGACAGGGGATGTTGGAGTTATGTTTAAAACAACCTTTGTTGCGGAGAGGACACTTGATGATGATGATGTCTGCTATGATGTTAATTTATAATTGAGTTTACCAGATAAAGATGCCGTTATAATTGAGCTATAATTGAGTTTACCAGTAAACGTTTCAATCTACCAGATTTTCAACAGATGTCCAGAGAAAGGAAATGTGTTTGATTCTATTTTATGTACACAAATGTTCGAACATATCCGACTTCGGTATGATACAGCGTTTTTACAACTTCCACTGAAAGGTAGACGTTTGCGATCATATTAGAAGGTGTGGTCAAAAAGACCCCAACTCTTAGCGGTGCGCAACAGAACACCCACAACTCTCAGCCGTGTGCACCAGAAGACCCCAACTCTCAGCGGTGTGCACCAGAAGACCCTAAATCTCAGCGGTGTGCACCAGAAGATCCCAACTCTCAGCGGTGTGCATCAGATTAACCCAACTCTCAGCAGCTTGCAGAATATCTCTACTCTCAGCGGTGTGCACCAGAATACCAACAACTCTCAGCGGTATGCACCAGAATACCCACAACTCTCAGCGGTGTGCACCAGAATACCCACAACTCTCAGCGGTGTGCACCAGAATACCCACAACTCTCAGCGGTGTGCACCAGAATACCTACAACTCTCAGCGGTGTGTGCACCAGAAGACAGCAACTCTCAGCGGTGTGCACCAGAATACCCACAAATCTTAGCGGCGTGCACCAGAACACCCACAACTCTTAGCAGCATGCATCTGAATGCCAACAACTCTCAGCGGTGCGCACCAGAACACCCATAACTCTCAGCCGTGTGCACCAGAAGACCCCAACTCTCAGCAGTGTGCACCAGAAGACCCCCAACTCTCAGCGGTGTGCACCAGAGCAACCCAACTCTCAGTAGCTTGCAGAATATCCCTACTCTTAGCGGTGTGCACCATAATACCCGCAACTCTCAGCGGTGTGCACCAGAATATCCACAACTCTCAGCGGTGTGCACTAGAATACCCACAACTCTCAGAGGTGTGCCCCAGAAGACCCCAACTCTCAGCGGTGTGCACCAGACGTATCCAACTCTCAGCAGCTTGCAGAATATCCCTACTCTTAGCGTTGTGCACCAGAATACCCACAATTCTCATCGGTATGCACAGAATACCCACAACTCTCAGCGTTGTGCACCAGAATACCCACAACTCTCAGCGGTGTGCACCAGAACACCCACAACTCTCAGCGGTGTACACTATAATACACATAACTCTCAGCGGTGTGCACCAGTATATACACAACTTTCAGCGGTGTGCACCAGAAGACCCCAACTCTCAGCGGTGTGCACCAGAACACCCACAACTCTCAGCGGTGTTCACCAGAACACCCACAACTCTCAGCGGTGTTCACCAGAACACCCACAACTCTCAGCGTTGTGCACCAGAACACCTACAACTCTCAGCGGTGTTCACCAGAATACCCACAACTCTCAGCGTTGTGCACCAGAATACCCACAACTCTCAGCGTTGTGCACCAGTATATACACAACTCTCAGCGGTGTGCACCAGAACACCCACAACTCTCAGCGGTGTTCACCAGAACACCCACAACTCTCAGCGTTGTGCACCAGAACACCTACAACTCTCAGCGGTGTTCACCAGAATACCCACAACTCTCAGCGTTGTGCACCAGAATACCCACAACTCTCAGCGTTGTGCACCAGAACACCCACAACTCTCAGCGGTGTGCACCAGAATACTAAAAAATCTCATCGGTGTGCAGCATAGAAAATTCCATTAAAATGATACAATTTCAGGTGAAAACACAAATATAACAAAAAGTAACTAAGGAAGAGAGTAGCACCGAGTTACAGAATCACTAAATATATAGGTACATAAGAGAGTAATATAATGATTAAGGAACTGAGGAAGAGAGTAACAGAAACACTGAATAATTATAACACTGCAGTCATAGTTACATAAGAGAGTAACAAGTTACATAAGAGAGAATCACATAAAAGTAACAAATTAAAATGAACAAATTTATTTTAAATCAATTTAAAAAAAAAATTATAATAAACTGGAATCATGCATTTTTTAAATCATATTTTAACTTGGTAATAATAATTGAATTTGAAAAGTAATTTTTTTTCATTATTCACATCCATATATTGCAATAGCGAATATGCAGGCTTTAAGGAAAGTAAAAATCTCACAACATAATCATATGACGTTGTGAGTACAACTTCACTGACAGAGTATGCTCTGTCGCTCTAAACGAAGGAAAATTACCAATAAGATGAGAAACAAAAAAAAAACATTTAAAGAAAATGTTACAGAAGTGTCCCCTAGAATACCTACCATGGACTAAACAGATGACCAATTGAGACATTGTGAGAGATACCATGGATTAAACAGATGGCCATCAGCAAACCAGCTTCCCTAGCAAGTATTATTTCCCTTTGTTGAAGGGTTTCTTGATAAATTCTTTTCATCTCTTTCAATTCTATGTCTATGGTCTGCAGTATTTGCGACACGAATCCGAGAGAGAGAGAGAGAGAGACCCTTGACTTTGTGAAGACTCAACCATCTAGATTTTCGCTCTTTTTATTTTTGACGTTTTCTTGCGAATGGATCATCTTCATCCATCATTTAAAGCAAATTATAAGTATATTTTAAATATAATCTACTTTAAATAACTTTAACCACAAGCCAAAGCAGAAGTCTGCCTGTTAGCGCATCAATAACATTTGTGTATAGAAATTTCGTCGGTTTTGAATAACGTCACACCATTTGTTTTTACTTTTATGACACACAATTTGACACCAGTAGAATTCAATGAATTAAATGCGCTATTTATTGTGCGTTCCGGAGAGACTGACAGAACACGGCTATTACATTATAGTAAATATAAGGTAATATTGCCTGAAACATAACATCAATTGTACTTAGGTAAAACACAGATTTTAAGAGCGTTCCGCTTAGATAAGACAGACTATCACTAAAACTAGAGAGTTACGATTTGTAAACAAGAAAACACACACATTACAATACACAAAACATATTCAACTTTTCATCCAAAAGTTCTTTATCAAGACACACACAAAACATCAAAAGACGACGAATAGAAATTATCATAACAAACAAACGAGTCCAACCGAAATATGGGAGTGAGGTGCCGGAAGGAGAAGAAGTACATAAAAAACGTAAATATGGGTGGAAACGAAACGAACAAAAAGATGATGTAAATGACGGAACAAAATGAATAATGACAAAGACCACTCCGACCGAGAACGAGACAAAAGAGTGGTTGGAAGTGAGTACAAAAGGCTTGAGGGTACCCAACACAAAAATAAGACGATTTTCTGGAGCGCACCTAGATATGTCATCGGTAGGGCAGGATCTGATGGCAGTGACCCGAATATCAAGAGCACCATGTTTTATCGGATGAATATGGTTACAGAAGCGATCGCTCAATCTTAAGCTGTTTCCTCGATGTACTGCTTGCTCCAGCGTTTACAAATAATCACGTAAATAACATTATGATATTCACAGGTAAAGGCCTCATCGATGGATAAAGTTGTCTTGGAAAATGAAATGGAGCGCATCTGAACTACATAAGGACATGTATGACAACGGCCATGTGAGTAGCGAATAGTACCAAATAGTCGGGAACATAAGACCTAAGGTGATTATGAACCAAGATGTCCTTTAGATTTTTGTCGCGTCTATAGGCCATTAGAGATAAGTCCTGGAAAGCAGCACGGGTGTCCGGATCAGACTAGGGAAGGGAATAATGTTTAAGCAGGATGCGTCGGACAGTGGTGTTATGGGGATGAAAGGTAAGAACAAGTTTAACTCTATCAGAGAAGGAGGAAGAATTCTGATAGTTAGTCAATGTATCGATGCGAGATAACTGGCGTACGCGGAGCCAACCAGATGAAAGAACCCTGTCAGGGAAAGTGCGTCTACGGAAAAAATCATCTCAGAGGATTTGTGGAGAAAATCGTAGTAAACGCTACATAAACTACGAAGGCGAAGAAGCTGGGAGAATGGCAGAGAGTTGCGACAAGCGGAAGGATGAGAAGAAGTGTAGAGCAGAAAGTTATATGCATCAGTAGGTTTATAGTAAACAGATGTGCTGAAGTAAGATGGATGAATGGTGACAGTGATGTCAAAGAAGGTGACAGAGGTGGAAATGTTAGATGTAAATTGAAAAGGTCCGTGTACGCCAAATCTACATATCGATCTCGCGCATATATATTTTGGTACATAGCTACCTTAAGTCTTCTGTTCCCGACCATTTTGGTACTGTTCGTTACTCACGTGGCCGTTGCTATGCATGTCCTTATGTGGTTCAGATGCGCTGTATTTCATTTCCCAAGGCCAACAATAACAGGTGTGCATGGGGATGAACATCCGAATAATCTGCAGAGAAGGGTAGCAGCTTTCAGCTTCCTCGATGACGTTTACCCAAGTGATATATGGACAAGAGTATATACAGATGGATCAGCACAGAATGCAGTAAAAAATGGAGGAAGTGGTGTATATGTAGAATACCCAGATGGCTCCACTGATACCACTTGCATACCAACAGGGAATTACTGCAACAACTATGACTCTGAAGTCAAAGCTATTTATACAGCTGTAGAGAAACTATTAACATTGGACACGACCCCACACCCTATTGTAATACTTACAGATGCAAGGTCAGTACTAGAGGCATTACAATCCAATAAACTTCCAGAGTTAAAAGAGGTATTGTCCATAGTCCAAAATAGGTGTAGAGTTATACTGCAATGGATTCCATCACACTGTGGAATAGCAGGAAATGAGAGAGCTGATCAACTCGCCAAGGAAGGTGCTAACATGCAGCAACCGGATGTACCAATCAGCTATCACCAAAAGAAATCCATGATAAGGGCACAACGAAAGCCTAAATTACCTCCACGGGATGACTACCACCTACTTAACAGACAAGAACAGGTCATCATTTTTCGACTGAGAACTGGACACAATAGACTAAACAGCCATATGTATACAAAATTTAAAATTTGCACAACAACAAAGTGTAATTGTGGACAAATCAACCAGACTTCAGAACATATCCTTCAAGAATGTGCAAACTATGACACATTAAGATGCACATACTGGCCTTCTGATACACCAATGAATGTTAAACTTTATGGTACAAAACAAGAAATGGAAAACACTGTCCAATTTATACAAGAAACAACACTGCATATATAGACATTATTAGCGAACGAAAGAAGAAGAAGAAGAATTTCCCAAGGCCACGTTCTCCATCGATGGGACCTTTACATGTGAATCCAGTAATGTTATTTATGTGATCATTTGAAAACGCTGCGGCAAGCAGTATATCGGGGAAACCGTCTTAAGATTAAGCGACCGCTTCTGTAACCATCTTCATTCGATCAATCATATACCACCTACTCCTGTTTGGTGCCACATACTTTAAAGGTGATGGCCATCATGGTGCTCTTGATATTCAGGTCACTGCCATCAAATCATGCGCTACCGATGACATATCTAGGTGCGCTCCAGAAAATCGTCTTATTTTTGTGTTGGGTACTCTCAAGCCTTTTGGACTCAATAACGACCACTCTTTTGTCTAGCTCTCGATTGGTGTGGTCTGTGTCGTATTAATTTTGTTCCGTCATTTGCGTCATATTTTTGTTCGTTTCGTTTTCACTCATATTTACGTTTTTTATGTACTCCTTCTCCTTCCGGCACCTCACTCCCATATTTCGGTTGGCCACGTTTGCGTGTTGTGATCATTTCTATTCGTCGTCTTTTGATGTTTTGTGCGTGTCTTGATAAAGAACTTTTGGATGAAACGTTGAATATGTGTTGTGTATTGTCATGTGTGTGTTTTCTTGTTTACAAATAATAACCCCCTAGTTTTAGTGATAGTCGTCTTGTCTAAGTGGAACACTAAAAAATCCTGCTTTTTACTACGTACAATTATTATATTATATAGAGAACTCAAAAAAAGGTAACAGGATAAAATATTCCCAGACAAAATATGCCCTAGGCAAAATACCCCCAAGACTAAATACAAAGATAATATATAAAATATTTCACACAACCTGTAATGAACATTGTAATTAGTAAATAATTATAATAGTTAGTTAGATACACGTGGGGTTATTTGACCATTCTCAAATGCATGGATCGTATACAGCTGATCGAATCCCTCGGGGTGACTCGGAATATTCCATCTGCAAACCAATGCCTGCTCTGAAAAAAAAGAAGAAAATCAACATCTTCTTGTGCTGCAAACAGAATGAAACATGGATGTCAAGATAAGAAACTGCCGTTGACTGTGTTTCTATTTTCGACAATGTGTTGATCATTGATTCCATTTCGCTGACGATGTCTGCAAACATCTCTAGTTAAAGATTCTTGTTTAGGTAGAAGATGTACATGCTGGATTGATACTTGTCTTAAAGCACGTTGCACAATTTGCCTTGTACCTTCTTCTTCTTCTTAAAGCGGGTATACAATGGCTCAAAAACAGCACTTTAACTGACCTTGTTTTTGCAGATGACATCGCATTATTAAACACTACTCACCAACAGACACAATATATAACCAACAAACTATGCAAACTCGCAGAGCAAATTGGCCTTCAGATCAACACATCCAAATCAAATATCATGGAACTTACCAGCTCAACAAATAACATCTTAGTAAATAACCAAATACTGAAAAAAGTCTCCAGCTTTAATTACTTGGGCAGTCGAATGTTTGTTGACGGAGACTCAACGAAAGAAATAAACACACGTATAGCAGTGCCAGCTAGCACATTTGCTAAATTAACTAATATCTGGAAATCAAAAGATCTAGGGACAAACACCAAACTAAAGCTATTTAACTCATGTACTGTATCAGTGCTAACGTATGGTAGTGAAAGCTGGAAATCAATTCAAGCAACAGACAACAAACTAAACAGCTTCGAAAACAAATGTCTACGCAAACTGATGAACTTAAAATGGAGTGACTTCATCACAAATAGTGATCTAAGAGACAAAACACACCAAAAGTATGTTTCAAACATCATAAGAAAATGAAGATGGAAATACCTTCGTTACGTTTTACGACTAGATGTAAACAGAATAAACCAGCAAGCCCTTATGTGGTCACCTGAGGGTAAAAGAAAAATAGGAAGACCTAAAACAACCCTTAAAAACACAATTCTTAAATAAGGGGAATTAATAGGCTGTAAGACCATCCAGGAACTAAAGCTGCAGGCAGTTGACCACATCATATGGAGAACTAAAACCTTTGCCCTATGTGTCGCTTGCGGAACGAAAGGAACAAACTAACTAAGTTGCTACAGTCGAGCAGTTGCTACAGCAAGTTTACCATGAACAAGTACATGATCATGTTCAACATGCTGCAAAACTACACTATCATCATGAGTGTGAACTCTAGCATGACATGTTCGCACATCACACTTGCATATCTCTTTCCCACCAGCTCCAGATCTGTGCTTCACAAACATAAACTCCCATAAAACAAATTTCCTACAACTTTCTGCAATGTAATCAATGTTACTATCTTGATAGAAAATCTACACAAAATTGTAACGCTAAAACGTTAACGTAATACATGACAGCTGGCCACTAGCTTCGATGGACAAAGTCAGTCAATAAACAATCTTAAATCTGAACGAAGTCACAACTCACAATTAGTTTTGAAGTCCCTCAAATCACTCAACTACTTACCAATGGCTTGAAGTCATTCGAATCACTCAACTAAAACGTTCACGCAGAACTCTACCAGAAATCGCTACACTGAAATACTATTCGAATAAAAAGGATACTGATTACGAACCTCTGAACTAAGAACATAGAGTCAAACCATATCTTCCTTATATCTTTTCCCTGGATCATTCATCACATAAGTATTTTTTTTTTCCCCCCTCAAGATGGTCAAGTTTCTTGTTTTACACGTCCTGAGACCCTCCTATTGACTATAATAGAGGTACGCACTGACCACACAAATGTCACGGTAGTATGTTTACATAAGAGACTGATTTAGTCTAGTGACACTTCTGAGTCCAGCATATGTTTGTTATTTTACTTTTCTAGTTTATGAAAACACAATAATTTGAACAATAAATGTGTTATTTTCACAATCTTAGTCACTTCATATCTCTCCAAGGTATGTTTGTATACAAGATGTTATACTATGTTTACATCTTATGTCTACATAAAACGTGCCATATCTTCTAGGAGATTGTCAACAATTACTTCACCAAAAAGGCTTATAAAGGTCTTGCGGCGATGAAAGTTATGGCTGCTGCTCAATGCGATTTCAGAGACTGCTATTTCTGATGTATTAAGGATTGGTGGTGGCGGTGGTGGAGTACGCACTGGCAATTCTGACACTGAGTCAAACTCAAACAGAAAGATTGGATAGAATCCAAAATGAAGCAATGCGAATCATTTTAGGGTGCACGAGAGATACGTCGGCTCGGCTATCTACTTGATTGCCCAATTGCGGAGCAAAGAATACAAATGTACAGGGCGCGAGACTACCTAAAAATCACCGCTGATAAAGAGCACCCTCTACACCCAGAAATTATCAAAGTGAAAGGCAGTCGACTAAAGAGAGGAAAGTCGTGGATGGGGCGCGAAGAGGATGTTATACAGAGTGTCTGCAGATTGGAGAATGTACAACCTGGTGCCGAATGGAGTCTGGCACCCTCGGATTACCCAACAGCCTTCGAAGGAGTAATAACACTCAATAGAGAGTGCAGAGAATGGTGTCCGACAGTGGTCGAGTCGGAGGTACTCGCTCTGATCAGTGAGAATTCCAGGGAAGGGGATATAATTATATACACAGATGGGTCGGTTGAGAGACACATCAGGAGTTCCTGGGCTTTCACGGCTCAAAGGTGGGGGGAGACTATCAGAGGGGAAAATGGTGAGTTCGTTCAGACGACAAGCAGCATGACAATGGAGATTCTGGCGGTGACCAAAGCTTTGCAATGGGTCTGCTCACAGACTGTCTGCGAGCATGCCTGAATACTCAGTGACTCCATGAACATCATTGTGAAAGTTCAGACGGGGTACGTTCGAGAACAGTGGCTGGATACAGTGAATAATTCCTGTGTGCGTACAGTGACTTTCATTTTTGTGCCGGGACTCGCGGGAGTCCGGGTAATGAAAGAGCAGATAGGTTGGCCGCCCACGCTGCTACTACGGCTGTTGGTGGAGCGATGGATCGAGCAGACATTTTGAAAGCCCTACGGGAAAACGCACGAACAAATGACTGTACAATTGTTCCATGATTAGAATAAAGGAACGTGGTTTGAAATGTGGTGTCGCTAGAAAGGAGAGTTTTCGTGGGCGAAAAAGAATGATGGCCAATCAACAACGTACTGGGACTGTCAGTCAACGTGTAATGGCGGATACACTCAAGGAAAGATCTGAGCACCTATGGACTTATCCGGAGTGCAATGACGATGATCCAACGACTAACTAACTTCGCTAATGTTTCTATGTTACTATTACTATTACTTTTTTCCTAATTTTTTCATTTGTCTGGGATATTTGGTCCGGTATATTCTTTCTGGGGATATTTTGTCTTGGGGATATTTTGTCTGGGGATATTTTGTCTTGGGGATGTTTTGTCTTGGTGATATTTTGTCTGGTATATTTTGTCTGGGAATATTTGGTCATGGACCCCTCAAAAAGGCTTGCTGGTTGGTTGCTGATCCAGCGGTCCATGGGCTCATGCCCTTTGACCGAATGACATTGTGTGATATATGCATGTGTTTGTGAGCTGTTGTTTTGTTCCATATAATGTGTTCCATTTATCTAGCCCTGGAGGGAGAAGCCTTTCCCTGATGTCATCCAGCGCTGGACATTCAAAAAGGTGGTGGTCAACATTTTCATATGGGTGAGTGCACAGCCGGCACCCTGGAGAGTGTTGTGGTTGTATTCTGTGCAGGTGATTGTTAAGCTGTACATGTGTGCGCAGTCGGAATATGATACTCTGGTATTTTCTTTCCAGGAGGTTGATATTGTCTTTAGGATTTGGGCTGCTAATATATTTATAGATTTCCCTCCCGGTGTTTTCCATGGCCCATCTGTTCATCCAATTTTCTTTGTTCACAGATTTCAGAATCATTTTAACTGTGTGCATTGTTGTTTCTGTATCAGACTGTTCTTGTTGTGCTCCCATATTTGCTAGTCTGTGTGCCTTATCATTGCCAGGTGTCTTTGAGTGGCCAGGAATCCACGGCATAAAAATGTTGACATAATACGATGTGAGCAGCTGGTTGGCATGGTGGTATATTTCAGCTAGCTCAGGTTAACAATGTCCATCACATTCCAGTGCTTGGAGAGCAGACATAGAATAGAGTCTGTAAAAATAACAATGTTTTGGAATGCTGATGGGAAGACATCAAATATGGTCTTCAGGTGGTACAAGGTAACTTCTAGTGCTGTTATTTCAGCTTCATAGTTAGAACATATCTCCCCACAAGCATCAAACAACTCATCAGATGTTGTGTCTGGATATTCTATATAGACACCATAACCTGCTTTGATGATGGCTTTGAAGGCAGACCCGTCAGTATAGACATGAATCCATTGTTCTGGGTAGGTGTCTATTGTTTTCTGTGTTGCTTTCATAAGACTTACTGGGTCAGAACTTTTCGTTGCTTTATCTCTTAACTGTGTTTTGATTTCCGGCAATTTAAAGCCTGCGTGTGGTGGTAAACATTTTTCTACTCTTCGCAGTTCTTGTCTGGAAGGTGGTAACTGTCTTTTATTTCATTGACATGGCTCAGGACTGACTTTTGTTTTATTCTGTGGTTTGGTTCCCAGTTTTCTACAAGTTGCTTATTTGGGTGGTCTTTGTTCATTCTTTTGCTTCTTTCATAAGCCTCCATTGCAGCCATATCTCTCGGCATCTCAAGGTGTTCTACATTTGTATGTATCTCACATGCAGCCGTTATTGTAGATCTCATTGCTCCACTAATAAGACGATGGGCATTATTCTGCACTCTGTCTAGGGATTCTACATTTGTCTTGGAACATGTTGTGAGCAGTGTACTGTTGTATTCTAAAGCAGAATGTATGTAACCAAGGTATAGTTCTCTAAGGGTATTCTTGTCTGATCCCCAATAAGTGCCAGTGAGTCTTTTCCTCTTCTTCTTCTTCTGCGTTCGTTCTCAAACTCCTGCAGATTAGCAGGATGTAGTCCGGAGAACGGAATGCGTTGTGTCATGGTTTACAGCATTGCTGCGATATCTGCGCCTTTCGGCCTGACACATCCGTCTTCAGCATGGCTTTGGGTCTCTGACCCTATATGGAGACATGCGTGAAGGTAAACAGTGTTGCTATTCTTTGCTCCCTTTTCGGGCCCTGGCAAAACACAGGCGAGTGAGTCTTTTCAGTAGTTGTAACCGTTTACGGTTTGCTGAATCAGATGTTTCAGATCGAAAGGCATATATATCGAAGGTGAACTGTCAGTGAAGATACAACACATTCTATTCTCTGGACTGTATCCTGATAATCTTCAGGAATTTGATAATTAAGGAAAAAGAAAACTATACCTAATCAATCAATTAATCAATAAACCCATAACCATTCAGGGTCGTAGGGATACTACATTGGATATCACACAGAGTCCTCCATTCAGGGTCGTAGGGATACCACATTGGATAGCACACAGAGTCCTCCATTCAGGGTCGTAGGGATACCACATTGGATAGCACACAGAGTCCTCCATTCAGGGTCGTAGGGATACCACATTGGATAGCACACAGAGTCCTCCATTCAGGGTCGTAGGGATACCACATTGGACAGCACACAGAGTCCTCCATTCAGGGTCGTAGGGATACCACATTGGATAGCACACATAGTCCTTCATTCAGTGTCGTAGGGATACCACATTGGATAGCACACAGAGTCCTCCATTCAGGGTCGTAGGGATACCACATTGGATAGCACACAGAGTCCTCCATTCAGGGTCGTAGGGATACCACATTGGATAGCACACGGAGTCTTCCAGAGAATTCTATCCTCAGCGATGCGAATGAGTGTGGAAATATCTTGCCCTGTCCATTCCTTGATGTTGTCAGTCCATGCCTTTAGTTGTCCTCCTCTGCTTCTTCCACCCTCGACAGTTCCCTGCAGTATTGTTTTTGACAAGGAATCGTGCCTGCATATATGCCCGAACCATGCTAGCTATGGATGAACCTGAATATGAGAACGTTTATCTAGATTTCCCCAAAGGACTCTCGCCTATAGCAGTATGGTGATTACTTATCATAAATGTATAACTCACATCAAATATTTATCTGGTGAATAATTCATTGATAAACTGGTGGATAGATTAACTTATGTTTAGTTGAAGATGATCTCTAGGATATGTGACTTTAAGAAGCGACTGTAAAAATAATAGCTAACATTTGCATGTGATTAGTTGCAAAGTTTGTTTGTACCAGATGTTGTCCCAATATAAAGTAGGAGATCCATAAACTCATGTACATGCTGGCCATTATATTCAACAATTATTTGTTCATGTTAGTTGTTACATGATAGCAGCAAAATGCATTGTAAATGGGTATTTAGAGAAAACATTGTTTGGAAAACAGTAGTATTGCCTAAATCACAAGCAGGGATCAGTTTCTTAGCGTGCTAATGTGTTGTTATTCATCCCTGGCGAAGATAGTTTGGATGCCAACGTAGGTGTTTGTGCTCTGCGTTACGTGGAGATGATACATGGTATCTTTATGTATGCTTAGAAAACACATGATGATATAAAGAACCGTGTCTCAACTTGGTGTGATCAACTCTCACCATTGGGCGTTTCGTAGCTGAAAAAAGGGAGGTTTTGTAGCTGAAAAAATGGGAGTTGTGTAGGTAGCTGCAATGGACGTTTCGTAGATGCAGGAAATGTTTTAAACTTATGATTACTGGTGACATAATTTGTCTTTTGGAAAGAAAATGTAGATGGTTGATCGTGATTTCGAATCGTGTTATTGATTGCAATTAAAGATATGTTAACAGTGTAGAAACAATGACCACAGACGTGAATAAATATGTTAATTAGTTAGTTAGACGTTGGATCATCTTCACTGCACTCCTGACAAGTCCATAAGTGCTCAGGTTTCTGAAAGAGTGTAGCCACCATTACACGTAGACTGACGGTCCCAGTACGCCGTTTATTGACCATCATTCTTTCTCGCACACGATCCCATTGCTTTCTAGCGATACCACATTTCAAATAAAGCTCCCTTATTCTAGTCATGGAACAAGAGTCATCGTCACTTGTACAGTCATTATTTCGCGTATTTTCCCGTGCGGCGTTCGAAATGTCTGCTCTATCCATCGCTCCACCAACAACCATAGTAGTTGCGTGTGCGGCCAACCTATCTACTCTCTCATTACCCCGAACCTCCGCATGTCCCAGCACAAAAAATAAAAGTCACTATACGAACACAGGAATCCGTCACAGCATCCAGCCACTGTTCCCGAATGTGCCCGCCCGAACTCTCACAACCATGCCTACCAAACCATTGAGTATACAGGCATGCTCGCAGACAGATCGCGAGCACACCCATTTCAAAGCCCTGGCCACTGCCAAAGTCTCCATCGTCACGCTGCCCGTCGTCTGAGCGAAGGTACCACAATTCTCTCCGACGGCCTCCGTGAATCGTCCCCCTTCCCCATCCCAAGCCGTGAAATCCCATGCACTCCCGACGTGTCTCTCAACCGACCCATCTGTATATATATAATAAAATCACGTTCCCTGGAACTCCACCGTTCAGAGCAAGCACCTCCGACTCTACCACCGCCGGACATCATTCCCCGCATTTCCTATTGTGTGTTATTATTACTCTGAAAATGTCGGACAATCTAAAGCTTCCGACTCCACGCCGCACCAAGCAGCACATCCTATAATTTGCACACACATTGTATAATATTCTCTGCGAGCCTCATCCACGACTTTTCTCTCTTAATCGACTACGTTTCACTATTATAATTTCAGGGTATAGAGGGTGTCCTCCATCAGCGGCGATCTGCAGGCAGCCCCGCTTGCCGCACATTTGTATTCCCTGCTCTGCAGTTGAGCAATCAAGTAAGTATCGCATGACCCGTGCCGACATATCTCTCGTTCACCCCAAAATGATTCGTATTGCCTCACTCTGGATTCTATCCAATCTTTCCGTTGGAGTTCGACTCAGTGCCAGAATCGTCAGCACCTCGCCACAGCAACCAACAATCCCTGCAAAAATAGAAATATTTGCCCCTGTTTACACTGAGCAACAGCTACACCCTTCATCGCCGCAAGACCGTTATAATCCTTTACAATGATGTGGTCAACACGATCCCCGAATCTCAAACGTCGGTCCAACATAACTCCCTAGTACTTCACCTTGCTGGCTCTCTCGAGGACATCTCCTCCCGAGGCAACCGACGGCGTGGATGTGAGAATTCTCCTTCCCTGGAATTCTCACTGATCAGAGCGAGCACCCCTGACTCGACCACTGTCGGCCACCATTCCCTGCACTCTATTGAGTGTTATTAATCCTTCGAAGGCTGTTGGATAATCCGAGGGTACCAGACTCAATTCGGCACCAGGTAGTACATCCTCCAATCTGCAGACACTCTGTATAACATCCTCTGCGCGCCCCATCCACGACTTTCCTCTGTTTAGTCGACTGCCTTTCACTTTGACAATTTCTGAGTGTAGAGGGTGCTCTTTATCAGCGGTGACTTTTAGGTAGTCCCGCGCTCTGCACATTTGTATTCTTTGCTCCGCAGTTGGGCAATCAAGTAGGTATCGCATAGCCCGAGCTGACGTATCTCTCGTACACCCCAAATGATTCGCATTGCCTCATTCTGGATTCTATCCAATCTTTCTGTTTGAGTCTGACTCAGTGTCAGAATTGCCAGTGCGTACTCTACCACCGCTACCACCAATCCCTGATACAGCAGAAATATCAGTCTCTGTTCACAATGAGCAGCAGCCATAACTTTCATCGCCGCAAAGTTAGAGAAATTTTGAGAAATGCCTTTGATGGATTAACAAAAGCTACAGAATTACTGCACCATTCTCCTATACGATCAAGCTCCCTCTGCAAATTATTGTCAATTCTTTCTCTATCTCTGCCCTGCCTATATACCAAGATGTCATCAGCATAAGACAAGGTTCTCCCTGGTCTTGCAATCTGACAGCTTGTAATTTGAACTGTATACACATTGAATAGTACTTGGGATAGAGGTGACCCTTGTGATAGTCCTGGGTCTATGACTGTTGGTGGCGAAGACCAACTCCCACACCTAAGAACAACCTGTCTCTGATAAAGTGCAAAGACAATCCACCTGACAACAAATGGACTTACTTGGAGCTGTAGCATTATGGTCATCAATAAATCCAAGGGCACTCTATTATAACCATCTTCCAGGTCTATTGCAGCAGCGCACATCTCCATTCGTTTGTCAAAACCTTCGAAAACGTCCTGCGCGAACACGGCGGCATTGTGCCAAGTCTGCTTACCTGGACGATAACCTCCCAATGTTGATGGTAGTCTATTATTCTTTTCTAGATGTAGGGACACTTTCCACGGCACAATCTTTTCTAACAACTTGCCGATCGTATTCTGCATGGTTATGAGTCTGAAACCCTGTATCTTAGCATGACTCTTGCCAGGCTTGGGTAGTGGGATCAAGTAACTATGCAAACAGTCTTCCTCTACTGTGCCGTTCGCTAGGCTCTTGTTGAACAACATTGCCAGCTCCTTAAGGTCCTCGTCTGACCTGCCTTTGAGATCATCGTACCTAATGCCGTCAGGTCCTGGCGCAGAGTTTATTTATCTTTTCAGTACGGCTGTAATATCTTCAAGAGTAATTACAATATTGCTTTCCAATGCTTGCTCCTTGCACATGTCTGTGACTGTTTTAATGATTTTATTATAATTCTTTAAATTCCTCTGACCAATTTGTGCCTTGTAATGAGCCAGCAGTGCTGCACCCTTATTCTTAAATTATGTATATTCACTGCTGTGAAACTTAATAACCCAATAATTCATGATTCAGGCCACGATTCAATGTTATTTTATTCAAAATACAATGATACAACGGCCTATAAACCCGATTCACCATCAAGACATCGTACCGGTGTGCAGATGTGGTCAGATTAATTGGTATAAAACGTGTTACTTCTAGACATTTTCAAAACGGTCATGACGGACGTAGAAATGTACCGGCTTCAATTGCGCATGTTTCCCGAGTATGTGCAGTGACCAATAAGGCTCTGGTACGTCTATTTAACACGATATCTCATTGGATGAAGTACGTCGCCAACGGCACCAGCCGCCTATTTTTTTTGTCGACAGGTGTTAGCATAAGCGTCGTTAATCGTCGTGAACATCAGTTGGTTTCCTTTTATCAGGAATAATTTCTAAAATTATAGGATTACGGTTAACTTTGTTGATGGGAATGTTGATGGTTAATTTAGGAGTCTATACAAGTTTCTTTACACTTCAGTCAAGTTTCTGGTCTTTGCATATAACACTTGGTGTTATGACAGGGATGGGTACTGGTTTTTCCTATGCTACTGTTCTACTGTATACTGCACTATGGGTCAAACAAAGAACTGGTTTTGCTTCAGCGATTGTGTCGTCTTCTACGGGTGGAGGAAGCTTTATCTTCAACTTAGCAACTAACATTTTTTCCCCCTAGTACACGGGTGCCAGTAATTTAACGAATTTAACCCAACTTTTACGAAATGTGTAGCGAAATATAAGTCACGGTAAGGGGGAGAGGACTGGTACCAGAAAACAGTTGTAGCATACAATGATTATAACTACTATCTGTGGAATGTGAATACATGAATATGAGTGAGGTGGGAAGGGGTAGTATTTGATTGAAACATTTTACTTGCTGTCTTTCGATATGCTCAATACATGATATACCAACTTTTTCCCTAATTTCTTCATGTCTTATTTTATCTAATTTAGTAACCATTGTTGCTTTTCTCCGGCATCTATGCAATTGTGCAGATTGTTGTGTTTTGCTGCCGCAACGTGCTGTGAGAAAATTAGTTGTAAGTTTCTGATGCCATAAACTATACGTTTCCAGCAATCAATGTTATTGCTATTTTAAATGTTCATTCACGGGTAAAACTACATTTGGCCTAGAAAACCAGTGGATGATATGATTGTTCGTGAAAATCTGATATAAATATTATTACACGGCACAGTATCTTGCCCAATTTTCTGACAGGCGACAGTATTACTGCATATCAAGCGACGAAACGTGAAATTAACAAACTAATCGAATTTACTTCACGCGCTTCTTTACTACAATACGCTGCAGCATACGCCACCAAAATGCAGCACTTCGACGATGTATTTCAGAAGCATATTAAAGTAGTCAGTGCATCAATCAGTCATTAGAAACAAAACCAGTTCGAAAAATGAGTACTTCAGGTAACGGAAACAGTTTGGTAATGTTTACATTTTGCAGCATTCGTGACATTCTTACACATAGGCCTAATGATACAACGACATAGGCCTAATGATACAACGACATAGGCCTAATGTTTACATTTTACTACAGGTAACTTAACCAGTTTTGTCATGTTTAAATTTTGCCAACAATAATTTCGCGACTTGGGCCTAATGCTTTGGTTGGCAACAGGCTGTTGCAACTGGTGCGTTAAAAACTAGAAATCTGAATAAATTATTCAGGAGGTATTATACGCGAGGTATATTGAAAAGTATGACATCCGGCACCCGCGTGCTAGAATAGAACCCAATTGTTATTAACCCGGAAAATTTGAAACCAGATGATTTTGTAGGGGAAAGCAAATATTTTTCACAGGATGAAATAATTAACCGTGTGCCATATGTTTTTCTTGTGCTTGGTGCTATGACAACCGGCTGCCATATCGTAGGTTTTTTTTCTTATACGAGATCATTCTAAGGTTGTTAAACATAATGCTAAGCCAGAAATCTCCTAACAATATTGTATTGATTGACAAATCTAGAGGGAATACAATCAGCAGAGATACACATAACATCGAACAATACGGTGCAACAGATAGAATTGACATGACAGTCATGAACTCAGATAAACACGAGAAATGTGTATCTGATAATATAGAGGCAGGTCAGAGCAACGGATCTATAACTTCTGCAGAGCAAACACAAGTTTCCAGATTTATACCAGTAGATGCACTTCGAAACAAAACGTTATATATATTAGGAATTTCACTAGCTTTAATGATAATTGGTTTTGTTGTAGAAAACAGTGCTTATAAACAGTTTGGAGTTTTGTATTTTAATGATGATTACTTTTTAGCCAACATTGGTGTAGGAATAAGTATTGTTGTATGTTTGAGCAGGATTATCTGTGGCATTGCAGTTGACAAATTTGACATAAAACATGCCCTGATTTATGGAACCTCTGTGCATTCCATCATTGCTGCGTTCTGGTTCTTTACTCCCCTGGTTGACAAGTGTTTTGTGTGTATGTGTGTGTACTTTAGTGATCCAAGCAAAAAAAGTGATAGCTTTATTGTTTATGTCATAGCTGTTCTAAGGTTCTCTGGTCACGAGCACTACATGATAATCTATGGAATGATAGCGAACTTCGGCATGGTTACTTACTCCATAACCCTTGCTCTAGTTCAGGTAATTGTTCCAAACCTTGCCTGGTATATGTTATTCTTTTTTGTCTCAGGAACAAGATTTTTAGCATTAATTTTATCTTTGTCCTCCTTAAAAAAACCCACGAAAAAAAAAAAAGAAATGATCTTTTTTAGAAATATTTAATAAATCTCTCAACTTTAAATAAAAATATATCAGCGTCCTTAGGAAGCTGACACCGTGCACATATGAAGATGATACAGGTCCCAGACGTGTCCTTACTCTAATGTCTCTAGAGACTAACAAAATGTCAATACTAATAATTGGCTAGATACCACTCGTTTATGAGTAGCTTCACTAGATACATCTTGTCTATGAATCGGTTCACTAGATACATCTTGTCTATGAGTAGCTTCACTAGATACATCTTGTCTATGAGTAGCTTCACTAGATACATCTTGTCTATGAATCGGTTCACTAGATACATCTTGTCTATGAGTAGCTTCACTAGATACATCTTGTATATGAATCGGTTCACTAGATACATCTTGTCTATGAGTAGCTTCACTAGATACATCTTGTATATGAATCGGTTCACTAGATACATCTTGTATATGAATCGGTTCACTAGATACATCTTGTCTATGAGTAGCTTCACTAGATACATCTTGTCTATGAATCGGTTCACTAGATACATCTTGTATATGAATCGGTTCACTAGATACATCTTGTCTATGAATCGGTTCACTAGATACATCTTGTCTATGAGTAGCTTCACTAGATACATCTTGTCTATGAGCAGCTTCACTAGATACATCTTGTCTATGAGTAGCTTCACTAGATACATCTTGTCTATGAGTCGGTTCACTAGATACATCTTGTAAATGAATCGGTTCACTAGATACATCTTGTCTATGAATCGGTTCACTAGATACATCTTGTCTATGAGTAGCTTCACTAGATACATCTTGTATATGAACCGTTTCACTAGATACATCTTGTATATGAACCGTTTCACTAGATACATCTTGTATATGAATCGGTTTACTAGATACATCTTGTCTATGAATCGGTTCACTAGATACATCTTGTCTATGAGTAGCTTCACTAGATACATCTTGTATATGAATCGGTTCACTAGATACATCTTGTCTATGAGTAGCTTCACTAGATACATCTTGTATATGAATCGGTTCACTAGATACATCTTGTATATGAATCGGTTCACTAGATACATCTTGTCTATGAGTAGCTTCACTAGATACATCTTGTCTATGAATCGGTTCACTAGATACATCTTGTATATGAATCGGTTCACTAGATACATCTTGTCTATGAATCGGTTCACTAGATACATCTTGTCTATGAGTAGCTTCACTAGATACATCTTGTCTATGAGCAGCTTCACTAGATACATCTTGTCTATGAGTAGCTTCACTAGATACATCTTGTCTATGAATCGGTTCACTAGATACATCTTGTAAATGAATCGGTTCACTAGATACATCTTGTCTATGAATCGGTTCACTAGATACATCTTGTCTATGAATCGGTTCACTAGATACATCTTGTCTATGAGTAGCTTCACTAGATACATCTTGTATATGAACCGTTTCACTAGATACATCTTGTAAATGAATCGGTTCACTAGATACATCTTGTCTATGAATCGGTTCACTAGATACATCTTGTCTATGAGTAGCTTCACTAGATACATCTTGTATATGAATCGTTTCACTAGATACATCTTGTATATGAATCGGTTCACTAGATACATCTTGTCTATGAATCGGTTCACTAGATACATCTTGTCTATGAGTAGCTTCACTTGATACATCTTGTCTATGAGTAGCTTCACTAGATACATCTTGTATATGAATCGGTTCACTAGATACATCTTGTATATGAATCGGTTCACTAGATACATCTTGTCTATGAATTGGTTCACTAGATACATCTTGTCTATGAATCGGTTCACTAGATACATCTTGTATATGAATCGGTTCACTAGATACACCTTGTCTATGAATCGGTTCACTAGATACATCTTGTCTATGAGTAGCTTCACTAGATACATCTTGTCTATGAATCGGTTCACTAGATACATCTTGTCTATGAGTAGCTTCACTAGATACATCTTGTATATGAATCGGTTCACTAGATACATCTTGTCTATGAGTAGCTTCACTAGATACATCTTGTCTATGAATCGGTTCACTAGATACATCTTGTAAATGAATCGGTTCACTAGATACATCTTGTCTATGAATCGGTTCACTAGATACATCTTGTCTATGAATCGGTTCACTAGATACATCTTGTCTATGAGTAGCTTCACTAGATACATCTTGTATATGAACCGTTTCACTAGATACATCTTGTATATGAATCGGTTCACTAGATACATCTTGTCTATGAATCGGTTCACTAGATACATCTTGTCTATGAGTAGCTTCACTAGATACATCTTGTCTATGAGTAGCTTCACTAGATACATCTTGTATATGAATCGGTTCACTAGATACATCTTGTATATGAATCGGTTCACTAGATACATCTTGTCTATGAATCGGTTCACTAGATACATCTTGTCTATGAGTAGCTTCACTAGATACATCTTGTCTATGAATCGGTTCACTAGATACATCTTGTCTATGAATCGGTTCACTAGATACATCTTGTATATGAATCGGTTCACTAGATACATCTTGTCTATGAATCGGTTCACTAGATACATCTTGTCTATGAGTAGCTTCACTAGATACATCTTGTCTATGAGTAGCTTCACTAGATACATCTTGTCTATGAGCAGCTTCACTAGATACATCTTGTCTATGAGTAGCTTCACTAGATACATCTTGTCTATGAATCGGTTCACTAGATACATCTTGTAAATGAATCGGTTCACTAGATACATCTTGTCTATGAATCGGTTCACTAGATACATCTTGTCTATGAATCGGTTCACTAGATACATCTTGTCTATGAGTAGCTTCACTAGATACATCTTGTATATGAACCGTTTCACTAGATACATCTTGTATATGAATCGGTTCACTAGATACATCTTGTCTATGAATCGGTTCACTAGATACATCTTGTCTATGAGTAGCTTCACTAGATACATATTGTCTATGAGTAGCTTCACTAGATACATCTTGTATATGAATCGGTTCACTAGATACATCTTGTATATGAATCGGTTCACTAGATACATCTTGTCTATGAATCGGTTCACTAGATACATCTTGTCTATGAGTAGCTTCACTAGATACATCTTGTCTATGAATCGGTTCACTAGATACATCTTGTCTATGAATCGGTTCACTAGATACATCTTGTATATGAATCGGTTCACTAGATACATCTTGTCTATGAATCGGTTCACTAGATACATCTTGTCTATGAGTAGCTTCACTAGATACATCTTGTCTATGAGTAGCTTCACTAGATACATCTTGTCTATGAGTAGCTTCACTAGATACATCTTGTCTATGAATCGGTTCACTAGATACATCTTGTATATGAATCGGTTCACTAGATACATCTTGTCTATGAATCGGTTCACTAGATACATCTTGTCTATGAATCGGTTCACTAGATACATCTTGTCTATGAGTAGCTTCACTAGATACATCTTGTATATGAATCGTTTCACTAGATACATCTTGTATATGAATCGGTTCACTAGATACATCTTGTCTATGAATCGGTTCACTAGATACATCTTGTCTATGAATCGGTTCACTAGATACATCTTGTCTATGAGTAGCTTCACTAGATACATCTTGTATATGAACCGTTTCACTAGATACATCTTGTATATGAATCGGTTCACTAGATACATCTTGTCTATGAATCGGTTCACTAGATACATCTTGTCTATGAGTAGCTTCACTAGATACATCTTGTCTATGAGTAGCTTCACTAGATACATCTTGTATATGAATCGGTTCACTAGATACATCTTGTATATGAATCGGTTCACTAGATACATCTTGTCTATGAATCGGTTCACTAGATACATCTTGTCTATGAGTAGCTTCACTAGATACATCTTGTCTATGAATCGGTTCACTAGATACATCTTGTCTATGAGTAGCTTCACTAGATACATCTTGTATATGAATCGGTTCACTAGATACATCTTGTCTATGAGTAGCTTCACTAGATACATCTTGTCTATGAGTAGCTTCACTAGATACATCTTGTCTATGAATCGGTTCACTAGATACATCTTGTATATGAATCGTTTCACTAGATACATCTTGTATATGAATCGGTTCACTAGATACATCTTGTCTATGAATCGGTTCACTAGATACATCTTGTCTATGAGTAGCTTCACTAGATACATCTTGTATATGAATCGTTTCACTAGATACATCTTGTCTATGAATCGGTTCACTAGATACATCTTGTCTATGAATCGGTTCACTAGATACATCTTGTCTATGAATCGGTTCACTAGATACATCTTGTCTATGAGTAGCTTCACTAGATACATCTTGTATATGAACCGTTTCACTAGATACATCTTGTATATGAATCGGTTCACTAGATACATCTTGTCTATGAATCGGTTCACTAGATACATCTTGTCTATGAGTAGCTTCACTAGATACATCTTGTCTATGAGTAGCTTCACTAGATACATCTTGTATATGAATCGGTTCACTAGATACATCTTGTATATGAATCGGTTCACTAGATACATCTTGTCTATGAATCGGTTCACTAGATACATCTTGTCTATGAGTAGCTTCACTAGATACATCTTGTCTATGAATCGGTTCACTAGATACATCTTGTCTATGAGTAGCTTCACTAGATACATCTTGTATATGAATCGGTTCACTAGATACATCTTGTCTATGAGTAGCTTCACTAGATACATCTTGTCTATGAGTAGCTTCACTAGATACATCTTGTCTATGAATCGGTTCACTAGATACATCTTGTATATGAATCGTTTCACTAGATACATCTTGTATATGAATCGGTTCACTAGATACATCTTGTCTATGAATCGGTTCACTAGATACATCTTGTCTATGAGTAGCTTCACTTGATACATCTTGTCTATGAGTAGCTTCACTAGATACATCTTGTATATGAATCGGTTCACTAGATACATCTTGTATATGAATCGGTTCACTAGATACATCTTGTCTATGAATCGGTTCACTAGATACATCTTGTCTATGAATCGGTTCACTAGATACATCTTGTATATGAATCGGTTCACTAGATACATCTTGTCTATGAATAGGTTCACTAGATACATCTTGTCTATGAGTAGCTTCAATAGATACATCTTGTCTATGAATCGGTTCACTAGATACATCTTGTCTATGAGTAGCTTCACTAGATACATCTTGTATATGAATCGGTTCACTAGATACATCTTGTCTATGAGTAGCTTCACTAGATACATCTTGTATATGAATCGGTTCACTAGATACATCTTGTATATGAATCGGTTCACTAGATACATCTTGTCTATGAATCGGTTCACTAGATACATCTTGTCTATGAATCGGTTCACTAGATACATCTTGTATATGAATCGGTTCACTAGATACATCTTGTCTATGAATCGGTTCACTAGATACATCTTGTCTATGAGTAGCTTCACTAGATACATCTTGTCTATGAGTAGCTTCACTAGATACATCTTGTCTATGAGTAGCTTCACTAGATACATCTTGTCTATGAATCGGTTCACTAGATACATCTTGTATATGAATCGGTTCACTAGATACATCTTGTCTATGAATCGGTTCACTAGATACATCTTGTCTATGAATCGGTTCACTAGACACATCTTGTCTATGAGTAGCTTCACTAGATACATCTTGTATATGAATCGTTTCACTAGATACATCTTGTATATGAATCGGTTCACTAGATACATCTTGTCTATGAATCGGTTCACTAGATACATCTTGTCTATGAGTAGCTTCACTAGATACATCTTGTATATGAATCGGTTCACTAGATACATCTTGTATATGAATCGGTTCACTAGATACATCTTGTCTATGAATCGGTTCACTAGATACATCTTGTCTATGAGTAGCTTCACTAGATACATCTTGTATATGAATCGTTTCACTAGATACATCTTGTATATGAATCGTTTCACTAGATACATCTCGTCTATGAATCGTTTCACTAGATACATCCTGTATAAGAATCGGTTCACTAGATACATCTTGTCTATGAATCGTTTCACTAGATACATCTTGTCTATGAATCGTTTCACTAGATACATCTTGTATAAGAATCGGTTCACTAGATACATCTTGTCTATGAGTAGCTTCACTAGATACAACTTGTATATGAATCGTTTCACTAGATACATCTTGTATATGAATCGTTTCACTAGATACATCTTGTATATGAATCGTTTCACTAGATACATCTCGTCTATGAATCGTTTCACTAGATACATCTCGTCTATGAATCGTTTCACTAGATACATCTTGTATAAGAATCGGTTCACTCATCATCATCAAGTGCCGTGCCGAGTGGCGTTGGTGATCATGTCTCTCCATGTATATCGATCTCCCATATATGTCATCATTTCTGTTGGTGTCGTCAATCGATGCCATTTAGCCAAACTGTCCAATATCTTTTCTCTATGCTTCCTCTTGATCTCTTTTCCCTTCTATTTTCCTGTTGTCGCTATATTCTCAATGACTCCTCTTCTCATTATGTGCCCTCTTTTTTCTTATATTATCAATAATGCATCTTTTCACATCTATTCTTCTAAGACATTCTTCATTAGTAATCTTTGCTTTCCAAGGAATGCGTAACATTCTTCGAATAAACCTCGTTTAATAGATCTTGGAGATGTTCTAAGCTTTCTGCTATCAATACAGTATCATCTGCATAGAGTAGATTATTGATATTGTATTGTCCTATTTTAATGCCTGGCATGTTCTCAATTGATCGCAAGATATTCTCACTATATCGTTTCACTAGATAAGATAATTATTAAGTGCCATCTTCGCAACCAAAAATGACTGCAACGGATACCAGCATTTTCTGTATCTTGTTTAGATGGTGCACTCTACTAAACTGTAATTTGTATATCTCGTAAAATTGTCTTTCCACTTACATCTCTACCTACATTTTGTCGCCTCCCCTCAACCCTATTGGCTATTGTTATCCCCAGGTGGTGGTGTTGTCGTAGCTTCCACACTTGCCGTTGAACGTAGGGGTCTGTTAATGGTGAGTTGATGTTGTGTATTGTCAGGTGTGTTGCTCCGGTTGAGGTGTAGTCATGTTAAGGATGGTCTTGATGCTGTCTTTTCATTTTTTTTCCTAGGTCTGTCCTTGGCTCTGTATCCTGATTCCATCTTGTTTTAAGCTCTTATGGGGAGTTGATCGTTCTTCCTCATAAAATGTCCAAACTATTGTATCTGTTGTTTCTCTATATATTCGATGCATGATGTGATACCTATTATCTTTCTGATGTTCTCACTGTGGATTTTGTCGAAGTGGCTATACGGTCTGCGAAAAGAAGTGCATTTTGTCGAGTCTGGTGACCCCAATAGCCTTCCGTAGACATTTCATTTCGCAAGTTTCGATCTTTCTCTTATGTCTAGATGACAGTTGCCAAGTCTGGCATTGATAGCATTGTGTTGGTTTAATGATGATCTTGATAATTTGTTTCTTTACTTCCACGTTGATGTTTTGGGTGCAATAGCACAGGTTTTGGTATACGCTGGTATGTCACAGCATGTGCTTTTTGATATCTTATTTCTATCTTTCTGTCAAATCGTCCATCATCTGTGAAGATACTTCCTAGGTACTTGAACTCTTTGACTTGTTTTATTTTTGTGTTCTCTATTTGGATGTTTAAATGAACTGTTGACCTCGTTATTTGCATAAATTCTGTCTTTTGTGTGATAATCCGCATATTGTATTTATTGCATACTCTTGATAGTGAGTTTGCAGTTGTTTTTGCTTCATCATAATAATATGATAATAATATGATAATAATATGATATTGTGATCGTCAGCGGAAAGCAGTTCATTGAGTTCGTTAAGTTGTTCATTCTCTATTGTTTCGTTATACATCTCATTTTGTGTTTCTTTTATAATTATGTCTATCTAAACGTTCAACAGGAAAGGTGACAGCACACATCCTTGTCTGACTCCTGCTTTTAATGTGAATTGTTCTGATACTCCATCTGTTGTTCTGTGCTGTGTTTTTTTAAATATAATATCTTGATGTGTTGTAATTGTCCATTGATTCCGTATATTTCTAGTGTTTCCCATAATATGCCTCTGTTTGTTCTGTCGAACGCTATTTCTTAATCGGCAAAGATGATGTTTAGCTTTTTGTCATATTCATTTTCATTTTCGCTTAGTTGTCTAAGGGTAAATAGTGCATCCTGCTTCTCTTCTGAAACCATACTAAGCTGGACTTATAGTGCTTTCATAAATAGTTGTGCAACGATATTGACTATTTCCGAGCGTATTTCCTCTGTAATTTCTGAGCGTATAGACTTCATATGTTGCATGAGCGGCTACTTTCATAACCACGTTACAGATTTATGATTAATTATTGTCTAGATTGAATGGATTTATCGCAGCAGGCGCTACGAATGTCGTTTTTAAAATAGTAACGATTTTATGTTATTAATAAATTGGAAAATACATTTTACAGTAATTACAGATATAGGCGTATAGTACATTTGTTATAGCATAGGTAAAAATAAGATATTCCGAAAGTAATATTTGTTTCTTTCGTTGCATTGAGATTATATGCAACGAGATATAAAGTTAACAGTTAAATGTTTATGAAATTGTATTATTATTTACATACTTGTTAATAAAATACACTTTACTTTCCGTGGTCATCATCATCTTTGTCCCAGTATGAGCATTCTAAGTACTAGTGTTGGAATTCTGGAATCTTAGTGCATTTTATATGCAGAAAAAAATTTAACGTGTCCAGCATTTAATATTATCAGTCTAGACCTTTTGCTTTCCACCTCTTATCCTAACACCTTTTGGTTTGAATTATCTCAGATTGACTGCGTTGGTCAAGGAAAAACTCGACAAAAGAGTTTCGCCTTCTTAACCGAGGAGTCGGTTCACCGACATCGTGAACCCCTCGTTCAAGTCCGAGTCTCACCGCGTGGTTGGAAGTAAGGCGTGTCCTCAAGCTGAGCGACCTAGTCCCATTTATGCATGATCCCATTGGGTACTGAACCCTTTCTCTCCGCGAGCATGTTTCCGGTATAGGAAAGCTCAAAATTAGAGTTGAGCCAGGTCTTCTTTCTTTGCCGGGCGCCCATGATTGGGTCTGGGTCTCTGCCTGTTAGGAGCACAGATATCTAGAAGCTTGTTTCGAGCTAACAGAACTTGTACTTGTAGAACCGATTTCCTTTGAACGTTTTCACTTTCTGTCTGCAATTGGCGCTGCCGTCTGGCGCTGTACTGCCCTTTCACTGTACTCAGTATGTTGTCTTTTTATCTCTTGCCATACATCTACCTTTTCATGCCTTTTTTAATGACCGCCCCTCTAATGCACGGACTGGACTGTTTAATGTCACTGTATGTGTTGGCGCTGGTGGTGTCGGAGATATTGTCTGTCTCTTATACAGTCAACTCTCTTTCCATCTGGTATCTCCACATTCACAGGCACTATCCCCAGAAGATTTAGCCAGAATCAGCACGAGCCGCTGTACTTCTTGTTTCCAGTGTGCTTCTTAGGTAGTGGTATGAATATTGATGGTTTCAGCCCTTTATGTATGTGGCCTGTTTCATATATGTCATTACAAAGTTATGTAGTAGTTCCCATCCAAAATGCAGTTTTCTTTATGTCTGATGGTATTTTGTCGGAACCTTTCCTTTTTCTTTTTACTTATTTTGTAAGTACTTCTCTTTTATCAAATATAATTTTTACACTTTTATCTTTAATGCAGCCACCCCCATTTATAGGATTTTTCTTATTTGTGATCTGTCATATCTCCTTGCGTATTTTTTGTCTTCTGTTTTACTGACACTTTATTTCTCTGCATTTTGATTCTAGCCATTGTTTTTTCGCTGTTCTGCACATGTTACGTATATCATTGCCAATAAGTGAATATTTTGAGGTATATTTAGCTTTCTTTCTTTCGGACATTTTCTCTAATATTTCATCTGTCATCCATGTTTGTTTGTTCTTGGTTTTTCTTATTGGTAAATTTTCATATGATTTTTGAATACTTTTCCTTAGGCTGTTCCATTCATTGTCTATTTTTTCTTTTACACAGCACTGGAATATGGTCAGAGTTGATATCAGCTCGTGGATATGTTTTAGTGTTCTTGAGACTATTTCTTAATCTTTTGTTGATCATAATAAAATATATTTGTTTCCTATTTTTATCTCAATGACTGTTCCATGTATATAATCTTCTATTGTCATGTTCAAAGAATGTACTACATACGATCATGTTGCTCTACTCACAGATCTTTTTAAGTCTTTCTCCTGTTATTTCTTGTCCTTAGCAAAATTTCCCTACATGACTTGTGTTTTCCTTTCCCTATTTTTACATTCATGTTATGTCTCCCATAACTATTAGACTGTCTATTGAATTTTACTGGCTTGAATAGTTATAATATGTTTTCTTAGTCATTTTCAATTATTTTTCTTCAGTGTAGTTTGTTGTTGGTGTCTATGTTTATACAATGGCTAGATCACAAAAGGTCTTTAGCATGATCATTCTTTTATTATATGTCCAGTACCGTCTGATGTATTTTTTCCCCCTTTCTTGAATAGTAATTTTTGTGCAACGTTTATTTAATCCTAGAATTTTGCGCCATGTGAGGCGATTTCATTTTTACCGTACAGTAAACATCACATATTCAGTTTGAAATTTTAAACCCCATTAAAGTTTCTAATTAAACTTGAAATTGTGATGGGACTTTTTACGATATACATAATTTGTGATTTAATTATCGTCTGCATCGTGTTCGCTACAGTTCTGTGTTTGGTTGTTGGCAAGAACAGTAATTGAAACTGTCGATTGATTGAGAGGGGATCTTGTCAAATTTTATTTCCAGATCAGAAATGAGGAAAGAAACAGTTTATAATCTAAAAGTGATAGGAGTTATTCTTGGTGGAATTCTGACAAATATTCCTCTAGGTATTGGATATTACTTTGGGAATTTATTAACATATACCGATTCTTATTTTATTCGTTCTGTTGGCAAGGAGAATCATACTACAGAAACAATGTGGATGATGACCGTCTGGGCATCTTTAACATCAACTGGTGTCCTATTATCAGGAATAATTTCTAAAATTATAGGATTACGGTTAACTTTGTTGATGGGAATGTTGATGGTTAATTTAGGACTCTATACAAGTTTCTTTACACTTCAGTCAAGTTTCTGGTCTTTGCATATAACACTTGGTGTTATGACAGGAATAGGTACTGGTTTTTCCTATGCTGCCGTTCTACAGTATACTGCACTATGGGTCAAACAAAGAACTGGTTTTGCTTCAGCGATTGTGTCTTCTGCTGCGGGTGGAGGAAGCTTTATTTTCAACTTAGCAGCTACGATTTTTATTAACCCGGAAAATTGGAAACCAGATATTTTTGTAGGTGAAAGCAAATATTTTTCTCAGGATGAAATAATTAACCGTGTACCATATGTTTTTCTTGTGCTTGGTGCTATGACAACCGGCTGCCATATCGTAGGTTTTTCTCTTATAAGAGATCATCCTGACTTTGTTAAACACAATGCCAAGAAGAAATCTCCTAACAATATTGTATTGATTGACAAATCTAAAGGGAATACAATCAACAGAGATACACATAACATCGAACAATACGGTGCAACAGATAGCATTGACATGACAGTCATGAACTCAGATAAACACGAGAAATGTGTATCTGATAATATAGAGGCAGGTCAGAGCAACGGATCTATAACTTCTACAGAGCAAACACAAGTTTCCAGATTTATACCACTAGATGTACTTCGAACCAGAACGTTATATATATTAGGAATGTCACTAGCTTTAATGATGATTGGTTTTGTTATAGAAAACAGTACTTATAAACAGTTTGGAGTTTTGTATTTTAATGATGATTACTTTTTAGCCAGCATTGGTGTAGGAGTAAGTATTGTTGTATGTTTGAGCAGGATTATCTGGGGCATTACAGTTGACAAATTCGACACAAAACATGCACTAATTTATCTGACATCTGTACATTCCATTATTGTTGTGTTTTGGTTCTTTACTCCCCTGGTTGACAAGTGGTTTTATTTTGTGTGCACTTTGGCGATCCAAGCAACCCAAAGTGGTATCTATATTGTTTATCCCATGGGAGTTCTTAGGTACTTTGGCCGTGAGCACTACATGATCATTTATGGAATGATAACGATCTTTGGAATGATTACCTACTTCATAACTCCTGCTCTAGCTCAGGTAATTATTCCAAACCTAGGCTGGTATTGGTTATTCTTTTTTGTATCAGGAACAAGCTTTTTAGCACTAATTTTGGTTATTTTTCTCCCTAAGGACCACAATTCGTGATGCATACATTCTTCACATTAACATACGCCAGTGATAGTAAAATTTCGTTGATTCATTTCATCGTTGTAGTCTCTTGATCGTGGAATCTCCTGATGCGATATAGTAAATATCAACGAGGTGCTAGTTCATGAAGTGATTTCCACCATTATTTGTATCTTTTGTCAACGTCGAGTAAGATTACTGAGCCACTTATGCTGAATTGAGAATAAAGACTCCCTAAAGGATTCGGTACGGAGAATTTATCTCTGGCAACAGAACTAAGGTCCATTCTTTTGTTATAAAGATTTCCACTATTGTAACTTAATGGCATTAGACATGGATACATTAGACTTCGGCTGATAAGACTTGTTAAAGATGGATCAACTGAATTATTAAAGAAGAACACACTAGACTTCTACTCGACTGATAAGACTTGTTAAAGATAAATCTAACTGAATAGGAAAAATGCCTTAGATAAAAGGAAGCAGGGGTGGTTCAACCCTCACCCCCCCCACCCTTAGTAAATTAGAGCATGATATGTACTACCTAGAAGCATGTAAAAAAGTTGATAACTCCCCCCCCCCCCATTCCTTATTTAATGGTTTACTCAAAAATCACATTAAAAATTTAACGAAAAAGGAAGAAATAATCTATTTTAAAATTTCTAAGTAAACCTCCGCCTTTTATTTTAAAAAACCCACATATTTACAGTCTTAGTTTAGCAATCTGACACTAGACAGGCACACGCGAAGCTGACACTAGACGGATACCCAGGAAGCGTCTTATGGAGCGTATCAAGGCGGTCGCTAACTCTACCGTCTCTAAAGAATAACCGACAATCTTAATGTCAATACTATTTAATTCACACGATTCATCAATTCATCAACAGAAATATCACACCGTATTTCACTGGCTGCTAACTCATTCAATAAATTATCAAATATCTGACATTCAAAAACACTAAGAAATAACATAAAACTTAAACTCTTCAACATTCCAACACTAACATATGGATGCAAAAGTTGAAAAGCAATATCAAACCTAGAAAAAAGACTAAACACCTTTGAAAATAAATGTCTTAGAAGGTTACTGGATATACGTTGGTCAGACTTCAAATCAAACACAGTTGTCAGACAAGAATCAAAACAAGAATATGCATCCACTTATATTAGAAAGCGTCGCTGGAATTACATCGGACACGCGCTACGAATGGATACCTAAAGACTCCCCTGTCAAGCTTTGATGTGGTCAACAAAGGGCAAGAGAAAACAAGGAAATCACAAAGAAACTTTTGAACTATTACAAGAGAACGTTGCACCATCGGAATCAGAAACAATGAAGATCTAAAGCAAATTGCAATCAAACGAGAGACATGGAAATCTATGACATCCGCCCTATGTGCCGTCTTTGGTCCTAGAGGAATAACTAACTAATTAATTCATTAGACACAGTATATCCATGAATCGTCTCACTAGATACAGTTTCTATAAAAAGTCACCGAATACAAATGTCTACCAGTTGTCTTACATTAAAAGTTTGTCAATATTTCTACCTATTGTCATTACAGTTCAGATTATTGAAATATTTTACTGTAATATTTTTAATAAAAAACAAATACTGTTATTATTGAAGTTATTTTATACTGTAGTTCCTTTTATATCTTAGATACAAGAATATAACATTATCGCCGTATTTCTCATTGACCATCGGTGGTACAACTTAGGGGTTTCTTTAAATAGCTGAACTCTCACAGACTATATTTTATTAGAGGACTAGACATCAATTTTGTTAGGATGGATCACTTTAGTAGAAGTTTACCGTTAAAAAATGACATTAATAGGACTTCGTAGACACTGTTTTTGATTTCTGATATCATTTTTTTCACGGTAACTGTGAATTTTGAAGACCTTATGTCACAACCGCAGCTAAGCTGTAAACCGTGACACAACTCATTCCGTTCTCCGGACTGCATCCTGCTAAGCTGCAGGAGTTTGAGAACGAACGCAGAAGAAGAAGATGTTATGTCATAAATATCTTCGCTTGCAAAGATAACACCATTAACAATTACAAAATTCGGGATAGGCCTATGTTTCAATAGCAAATACGCGTGATATGTTATATTCACATATTCTGTTATATGTTAGCACAAGGTCTCCAACATCTCATAAATTCCATCAAAGAACAGTGAAATACAAAATCTATTTTTTTAAACAACTCGTAACTGCATTATTTCATGTGAAGGAGTACAGGGTTGCTTCCTATGGGATGTGGACATAAAGACTGCCTTGCCATAGCAGACGGCGCGACATGTATACAGGAAGGATTTTGATTGTACTTCATAGAGAAAAAATTTCCTGACCCAACCGTGGATTTAACGCGGGACCTCAAGGAAATGAGAACGGCGTTCTAACCACACGAACGAAAGTACGACCACAATTATGACAAGCAACAAAACCACTAAATAGTTCTGTCTTGTTCAATAACAAAGAACTAGTGAGAGTTACCAGTTTCAAATACCTTGGTTTTATTCTAAGCAGAAATGTGGATGGATAATAAAGAAGTCAAACGCAGGTTGGTCATTGCACAAAATTCACTGATGCAAATAGAAAAAATATTGTGGGGTGTAACAAAATAACTCAACTAACTTTTTTTAGAACTTGCACATTTCAAGTTATAATATATGGATGTGAATCATGGATAAAATGGTTCAAAAGGCATTGAAGATTGACCTCATTTGTACTCGGATTACCTCATATATGCTCCGTCGCTCTCATCGAAGGACAATTACCAATAAAATGAGAAACAAAACTGTAAACATTTACAAGAAAATGTTACAGAAGAGTGTAGCGCATGACCGAGAGGTTAGAGCGTTAGTCTAACACTAATGAGGTCTCGAGTTCTATCCGCGGTAAGGAATGGATTTTTATCTGTCGGAGGGTAAATTAAAAAACTCACCCTGGACATGACGTAGAGATATCAAGAACACGCGGTCTTTATGACAAAGCTACTACATCTTTCCCTGCAACTCCTTAACGGGAAGCATCCAGTATTTGTGAGTTAAAGAAGAGTCCCCCAGAACACCATGGACTAAACAAATGACCAATTGGGACATTCTTAGTTCTGAGAGATACTATGCACTAAACAGATGACCAAGTGGGGCATTCTGAAAGTATTGAAAGTAAAAGAATGTTGGCTAAAAACACGATTCTATCAAACAAATTACAATATTTTGTGATTATCAAATGATATTACAGACTTGAGAGAGAAAAATTGAGGTGGGGGGGGGGGATGATGCCAAGCAGGGCAACGAAAATAAACGCCAGCGGACAAAACAATGGGAGTAAGATATTATTAAAGACCACACAAGTAACACGACATTAACAGAGGCGGTAAGATTAGCTTAAATAGGCGACAATTTCAAAAGACTTTTCTTATATTTTATTTTATATTCCAATGTCCGGTGACATTTTCTAATTACAAAACGAATGAAGTTCTATACTTATCTATACATGAGATATGTTCTGATGCAATGTCCTTGATGTTATATGTGCATTATGTTTGATATGTTATATTTATGATATGTTCTTATATGTTATAGTATCATAGTTGCTTAGCTAAGAAATGTTATAGTTATAATATGTTATATGTAAGAAATGTTATAGTTATAATATGTTATATGTAAGAAATGTTATAGTTATCGAAGCACTAGTGAATGATGACAACAACGTATTTCTCGCTTTTAGGAACTGTCCACATAAATTACATCAACAAAAAAGTTTGTCACTTTTTACCCCCTACCACTCACTGTCAACAACTTCAGGAGTTCAGGACCCCTGCTTAATAATGTCAATATTTGTTACCACTTATCTTCCTCGATAATCTTTTTGTAATACAAAGTGCGGAAAAACTATTTTGTTTATATTTTCGACAAAAATGTAAAAGTTTAAACCATTTAATTGGTGTATAAAATATGTTTTTGATGCCAAATCTGGTCAACTCCCGCTCCTTTGTCAACGACTAGCAAACTTGTTCAGACCTCCTTCGCTAATTGTTGATGTAATTTATCGATAGCCCCCTTACTGAAATCATGGCAACTCTAGCAAACCTTTTGACAGATACAAAGTGTTTCATGCAGATATAAAGTGTTTCGTACAGATACAAAGTCCATCCTTGCAGAAGTCCATGTCAACTCAAGTTTTATGTCCAATTCCTTCACATACATAATCACATTCTTCTTGATAACATATGTCATCATATTCTGATCGAGGAAAGATTGCAACTAACTACTTTACCCATCAGAAATACAGATTTTAGAATATTTCCAACTTAAACACATTCACATTTCCAGTATACGGTCGTTTCCCGACACAATATTACTTACACAGAACACAAGTTTCATTAAATGTTGCGATCAATTCACAGTTAAATTTTCCCAACACCAAAGTTTTACCTTTTAATATTTAAAATGACCAACTTCACAGGCGGTTGGTTTTAATTTCTTCAAAAATCTTCAAATGTTTGCTACCAATTTCTATAGAACACTTCTATGTGAAGTGTCTTTTATAGAACGTTGTTCTCATTGTCATTCTATAAGACTCGATTCTATACAAGCTGTCCAGCCTCTTCCATTGTCATGTTCGCTAAGTCTTTGATATCCTGTGTCCATCGTAGTCTTGATCTGTCTCTTGTTCTCTTACCCGGAACTTTCTCTTCCATGATTAATCTTTCTAAAACATTGTGTCTTTTTTATATGTCCGAAAATATGTTAGCATGTGTTTTTGTGATAGTTTTCAGGATCTAATCTTCTTCTATGTTCAGGTCATCTGCATGGCTCGTCTTTCTCTCCATGATATTTTCAAGACCTTTTTATAAAATTTCACTTCAAATGCCAAATATTACCTTTTCCATTGCGGATGTCATTGTCCACGTCTCACAACCATATGTTGCAACTGGTAAGATATAGCTTCTTAATAGTTGTAACTTTGTTTTTCTGTTTGCCCCTAGCTATTGCTAATCTAGGTTTAATGCAGGGATCGGTGACCAAATAACGCGACAACGGTCCAACATTTTAATTTCATGTTATTGCAATGAGCTTCCGTGACTCGGAGATTTTAAAAAGTTGTTACTAAGGATACCAATCTAGCAATTTGCGTGCAACGCACAGTCCATCCACCCTCCACTCAGTGTGTAGCGTGCATAAAGGGCGATGGGGGCTCATCGCCAAAAGCGTAGAGCTCTGGCTGTATCGGTATATGCGTCTTTATCGGAATTTTATAAGTTTTCGGGAGTGTTACAGGCCCACAAGAAGCATTACTTTCAATACTGCAACGATTAAATCATAAAGACCATGTTTGACATTGGTAGCAGAGTGTTGGTATACAAATTTGTAGATATTATCTGTTTTTGTGTGTGTCAATCTTGATCTTTGGGTGAAGAAGTAATGGTGAACCTGGTACCGTGTTCCTATTTCTCTGTATAGTCTTAAATGCTGCCTAGATATCTAAATTCTTTGGCTTTATTATATTTATTATTATATCCATTGGTATTGCAGACTTGCTAATTTTCATAACTTCTGGGGTTTTTTTTACATGAATTTTCATGTTGTGCTTCTGACATGCTAATAGTAATGTATTGATGCTTAAGAGTACTGCAAGTAAAATGGTGCGGTCACCTTATGAGAATGAAACCAAACCAAATACCAATAAGAACATATAACAAAAGAATATGCGGACGTAAGACCAAAGGTAGACCAGGAAAACGGTGGATAGAAAACATCAAGATAGCCTTGAACAAACATGGAATAAATGCAATCACGGCAACACATCTGGCCTTGGAACGACAGTTTAAGCTCCCAACCTACGTTTAATGGCAAGTGTGAATGCGATCAATCATCATTCACCTGGGGAAAGACAATAGACAATAGACAACTACGACAACATGCGCGGTTTGGACATGTATGATGACATGATTCCTTATACAATAAATAAAAAAACATGGAGACAAGGAGAAATTTTTCCTCACTTGCCCCACCTTTGAAGATAGAAGTAGACTGAGAACTCTGTGAATTGATGCATCCAATTTGGTACACATACGACGTTGGCGGGCTGTGGATGTATTGATACATCCAATGTGGTACACATACGACGCTGGCGGGCTGTGGATGTATTGATACATCCAATGTGGTACACATACGACGCTGGCGGGCTGTGGATGTATTGATATATTTCCCTTTTCCTGATGGCTGAGCCAATCACATAAGTCATGATTAGTGATGTTCAGAACCGACTGTGGTGCGCCCAGAGCATTCCATAACAATTCTTTCTCTTTCAGCAGATGGTGAAGGCTGTGTATGCTGATGGTCCCCGTAGCCAGTTAATTGTATATCATCCTCACTATATCCCTGTTACCAGCATTCTCTTCCTGAATAATTTAAAACTCCTTCAATACTTCACTTCATTAAAACCCTAGATTGTGTTCACAATTTTAACGATTTTTTCCCTTTAAAGCCATATATTTTTTGAAGAATCCTTATAATTTACCAGATGATACCTGATTTGTATCATATTATACTTGCATTTAAATTTATAAAAACAATTTCTGCCAATAAATTATGTTAATACAATATAATTGTGTATTTTACAAGTTGTATTTTATTGTTTAGTTTCACTTGTGTTAGTTTTACAAAGATTAAATATTTAGGATTGATACTACTTTAGTTTACTTGCGCAACCACGCATTTGGTTGCGTCTTGGGTCTCACCAATGGCCCACTAGACAAACCACCCATGCAACAGAAAACCTTAATGGATTACATGCCGTTATATTGAGGTTATCTTCTTAGAGAAGCTTCACGGCACGTCATCTATACAATTATGCTTTTATTTTGTTGTTGAAATGTGTTTCATGTTTACCTAACTATATTTGTATGCACCCTCTGTGGTTGGGAGGGAGCCAGATATGTACTCTGCAGCACTGGGGAGGAGGAAACTGACAGCAGTTTTTTCCTATGGCTGAAACCCATCATAGAGGCACAGTGACTCAGGACGTGACAATCCTTTTGACTTGAACATTTGGTTGCGTGCCTGGAGCAATAAAGAAGTTCGGCACAATCAGTAGTCAATTGGTGGCGGGGAATGATCACTGTGAACCCTATCTTGGCTACAGTGGCTAGGAGCAGTGCATAGGTTGAAACCTACCTTCCTGGAGGTGTGATAGTTATTCTCTGGCTCTGTCCCGGGGTGGGCCGAAAATCCACAGACAATAATCCCAGAAATATAATGCCATCTAATGGCATTAGGTCAAAGGGCATGAGCCCATGGACAGCTGTATCAGCAACCAACCAACCAACCAACCAATCAACTTGTGCATCCAGTGTTTGTAAAAATATACTCTTTACAGTATAAAACACATTTATAGAGAAAAGGGTGCCACCATATTCAGAGAAACATTTATAGAAAATGGTGCCAGCGTATTCAGAGAAACATTAATATACAACTTTTCTGAAAATGTGCTTACACATTATGTAATCAATCAATCAATCAAGTGCCATGCCGAATGGCGTAGGCGATCATGTTTCTCCTCAACTCCTTGTCTCTTGTGTTATCAATAAGCTCGGTTGGCGAACCTATACTGTGCCACAGTACTAATCCATCTAGCATCTTCTCTCTTTGTCGTCCCCTGTCTTTTCTCCCCTTGATCTTTATGGATTATGCGTACTTGAAGCTAATGCACTTGAAACATCCAGCAATAAAAGTTTTATCATGGAAAAACTTAGTGTAATTTGTGGTTAATATCAGTTTTATCCACCTTGGTGTCATCATTCAAAATATGCATATATATATATATATATATATATATATATATATATATATATATATATATATATATATATATATATATATATATATATATATATATATATATATATATATATATATATATATATATATATATATATATATATATAATGATATATTCTTTCCAGGATCCTGTCTTTATTGAGGATACTCTCAACGTCTCTCTGTACCGGGTAAGCAGGCCTGCATTGGCCAGAGACATGTTCATATATTCTTGGATGTCGTTGGTCCATTGTTTTCTTGATCTTCCACTTCTCATCCCTGGCACGCTCCCTCCAGAATCAGCCTTTCTTTACGAACATGTCTCTTTTAAAATTGGTAGCATATCCTATCCAGGACGTAGCTATCAACCCAGCATTTGTTGGCTGTGGTGATTTTCTAGGCAATATAAATACGTTCAGTTGCCATTGCTTTCTGAACGGTCCAGATGCACAATTGCCTGTGGTGAGGATCGAACTCGGTACCTTTGCCGTCACAGACGCGTTCTGTACCACTTCGCCACAGAGCCGGACTTTAAGTGTGCAAAATACTGTAATTCCCCTTTATGATGGTATTTAGAATTCACCCTTTATTTAGTTTCAGTGCACACACACACACACACACACACACACACATATATATATATATATATATATATATATATATATATATATATATATATATATTACACCTTGCTCGCCTCACTTCGACTTTACCCTCAAGTAATGTCTTCAATAAGGTCTTTTAATGTATCCAAAATATTGTATTTACTTGATTTTTATTTCCTTTAATAATTCTGTCTTCATATTAAGTGTTATTAAAACCTCTTGTTTGATTTCTTCTCTTTCCATTATGTTCTCCCTTTTCTTCTATACATCCACATCGCAGGCATCAATTCTGTCTTCTAATTATTGTAACATGTTCTCTAATTCTGTGTTCTGTCTTCTAATTATTGTAACATGTTCTCTAATTCTGTGTTCTGTCTTCTAATTATGGAATTCAAAATTCCCTATCACGTGTTTTTATTAACAGACTATATCTGATAAAGGTACCGAGTTCGGTCCTCACCACAGGCAATTGTGCATCCGGACCGTTCAGACAACAATGGCAACCTACTAAACGTATTTATATTGCCTAGAAAATAACCACAGCCAACAAATGCTGGGTTGGTAGCTACGTCCTGGATAGGATATGCTACCAATTTAATATCTGATGAGTAAACTCAAACCTTCGTGTGATATGTAAATACGATTGTTGTTACGTTTCACACAGTTACCTTGTATTGATAGTCTGTGGACGAGAGATTTAACCCCTACGTCCCCACATATTTTTTCATATGAGAAGTTTCTATGAAAAATCTAGAAAAAGATGAAGTTTACTTGGAGAAATGCTGTAAACAATTTCAAATACAGATAAATGGAGAATAGTAGAGCAAAGTTTATGAACCTGCTATGAAATCTTCTGATCAATGATTAACATACAAGTTTAGTATCGCATGTGTTTGCCAGGGTCCGAGAGGGGAGCAAAGAATAGCAATACTTGTTACCTTCCTTGCATGCCGTAAGAGGCGAATAAGGAGTTTATTGGGTGGACTTGGCTGTCCCTACCAGTATAGAGTCAAAATGATACAAAGCCATGCTGAATTCGGATATGTCAGGATGAAAGACATGAAATAATGAATGGTATCACTTCTTCTTCTTCAGCATGCCTTATCAGACTCCCGCTGGATGTCCCCTTCAGCATGCCTTATCAGACTCCCGCTGGATGTCCCCTTCAGCATGCCTTATCAGACTCCCGCTGAATGTCCCCTTCAGCATGCCTTATCAGACTCCCGCTGGATGTCCCCTTCAGCATGCCTTATCAGACTCCCGCTGGATGTCCCCTTCATCAGGAATATGGTCCCACTAGATTTCCAGCAGGATCTAATCCCGAGAACAGAAATGCGCTGTGTCGCAGTTTTACTTGTGTCAGTAGCCGGACAAATCCGTCTTCGGTGGAGTATTGCATCTGATATGCAATTATTCAATGAATAATGATTAACATACATGTTTAGTATCCAACCATTTCATAACAAACATTTACCTATTTGTTGTGATCAATTTTGAAATTCTGAGCGCGAATGTGACAGTCAAATTCAAAATGGACTAATTTATTTTGTAATCTGCAAAAATGAATGTTTACATCATGAAATGAATACCGATGGTAATAATTCAACGGTTAATACCTGTAAAAAATCAAGTCATAGACTACTTCTTAGATTCCTTCTCTTGTCTTTTGTACAGCTGTTTGGAAGTCATCTCTGGGGAGTGTCCAGTAATAGTCAGCCATCTTTGTAGTTGACCATTCTCCCTGGCATCTTTTTTCTATTGTTGCGATATCTTAATGAAAACGTTTGCCGTGTTCATCACTAACCATTCCACAGTTCTCAGGAAAGAAATCCAGATGGGAATGAAGGAAGAGGATATTAAGAGACAAATTGCAGCCAAGTATCTGATACTTCATCACCTTGTCCTCTACTAGTTCTTCGTAGTTTTCTGCTCTAACATTGTCGAGAAAGTTGGTTTGACAGTAGGAGAAAAGCATTGCATGCTTGTTTCGCATCACCATGCAGTAGATTGTTGAACCGGAAATCTTTTAAGAACTCCAGAATGTGAGAACCCATAAAAACTGTCTCTTTAATTTTTGCTTCAATGAATCGAGGAAATTTTAGTTCACGGCTTTCGCGAATTAATTTGGTGAAGTGGTGGTAGCAGGCTTTTGTGAGACTAGATCAGAGCTGAGTGCTGGATATTCTTCTCTCCAACTACCATATTTTATCTGCAAATCCATTCCTTCCGCAAGTAGTGCAATTACCATGCTCAGCTATCCCACTCATATAAAAAGCACATGTTTTTTGTATATCCCTGCTGCAGTCCCATTAAAATGGCAACTACCTTCAAATCACCACATAGTTGCCAGCTGTAATTGTTATACTCAATGTAATTCAGTATCTGTTTAAAGTTACCGTATGTCTCTTCCATGTGGACAAAATGCGCTACTGGAATAGATGGAAGACGGTTTCCATAGTGCAAAAGCGCATCCTTACTCCTCCTATTCGATGAGTCTACAAATAGTCTCCACTATTACGGGTCATGAGTTATTTTAAAGGCATTCATGAGGCTGTCAATATCGGAACAGAATACCAGATTACTTTACTTTCTGAAGAGAAGCTCTAACTGCTGGTGGCGGTTTTTTATGAAGTAATTCTGACATCTTCTAGGAGATTCTATTGTTAGAATCTGAGAAATTAAACCGAACCGAGAAAATCTCCATTGTTCTTGGATAAATCCAAATCATGAACCAGGCCATTTAGTTCTTCGTGTGTTATTCTGTGTGGAGTTGATGATACACAGCAAAGAAAATCTGGATAACTGCATGCTGACAGACAAGGAGAAGAACAGGTCCGCTCACGCGTGTCCTCATCAGATGAATCAAGAGAATATTCTACTAGAGGTTCTGGAATAGGAAGTTCCTCACCATCTGGAACTGGTCTCAATCCAGACGGAATGTTTGGGTAGACTATTATCGACTTCTCTTGCGTCGCTATTCCACCGAAAAGAAGAGGAACCAAGCAGAAGCAAGAGTCAGTTACATGGTTGTTTGGCTCTCTCTACACCATAGAGACTGTAAATAGCATTGATGGTCTTTTGTCATTCAACCACTGTGATAGCTGTGGTGTACATGTAGCACATCATGTGCGGTACGTAAGACTTGTCTTGGTCAATGTGATTCTAAACATTATTACAATCGGCGCACTTATTATTCCCAGTCAATGTTATACTAAAGATACTCAGTATAGGTTCTCTGGTTCCTTTGTTTTTCCTAAATCCGAATTACTCGTCACTTCAATGTACAACTTGTTTTTAATTCTTTCAAGCAATATCTTGAGTAATATTTTGGCCACACGACTCATCAAACATATTATTCTATATTCTATACAGACCACATCACTAGGCATCTTAGGTAGTGGTATAAATATTGATGATTTCAGGCCTTTATGTCTGTGGTCTGTTTCATATATGTCATTGCAAAGTTCTGTGATAGTTTCCACCCCAAATGCATCTATAGTTTTCATTATGTCTGCTGTTATGTTGTTGAAGCCTGCAACCTTTCCACATTTTATTGATTTTATTGCATTTTCTTTTTCTGCTTCTAGTATTGCTGGTCCATCATTGTTGTATATTGTAGATTTTTGTTCCTTTGGTTATATACTTACATCTTGTAAGTAATTCTGTTTTATGAAATATACCTTTATCTTCAATAATCTTCAATGGCTGCCACCCCCATTTATAGGATATTTCTTATTTGTGATCTGTCTTATCTCCTTGTGTATTTCTTTTGTCTTCTGTTTTAATGACATCGTCTCTAAATCCTGAAATTTGGCGCCCTATGAGGGGATTTTATTTTTCTCTATAATAAACATCAAATATTCATTTCGACATAAAATACCAGTAAAACATCTTATACAACTTAAACTTATGACATAAATTTTCACGGTATACATAATTTGTGATTTAAGTATAGGACTACTCTGCATCGTGTTCGCTACAGTTCTGTGTTTGGTTGTTGGCAAGTATAGTATTGAAACTGTCGACTGATTGAGAGGGGATCTTGTCAAATTTTATTTCCAGATCAGAAATGAGGAAAGAAACAGTTCATAATCTAAAAGTGATAGGAGTTATTCTTGGTGGAATTCTGACAAATATTCCTCTAGGTATTGGATATTACTATGGGAATTTATTAACATATACCGATTCTTATTTTATTCGTTCTATTGGCAAGGAGAATCATACTACAGGAACAATGTGGATGGTGACCGCCTGGGCATCTATAACATCAATTGGTTTCCTTATATCAGGAATAATTTCTAAAATTATAGGATTACGGTTAACTTTGTTGATGGGAATGTTGATGGTTAATTTAGGAGTCTATACAAGTTTCTTTACACTTCAGTCAAGTTTCTGGTCCTTGCATATAACACTTGGTGTTATGACAGGGATGGGTACTGGTTTTTGTTATGCTACTGTTCTACTGTATACTGCATTATGGGTCAAACAAAGAACTGGTTTTGCTTCAGCGATTGTGTCTTCTGCTTTGGGTGGAGGAAGCTTTATCTTCAACTTAGCAGCTACAATTTTTATTAACCTGGAAAATTTGACACCAGATATTTTTGTAGGTGAAAGCAAATATTTTTCGCAAGATGAAATAATTAACCGTGTGCCATATGTTTTTCTTGTGCTTGGTGCTATGACAACCGGCTGCCATATCGTAGGTTTTTCTCTTATAAGAGATCATCCTGATTTTGTTAAACACAATGCCAAGAAGAATTCTCCTAACAATATTGTATTGATTGACAAATCTAGAGGGAATACAATCAGCAGAGACACACATAACATCGAACAATATGGTGCAACAGATAGCATTGACATGACAGTCATGAACTCAGATAAACACGAGAAATGTGTATCTGATAATATAGAGGCAGGTCAGAGCAACGGATCTATAACTTCTGCAGAGCAAACTCAAGTTTCCAGATTTATACCACTAGATGCACTTCGAACCAGAACGTTATATATATTAGGAATTTCACTATCTTTAATGATGATTGGTTTTGTCATAGAAACCAGTGCTTATAAACAGTTTGGAGTTTTGTATTTTAATGATGATTATTTTTTAGCCAACATTGGTGTAGGAGTAAGTATTGTTGTATGTTTGAGCAGGATTATCTGGGGAATTACAGTTGACAAATTCGACATAAAACATGCACTGATTTATGGGACATCTGTACATTCCATTATTGTTGTGTTTTGGTTCTTTACTCCCCTGGCTGACAAGTGGTTTTATTTTGTGTGTACTTTGGCGATCCAAGCAACCCAAAGTGGTGCTTTTATTGTTTATCCCATAGCCGTTCTACGGTTCTATGGTCACGAGCACTATATGATAATCTATGGAATTATAGCGATCTTTGGCGTCGTTACTTACTTCATTACTCCTGCTCTAGCTCAGGTAATTGTTTCAAACCTAGGCTGGTATTGGTTATTCTTTTTTGTCTCAGGGACAAGTTTTATTGCACTAATTTTGGTTCTTTTTCTCCCTAAGGATCCTAATCCGTGATGCATACATTCTTCACATTTACATACGCCCAGTGTTAGTAAAATTGAGTGTATTCATTTCATGGTTGTACTCTTTTGATCGTGGAATGTCCTGATGTGATATAATAACTATCAACGAGGTACTGGTTCATTAAAAAATTTCCACCATTACTAGTATCCTTTTTCAACGTTGAGTAAGATTACTGAGCCACGTATGCTGAATTGAGAATAAAGACTCCCTAAAATATTCTCTACTTAGAATCTATCCATGGCAACAAAACTAAGATCCATTATTTCTTATAAACATGTCTAAAAATGTAACTTAAAGGCATTATACATGGATACAGTAGACTTCGACTGATAAGACTTGTTAAAGATAGATTTAACTGCATAAGAAATAGGCTTTAGATAAAAAAATAAAGGGGAGTTGTTCAATCCTCGACCCCCGAGCTATTAGTAAATCAGAGCATGCTAATTAGTACTTGGAAGCAAGAAAAAAGTGGATAACTTTTCCTTCCCCTTAATTAATTGTTTCCCACAAAAATTGACACAAAATACCGTTACGAAAATAAAGAATTGCCATATTTAAAGTAAACCTCCCACTTTAAAAAAAAAACTATCAACGGAGCGTAGGATGCTGACACTAGACAGGCACACATGAAGAATCTGATGGAGCGACCAAGGCGGTCACTAACTCTACTGTCTCTAGAGACCAACTAACAGAATGTCAATACTATTAATTTACTAGATAACAGTATATCAATGAATCGTCTCACTAGATAACAGTATATCCATGAATCGTCTCACTAGATACAGTTTCTATAAACAGTCACTGAATACAAATGTCTACCAATTGTCTTACATTAAAATGTTGCCAATATTTCTACCTATTGTCACTACAGTTCAGATTATTGCAAAGTTTCCCTGTAATATTTTAAATAAAAAACAAATACTGTTATTTTTGCAGTAATATAGTATTGTAGTTCATTTTATATCTTAGGTACAAGAATAAAACATTATCCCCGTATTTTTCATTGACCAACGGTACAACTTAGGGTTTCTTTAAGCAGCTCAACTCCCACAGACTATATTTTACTAGAAGACCAGACATCAATTTTCTTATGCTGGATTACCCTTGCAGAAGTTTGAAGTAAAAAAAAAAATAATGACGTTAATAGGACTTTGTACACACTGTTTTTGATTTCTGATGTATTCTTTTTCCCAGTCACTATGAATTTTGAAGACCTTATGTCACAACCGCATCTAAGCTGTAAACCGTGACATAACTCATTCCGTTCTCCGGACTACATCTGACTAAGTAGCAGGAGTTTGAGAACGAACGCAGAAGAAGAAGTTTTGCCCTAAATATCTTCAATTGCAAAGTTAACACCATTAACAATTACAAAATTCGGGATAGGCCTATGTTTCAATTGCAAATATGCGTGATATGTTATATTCACATATTCTGTTATATGTTAGCACAAGGTCTCCAACATCTCATAAATTCCATCAAAGAACAGTGAAAAACATAACCTATATCTGAACGAAAGTACCACAACAATTATAACAAGCAACAAAACCACTAAATTGTTCTCAGTCTCCATCAATAACAAAGAACTAGAGCGAGTTACCAGTTTCGAATACCTTGGTTTTATTCTAAGAAGGAAACTGGATTGATATGAAGATATGAAGATTGATATATATAGCGAGAACAATAACATTGTATCTTCCACGACACCCGTAAAGGAGAAAAGAGGAAGGAAAGAAGAAGAAGAATCTTGAAAAATGGCTCAAAAGGCATTGAGAATTGACTTCACTGTCCTCGGATTACCTCATATATGCTCCGTCGCTCTCAATGAAGGACAATTAGCATTAAGATGAGAAAGAAAACTTAATCATTTAAAAGATAATATTACAGAAGAGTCCACCAGACTACATTGGACTAAACAGATGACAAATTGGGACATTATGATAGATACCATGGATTAAACAGATGACAAATTGGGACATTATGATACACACCATGGATTAAACAGATGATCAAATGGGATGGTGGAAAAGAGATGGTCAACAAGACTATGAAAACCCTTATCCATGGCAACCACCTTCCTACCACTTCCAAGGCTTTTTGCATCGATAAAAGCTGTTTAGGCAGACATGTTTTCTATATGCTGCCCAAAATCCACAAGTAATTTAATCCAGACAGATCTATTATCTCAGCCTGCTCCATTCCCACTGAGCGCATCTCCGATTTCCTTGACAGCATTTTCCAGCGCTTAGTCGAACAATTTCCTTCAATCTTGAAAGACGCCAAACATGCCCTGGCCAGTTTTTCTTCTGTGCAGTTATCTTCTGACCGTAACTGTCGTCTGTTCTTGCTTGATGTTTGCTCTCTGTACACTTCTATACTCCATGCATAATCTCCACCACTAGTTTGTCTAGTTCTCGGTCGGAGTGGTCTTTGTCTTTATTCATTTTTTTCTGTCATTTGCGTCATCATTTTGTTCATTTCGGTTCTACCTATATTTACATTTTTTCTGTACTTCCTGTTCTTATCCTTCCGGTATCTCACATCCATATTTTACTCGAACACGTTTGATGTGGCTACTCGTCGCTTTTTTAATGTTATGTGCGTTTCTTGATAAAGACGTTTCGATTTGAAACGTTGATTATGTCCTGTGTATTATCATTTGTAAAATTATATCCTATGTTTTTTTTAAATATATATTATTTCGCGTAAGCATCCGACAGTGATAGTGTGTTAGTCGTCGTTCAGTAGAACTTCATTACCTGTTTCCCACGTGAGTACTATTTCCATACAGTTTTACAATCACAATTACCCTTTATTGATTGTTGCTAAAAGTGAAAATTTAGGAAGGAGCAGAAGAATGATGGTCAACCAGCAGAGGACCGGTACTGTCAGCAGATGTTTAATGGTGGATACACTCAGGATGAGATCGGAGCAACTATGGACGTGTCCAGTTTGCAGTGATGATGATCCTACGACTAACTGTCATGTGACGTAATCCTTCCAGAATGTTTTCTTCCCAATGAACTCTCTGAACCCCTCACTGTCTTGGGCGAAGCGGTTTGCCTTTTCTAGCGATGCGGCTTGCATTTTCTAGTGATATATTCATGTTATCTTTAATGTCAATCCATCGTCTTCTTGGTCTGCCCTTTCTCTTCATCCCAGATACTCTTACCTCCATTATTTATCTTTCTAAACATTTGTGTCTCTTTATATGACCAACCAGGTGTAGTTTTATTTTTGTTATTGTGTTTAATAACCAAGACTCTGGATTACGACTAACTAACGGATATATTCCAGAGTATCAGATCTGGGTTAATGTGGCGCATAATTAGTGCAAAGGAAGTTTCAAAATGACAATGCAGATTGCAAACCTAGCAAATGCTAATTAAAAACATAACACAATTCTAATAGCAAAAATCAAAGATACATACAACAATGCACATACACTAGTACATCACATGAAAGCTATACATTGTGTGCGTTTGTATTTGTGTGAGGAAATATTTGATTGATAATACATGTTCAATTAAGTTTAGCTATTTGTTTCTAAATTGACCATTGTTGGGTAGAATAGTCACAGTATTACCAGCAAGAGAAAATATAATTTTATTATAGAACTGAGACCAAAGTTGGTAATATTCCCTAGGAAATAAACATTATACGTGTATCTTCTTCTCTGCTCATACTCAAATTCCTGCAGATTTGCAGGATGTTGCCTGATGAACAGAATGCGTGTTATCATGCACAGTTATCCAAGTCTTTCTTAATGACCTGTTATTGTCCTCGATGTTTAGGCCGACATTAATCTTGCAAGATACCGATGATGATAATAATAATGACTATTATATTGATAATGAAATCCTGAGAGAGTGTGAGTTTATCATTCATGTTTCCTTTCTCTGGCAGTGAAGTTGTACTTACAACATCATATGTATATGTGGTGAAAACCTTACTTTTCTTAGAGCCTGCTTTTTCGTTATTGAAATATATAGATGTGAATATTGAAATGTAATTACTTTTCAAATTCAATTATTATTACCAAATTAAAATATGATTAAAAGAATGTATGATTCTAGTTCATTGTACATTTTTCTTAAATTGATTTAAATTAAATGTTTTCATTTGTTACTTTTATTTGTTGTTACTCTCTTATGTAACTATGACTGCAGTGTTATCATTATTCAGTGTTTCTGTTACTCTCTTCCACAGTTAGTCATTATATTATTCTCTTATGTACCTATCTATTAAGTGTTTCTGTGACTCGGTGCTACTTTCTTCCTTAGTTACTTTGTGTTATATTTGTGTTTTCATCAGAAATTGTATTAATTTTAATGTTGTCCCCATTAGCACAATATCACAATGTCTGTACAATTTTCAATCACATTTTATAAAACACCCCTGTCTCCTGCAATCTACATCTTTGCAACATCTGTAGAATATGTTCTTACCCCTTAATATCAGAGGGCATGAGATTCCAAAAATTTGGTAAGCAGATGACACAGACCAAATAATCAAGTAGTACCACATACATTGAACAATAGTACCTTCGTAAAATACAGGTGTTTAGAACGTTCACTTAGACACGACGGACTATTACTAAAACTAGGGGGTTATGGTGTGCACACAAGAAAACATACACATTACAGTACACAAAACATTTTCAACTTTTCGACCAAAAGTTTTTTATCAAGATACTCACAAACATCAAAAGACACCGAATAGAAACGACCACAAAACCCAAACGTGTTCAATCGAAATATGGAAGTGAGATGCCGGAAGAACATGAAGTACATAAAAAATGTAAATATAGGTGGACACGAAACGAACAAAAAGATGACGTAAATGACCGAACAAAATGAATAAAGACAACTCGCCCAACTAGACAAAATAGTAGTCGGAATTTAGTTCAAAAGACTTGAGGGTACAAAACTAAAAAATAAGACGATTTTCTAGAGCGTACCAAGATATATCATGGGTGGTGCAGTAACTGATGGCAGTGATCTGAATATCAAGAGCACCATGATACCAAAGTCGTTGAAGTGTGTGGCAACAGGAGTAGGTGTTCTGTGCGTGATGCCATGAAGATAGTTACAGAAGTCGTAGCTCAATCTTAAGCCGGTTTCCCAGATGTATTGCTTGCTCCAGCGTTTACATATATAACATTACGTAAATAACGTTACGAGATTCACACGTGGCGGCCTCATCGATGGAGAAAGTTGTCTTGGGAAATTAAATGGAGCGCATCTGAACCACATAAGAACATATATAGAAACGGCCACGTGAGCAACGAACAGTACCACAATGATCGGGAACAGAAGACTTAGGGTGGCTATGGACCAAGATGTCCTTCAGATTTTTGTCGCGCCTATAGTCCACCGGAGATAAGGTAAGAACAAGTTTAACTCTCTCAGAAGAGGAGGAAGAACCCTGAGAGTTAGTCAAGGTATCGATGCGATATAGCTGGCGTACGCAGAGTCAAGCGGATGAAAGAATGCTGTCAGGGAAACTTGCCGTACTCAGAGTCAAGCGGATGAAAGAATGCTGTCAGGGAAACTGGCGCACGCAGAGTCAAGCGGATGAAAGAATGCTGTCAGGGAAACTGGCGTACGCTTAGTCAATCGGATGAAAGGATGCTGTCAGGGAAACTGGCGTACACAGAGTGAAGCGGATGAAAGAATGCTGTCAGGGAAACTGGCGTACACAGAGTGAAGCGGATGAAAGAATGCTGTCAGGGAACAAGCGTCAATGGAAAAATATAACTGCTGAACGCAGAGTAAAGCGGATGAAAGAATGCTGTCAGGGAACAAGCGTCAATGGAAAAACTCAATCTTCTTATAGATCTATCATCTTCTATTGCAAAACACTTGAAGTTCGGGTTTCTGCACGCTGCTGAGAGTTGGGCTTTCTGCACGTTTATGAGAGTTGGGGTTTCTGCACGTTTATGAGAGTTCGGGTTTCTGCACGTTTATGAGAGTTGGGGTTTCTGCACGTTTATGAGAGTTCGGGTTTCTGCACGCTGCTGAGAGTTGGGGTTTCTGCACACCGCTGAGAGTTAGGTGTTCGTCTGGTGCACACCGCTGATATTTGTGGTCGTCTGGTGCACACCGCTGAGATTTGGGGTCGTCTGGTGCACACCGCTGAGATTGGGGTGTTGTGCATGTTGCTGACAATTTTAGTCTTCCAGGTATGAAATAAGTCCTCCTTCTTAAATTTCACAAAGTGAGATCAGAACTCTGTTGCTAATAATTCCTGGGAGATTGAAACACACAGCAGATATTCTATCTTAGTAGTTCTACGTTGATCAGTAAAATTATAGAAAAGGTGGAAAACGAATAGAGAATTTACTTTATTGTATTCACGATACACCTTCAAGGAAATAGTACTCTGCCTGCCGAGAGCACGCTCATAGCACGTAACTCCGTAGATTCAAGCTATACTCCCCAGGGATCTCTGAAAAATCAACTTTATAAAAAAATATGTATTTTAGTATCACGTTAACTAGGAATAAACATTCCGGTTGTAATAAACTCATGCATCACATTAACTGGGAATAAGTGTCCCAGTTGTAATAATCTTTATTATCACATTAATTGGGAATAAGTGTCCCAGTTGTAATACTCTTTATTATCACATTAATTGGGAATAAGTGTCCCAGTTGTAATAATCTTTATTATCACATTAATTGGGAATAAGTGTCCCAGTTGTAATAATCTTTATTATTACATTAATTGGGAATAAGTGTCCCGGTTGTAATAATCTTTATTATCACATTAACTGGGAATAAGTGTCCCGGTTGTAATAATCTTTATTATCAAATTAATTGGGAATAAGTGTCCCGGTTGTAATAATCTTTATTATCACATTAACTGGGAATAAGTGTCCCGGTTGTAATAATCTTTATTATCAAATTAATTGGTAATAAGTGTCCCGGTTGTAATAATCTTTATTATCACATTAACTGGGAATAAGTGTCCCGGTTGTAATAATCTTTATTATCAAATTAATTGGGAATAAGTGTCATGGTTGTAATAATCTTTATTATCAAATTAATTGGGAATAAGTGTCCGGTTGTAATAATCTTTATTATCACATTAACTGGGAATAAGTGTCCCGGTTGTAATAACCTCTAGCATCACATTAACTGGGAATAATTGTCCCGGTTGTAATAATCTTTAGCAACACATTAACTGGAATAAGTGTCCCGGTTGTAAAAATCTTTAGCTTCACATTAACTGGGAATAAGCGTCCCTGTTGTAATAGTCTTTAGCATCACATTAACTGGGAATAAGTGTCCCGTTTGTAAAAATCTTTACCTATCATATTTCGCAAATCTTTACACTGTTCCATTTCTCTCTCATTATAAACATATTATAGACCTAGAGTTTATCACTAAAATCACACATTTCTCTCTCATTATTAACATATTATAGAACTAGAGTTTATTACTAAAATCACACATTTCTCTCTCATTATTAACATATTATAGACCTAGAGTTTATCACTAAAATCACACATTTCTCTCTCATTATTAACATATTATAGAACTAGAGTTTATTACTAAAATCACACATTTCTCTCTCATTATTAACATATTATAGAACTAGAGTTTATTACTAAAATCACACATTTCTCTCTCATTATTAACATATTATAGACCTAGAGTTTATCACTAAAATCACACATTTCTCTCTCATTATTAACATATTATAGACCTAGAGTTTATCACTAAAATCACACATTTCTCTCTCATTATTAACATATTATAGACCTAGAGTTTATCACTAAAATGACACATTTCTCTCTCATTATTAACATATTATAGAACTAGAGTTTATCACTAAAATCACACATTTCTCTCTCTGTTTTTGTATTTTTACCTGAAATATATTGAATCTATAATTTCTTTTAGTTACATCTCAACTGCTCTCTTCAATGTAGTTTTCTGTCTTCCACGCTTCTGTCTCCCTTTTCTTAGTCATGGTAAATAATAATATATAGAAGCATCGAGGATTTATCAATACAGAAAAATGATGCAGAAACCGGGATCCGAACCAGTTCCGCTCTACCAGTTTATAGCAGAGTAGCAGGACAGACTGCTTGGACAATGAGCATGCCTGAAGCTATACTGGAAAGTCATTTAAAGTTAACTGTTGCATAATTACTGTTCTGATAAGTCAACCTTCGTTGCGGAGACAGCACTTAATGATGATGATAGGTTAATAGTGAAAAAAAAATTAGGACATGCACGCAAATGATGTGGGTACATAAATCCAATATTCATATCAAAGTGTATGAATTAATTATATACTATACAGGCCTACAACCATTAATCTAGAAAGAAATCTTTACAGCTGTTGCACATGTATATTCTTGTTCATATGTGGTCTCATAATCCAGAACTTAAACTAGTAGGAATGAATAATATGTGGTCTCATAATCCAGAACTTAAACTAGAAGGAGTGAATAATATGATAGTTCTAAACGTTATCTCCATTAAAAACAGACAAATAGGTCGCTCACTATGTGCCTTTCGTGGCTCAATGAATATTCAATATTTCAAGCTGTCGATCTTTTATAATATAGGACTTTTCATTTTGCATTTCTACACAACTGTCAATTTTGTCCGCCAAGTACATCATAAACACATTTCTAAATATGTTCAGTATTAAAATTCATACAAGAAGCAAAATGAATGAAAACTCCAATATTTGAATGTAGCAGTCTTTAGTAGGGGAATGAGTTAAAAAATCTGCAATGTAACAGAGCATTGGGAATAGAGATCAGCAATTTGTCATTTCTATATCATAACCAGCAAGAAAATTAGTTATGATAGCATTCATGCTATAAAAGCGTATGAAATAGGTCTTTTCTGTAGTAATTTTACAAACACAGTAGTTTTAAGTACACCCACCTCGTATTGCCAGAAGAAAATATTTGAATGACACAAATAATCGTTATTGGCTGTTTTAAAGTATCTTCTTCAACATAAGTTCAACCAAACACATTTAATGTAGTAGACAAACGATATTAGGATATGTTAATGATTACATAAATCACGATTTATGACTATAAGCATAAATTATTAGGTTGTTTAAAACCTGTTTTCTCATCAAGCTTTCTCGATTCGCATAGAACTGGCGAATAGCGGGAAGAAAGAAGGCCGACGCATAAATTATACCAGACTGCACATGCGTGATATGCTTGACCTAGATGTAACTAAGTTTGATACGTGATACAGAAATTGTGCAATACTGTGCATTGTGTCTCTTTATATGTTCGAAATATGGTAGCTTGCGTTTTTTATAGTTCTTAGGAGCCAGTTTTCTTCTATGTTCATGTCCTTGCGGATGTTTACGTTAGTTAATTTATCTGTCCATGTTATTCTTAGGACCTGTCTATAACATTTTCTTTCGAATGCCAATGTTTTCTTTTCCATTGCAGATGTCATTGCCCACATCTCACAACCATAAGTTTCCACTGAAAAGATATATCTTCTTAATACTGTAGTTGTAACTTTGTTCTTCAGTTTGCTCCTTGCCATATATTTTATTTTTCAATTGTGATATTTTTTGTAGGGCCATTGCTAATCTGTTTGATTATGTACTTCTATGAGAGAATGTGCTTCTATGAGAGAATGTGCTTCTATGAGAGAATGTGCTTCTATGAGAGAATGTGCTTCTATGAGAGAATGTGCTTCTATGAGAGAATGTACTTCTATGAGAGAATGTATGAAGAAGTGTCCTATTGCTGTTGAGTCGGAGTTGCAGACACTGGTCAATGAGAGATACAAAGTAGGTGATATGATTATATACACTGATGGTTCTGTTGTTAGACGTGGGTGTAGTTCATGGACCGTCACAGCGCCAGTGTGTAGAGAAGACTATTAGAGAGGAGAGTGGGCTTTTGCTGTAACTACAATGGTAGTTGCATGACAATGAAAATTATGGCAGTGACCAGTGGCTTGAACTGGATAGGCATACAGAGTGCAACTCATGTCTGCATTCTCTGCGACTCAATGAGCATAATCAGGAAAATAAAAGCGGCTGTATTCGGAACAGTCGCTTGATGTTGTGGGGAGGTCAAGGTTGGAGGTTGGCAAATTTTTTTTCGTGCCTTGTCATTCGGGTGTTCAAGGCAATGAAAGAGCGGAAATATTGGCGGGTTCTGTCACTGTATCAAGTAGCAGGGTAATGGATCGCAATGACATATTGAACTCTTTGGGAGAAACTGCACATGAAATTAATTATGATGATTCTTTTTCCATATCCAGAATAAAGGAGCTGGGCTTCAAATGTGGCAAGAAATGAACATTATTATGGTCGGCAAAAAATGTTTGTTAACCAACAAAGAACTGGAACTGTAATGTAATTGCAGATATACTCGAAGCGCTGTAGAAACTGCATCAACTAATTGCAGAAACTCGAAATACTGAATTGCATATACTCGTATATCGGTGGATATCAAAGCACCTATGGATGTGCCCTGTGTGCACTGATGATGATTTCTCACTAACTAAAAATGTACTTTATGCTCCCCTCTGTGAATCACATGAAATTTCATATTGATTTTCAGAGAGCGAACACAGAAGAATTATGCAAATATATATGAAGATTAAATCCCTATCCAGTCGACTAAGCTATATAAATTAATATGGAAATTAAGTCTCTACCAAGTTGACTGGGCTGTACTTGTGAATATGGAGATTAAATCTCTATCAAGTCGACTAAGCTATATGGAGATTAAGTTTCTATGCGGTTAACTAAGCTGCATAAACTATGTGAGTATGGAGATGAGTCCCCAGGATTTTGTGTCAATGCAACAAAATTGAAAAATGTAGGGGTTTCAGTAAAACTAAGAAACAAAATTGTATAATAGAAAAATAGGTAAATGATTGTGTTACCAATAGCTAAAACAGTATATGATAAATGAACAAACTAATGTTTCAACTAATATGTCTTCATTAGGGTGAAAAATAATGGACAGATATTGATACATAAAACCAGAACAGTAAATAATGGACATACATGAAAATAATTAACATACATGAAAATATTGAACGTACATGAAAATAATGAACATACATGAAAATAATGAACATACATGAAAATAATGAACGTACATGAAAATAATGAACGTACATGAAAATAATGAACATACATGAAAATAATGAACATACATGAAAATAATGAACATACATGAAAATAATGAACATACATGAAAATAATGAACATACATGAAAATAATGAACATACACGAAAACGCACGTGGAAGATAACCAATTTTTGTCCATGCAGACCCATTATTTATATATTATGAAGTTCAAATGAACCGGTCAGAATGGGTTTATTACAGGATTATGAAATGTACATCAGCAGTTGTGTTATAGTTAAGTAACAATCAATAAAAGGTAATAACTGCTAGTAAAACTGTATGAAAGTAGTACTCACGTGGGAAACAGGTAATGAAATTCTACTGAACGATGACTAACACATTATCACTGTCGGATGCTTACGTGAAATAATATACATTAAAAAAAAACACATGATATAATCATACAAATGACAATACACATGACATAATCGGCGTTTCGAACCAGAAGGTATTTATCAAGATACGCACATAACATAAAAAGACGACGAGTAGAAATGACTACACCACAACAAACGTGTCCGAGTGTAATATGGATGCCAGTCGTCTGTTTATGTTATGTGCATATTTTTATTATAAAGGCCTTTTAGTTCAAAACGTCGGTTATGTCCTGTGTAATGTCATTTGTATGATTATATCCTGTGTTTTATTGTGCATATTATTTCACGCAAGCATTCGACAGTGATAGTGTGTTAGCCATCATTCAGTAGAACTTCATTACCCGTTTCCCACGTGATTACTATAATTAAGTGAAGTAATTATTAGACAAAATGTATGTAGATGAGTCCTCAGAAGAAGTCACCATAGATATTCAAACATGCATCCCAGAGTCTTGGCAGAGGGTTGATTCTGTCTGAGAAGAAGGACTTTGTTCATTGATCCACGTGGTCACTGCTGTCATTACATCTTTATCAGAGTGTAATCTTGTCCATTTAGAGTTTTCTGTAAGGGTCCAAACAAATGAAAGTCATAAGGAGATAGATATGGGCAGTAGGCGGCAGAACCTCCCATCTCTTCTGTGCTAGCTCTTCCTGCACAAGATGACAGAACTTCCCATCTCTTATGTGCTAGTTCTTCTTGCACAAGGTGGCAGAACTTCCCATCCATTCTGTGCTAGTTCTTCCTGAACAAGGTGGCAGAACTTCCCATATCTTCTGTGCTAGCTCTTTCTGCACAAGGCAGCAGAACTTCCCATCTCTTCTGTGCTAGCTCTTCCTGCACAATGCAGCAGAACTTCCCATCTCTTCTGTGCTAGCTCTTCCTGCACAATGCAGCAGAACTTCCCATCTCTTCTGTGCTAGTTCTTCCTGCACAAGATGGCAGAACGTCCTATCTCTTCTGTGTTAGCTCTTCCTGCACAAGGCAGCAGAACTTACCATCTCTTCTGTGCTAGCTCTTCCTGCACAAGATGGCAGAACGTCCTATCTCTTCTGTGCTAGCTCTTCCTGCACAAGGCAGCAGAACTTCCCATCGCTTCTGTGTTAGCTCTTCCTGCACAAGGCGGCAGAACTTCCCATCTCTTCTGTGCTAGCTCTTCCTGCACAAGGCGGTAGAACTTCCCATCTCTTCTGTGTTAGCTCTTCCTGCACAACTTTCTTGACAAGCATTCTCGTGCAATGGAATGACACCATGTGAGCGCATGCCGGGTTGCTTATTCTTGATGGTTATATGTAGCCTCTCTAGTGTGCTCTTGTAATCGATAGTGTTAATGTTTTTTTTTGTTGTGAAGACATGATCTGTAGTCGTGTTGCATGATACCATGGGTACTAGTCCTTCTTGGTAAAAAACTAATGCAAATAAGTATCACCTTTTCTGCAGAAATTTATAATTTAAATTTTTGCATGGGTGAGCTTCATTTTGAACCTGCCTCTTACAACCATCAAAGTGAGTTTTATTTGAACATGCCTCTTACAACCATTAACATCGGCATGACTATAGGTCTCTCAACAACACAACTCACTACACAAAAATTAAGAAATCAATAATGAAGTCACAAACTAATATGGAAATTAGTATAAATGCAACAGGTGATATAAGGTTATTAAACAGATGCTTTTTATGGTTGGATTATCAGGTAGCATCAAGTTACCTGATCAAGGTGTGTAACAGATGACGGTTGCATCAATAGTTGCTTTACATGCATGCGCAGTGGGCATGTGAGATGGTGAATGTGGTTAATGAGTGTACAGGTGGTGTGCTGTTGTATTGAGAGTGATGAAGCACACATTGGGTAAACCATGTACAATGAAGTCAATTCTCTAGGATTGACATTGTTCAACCTGTAGTGGTTGCTCCACCCGTTACAATCAACATTGTGGAAGTTACACTTTATAATTATTCTTCTGGGTTTATTCTGGAACACCTGCAGATTGCTTTGAGCCTATAGGACAGGACAGCCAACTCCACCCCAAAACCTTTTCTTTAGTTGCCTCTTAGCACATGCTTGGTAGGTAACAGTGTTGTTACTTTTAGCTCCAGTTTCATGCCCTTGCATATACAGGTGTAATTTATGATACAAAACAAGGTGTACTACCTTGTTTGATAGTCCTGTGTGATAGACATAAAAATTCTTGAGACTAACGGGAATTGAAACAGTCCGTTCAACGGCATGGTTCAATTCCTGTTAGTCTCAAGAATTTTTAAATTGTCCTCTGGCTTCCTACTTAAAATTTACTTGTGATACATATAGCAAGGTGTACTACCTTGTTTGCATGGAATCCTTATTTGTACAGAGCATCCTAGATACCATATATCTATCGTTTCTTGGTCTTCCTCTAGCTCTGTATCCAGGTCCTCTTTTGTTGCAGGCACAGATCATCGCTGGTTACAATTCATTCTCATTAGATGTTGCTCATACAACACCTAATGCAACTATACAGCTAAAGACATATGTGTTGGGCCATTGACGCAAATAAAATGGCACCACGATGGTATATTCATTCTCTGGACTAAACAGAACTTCTGAAAGGACCTGAACATAGAAGAAGAATGGCTTCTCAAAACTATAAAAAAACGCAAACTTATTGCTGATATATAACTAGACATAATGGTTTAGAAACATTAATCTTCTTCTTCTTCTTTCTGTCCTCATGTACCTTTTGGTGTTGAGGGGAGAGTAATTGTACGGTCTTTCGCCCTTCTATTTGCCTCTTCTGCTGTTATATTTCCGAGTGTCTCTAATACACTATCTATCCATCTTTTACGAGGGCGTCCAATAGGTCGACTGTTTTCGTATCGTTTGTTAAATGTTTTTTTGGATAATACTTTGCTCCTTATGTCTGGTTATGTGGCCGTACCATTTAACTTGTTGTTTCTGTATGTATTCTATTGCTGACTTGATCCCTAATTGTTTTCTTAGTTCTTCATTCCTGATTTTGTCTCTCAAGCTAACTCCAATCATACGTCTCACACATTTCATTTCAGTGGTGTTAATCTTATGAATTGTTCTAGAATCTAATGTCCAAGTTTGACACTGATAACACAACGATACCACAACAACGAAACGGAAAGAATTTTTTGAAACCGTAAATGGTATAATAAACAGAAGAAAACGTATTTGTACTTGGAGACTTTAACTCTCACTTGGGACCAGAAAGATATGGTATAGATGAGTACATTGGACCATTCGGAGATAAAATAAACAAGATAACTGACAACGGCTACAGATTAATTGAAATGTGCCTCCAGAATAACTTATTTATAACTAACACATTTTTCAAGCACAGAGAATCTCAAGTTCACACCTGTTACAAGTGGAACAATTTAGACTGCAAAAGCCAGATATGCTTTATATTAACAAGAAGAACCAACATAAGGAAATTAACAGATGCAAGAGACATGCCAAACATGTGAGTAGTCACCGACCATAAAACAGTAATAGCTGTAAAAACAAACAGAAAGAGAAAGAAGAAAGACAACAACAAAGATAACAAACCAACAACAATTAAAATCCACAAGCTAAAGAACGACACGGTACGTGAGCAATACGCACACAAAAAAATCACAGAACAATTCGAAAAATTACCAGTAGATACTACAACAGCAGAAGAAGAATGGAAATTATTCAAAGAAGATATAATACAAGCAGCAGGAGAAGCATGCGGATACAAGAACAATAGTGTAAAGAAACCAAAAATAACAGCATGGTGGAATGAAGAAGTCAAAAAAGCCACTAAAGAAAAGAAACAACAATATAAGAAATGGGTCAAAAGCAAAAACCAAGTAGATTACATAGAATACAAGTCAGCAAAAACAAATGCCAAGAAAGTCATTAAAACTGCCAAAGTCAACTCATGGAAAGAATATGGAGACATGCTCAACACAGATTATAAAAATGCACAAAAGAGGTTCTACAAGAAAATCAAGAACATGAGAAACAAAGAAGATATATATGAACCGACAGAAATAGTAAATGATGAAAACGGAAATGCACTAAAAGAACCGAAGCAAATAATGGAAAGATGGCAACAATATTTCAAGGAACTACTAAATCTAAAAGAAGGAGATGAAGAGACAACAATAAACACTACAGCAGCGAACCTAGAACCACATATACTACTATCGGAAATAGAAAATGCAATAAACAAAGCACCAATAAACAAGGCAGCAGGCTCTGTTAACAAACAAACAGAACTTATCAAAGCAGCAGCAGAGAGCGGGAAAAAATGGTTACACAGACTTTTCAATGTAATATGGAAGAAATAAGAAACACCAGAAGACTGGAGGAACGCGACAATCATTCCCATATGGAAGAAATAAAGCAGTAAGAGAGACTGCACACAATACAGAGGGATATCTTTACTAAGCCACACAGGAAACATTTTAAACAAAATATTAGAGCAACGACTACGAACATATATTGAACCACAACTTCAAAACACCCAAATGGGCTTCCGTAAGAACAAAAGCTGTACGGATGCTATCTTTACACTTAGACAACTAACATAAAGAGCCACAGAAAACAACAAAGAATTATATATCGCATTCGTAGACCAAGAAAAGGCATTCGACAGAGTAGACAGACAACAACTATGGAAAACACTATCAATATATGGAGTACCAGAACATTTAATCAACATATGCAAGGGCATTTATGCAAATAGCCAATGTGCAGTAAGAACAAATGCAGGTGTGTCCAATAAGTTCCAAATTCAATCCGGAGTTCGCCAGGGGAGTGTCCTATCCCCTCTACTTTTTATAAAAATATATCGACCAAATCTGTAAACTAACAAGTACCAACAAAGAAGATAACATAAAAGACAAATTGAACAAACTACTCTTTGCAGACGACCAAGTACTAATAGCGACATCAGAAGAACAATTGCAAGACCATATGAACAAACTCCACACAACATGTCAAAAATTCAACATGAAGATTAATATTGAAAAGACTGAAATAATGGCAATAGCAAAGAAAGAAAGAAATATCACTATCTCCATCGATGATAAACACCTTAAACAAGTAAATGAGTTCACTTACTTAGGAAGCATTATATCGAGTGAAGGGAAAACAAGTAAAGAGATACAAAATAGATGCAACAAAACATACTAGATCCTAGGACAGATGACACGCATTTTCAAGAACAAAAATGTAAACATAGACACTAAAGTTGCATTATACAAGACTATTATTATTCCATCACTGTGATATCAGTGCCAAACCTGGACAATTGCAGCACAAGAGAAAAGAAAAATAGTGACAACAGAAATGACATGTCTACGAAGAATACTCGGAGTGTCATTAAGAGATAGAATTAGAAACGATAACATCAGACAGATAACCAAAACAATACCAGTATTGGAACACATCAAAAGACAACAGATCAAGTGGTTTTCACACGCTTCCAGACTACCGACATATAGCATGCCACAAATGGCCATGACACATAGACATAACGGTTATAAAGCCAGAGACAGACCATGTAAAAGATGGATCACATAAATCAAAGAAGCCACAGGAACAAGCTTACAAATAGCGCACAAGAAGGCCATCTCCAGAGAACTCTTCCACCCCTGACGCTGCAAGGCAAACAAGGGACACAGCGTATAGATAGATAGAACACAACGTTGGTAAGAAAATGGTGTTGAAAAGTGCTTTCTTTGTTTCTAGTGTAATATCTTTTTTCTAGTGTAATATCTTTGTTTCTAGTGTAATATCTTTGTTTCTAGTGTAATATCTTTGTTTCTAGTGTAATATCTTTGTTTCTAGTGTAATATCTTTGTTTCTAGTGTAATATCTTTGTTTCTAGTGTAATATCTTTGTTTCTAGTGTAATATCTTTGTTTTTTAGTAAAGGTGTTAATTGACCAATGATCTGACAGGCCTTATTACATCTTGCGTTTATTTCTGCTTCTTGTTTGTTGTCATATCTCAATGTGCTGCCTAGATATTTGAATTCATCTACTTGTTTTAGTTGTTTATTGTTTATCTGTATGTTGATGTTCTCCTTTTCTCTTGCAATATTCATTACTTCTGTTTTGTCTATGTTGATTTTCATTCCAAATTGCTTGCCTGCTGTGTCTATTGTGTTTAGTTGGTCTTGCAGGTTTTTAATGCTGTTGTGAAATAAAACCTGATTATCTGCAAAAAGCAGTTCACTTTTTTCATTAGAATTTGCTGTTTTGTTTATATGGTCCATGTATGTAATAAAAAGTAGTGGGGATAATACACATCCCCGTTTTACTACTGTACTAATCACAAAGTCCTCTGTGTAACCTGCTGCTTTTCTTATAGTGCAACTGCTGTTGTTATAGAAACTTCTACATACGTTAATTAAATGTTGGCATACTCCATAAATTTTTAATGTTTCCCATAGTTTTTCTCTGTTTACTCGGTCAAATGCTTTCTCTTGATCTATGAAGGATATGTGCAAATTTTGGTTGTATTCTATTGACTTCTCTGCCAACTGTTTCAGAATAAATATTGCATCAGTAAATATATAAGAATAAACATTAATCATGGAGGGAAAAGTTCTAGGAAAGAGAACAAGAGGCAGACCAAGATTATGTTAGACGCATGACATCAAAGACCTTCTGAATATAACACTGGAAGAAGCTGGGCAGCTTGCACAGAAACAAGAGGTTTACAGAGTGGCAGTAAGGACAATGCTCTGTAAAGGACACATCACATACAGAGGGAACTTCATCCTGCTGGAGATCTAGCAGGACCATTGTCCTGCTACAAGAGAGAACCCATGGGAGTTTGAGAACGAATACTGAAGAAGAATATACAACATTCATAACATCAAAATCTGCAGCATAACTTGTTTTTCCCCAGTAAAAAGTTACTCTAATAACTGTTCCTAAGATATCAACATTATTACAAGAATCAGAATCCTGTCTGTGGCCAAATTGGAGCAAAGAATAGTGACACTGCTACCTACCATGAATATTATAAGAGGAGTCTAGGGAAGATTTTGGGTGGTCATTGACTGTCTCATTCCACAAGGGTCAAAATAAACCAAAAGCCAAGCTGAAGTCTAATGTCAAGTCAAAAGGTGCAGTCAACACAGCTAAGATATAACATAAACCATGACACAATGTATTCTTCTCCCCAGACTACATCCTGCTAATCTGCAGGAGTTACAGAGCAAATGCAGAAAATAAGATTATAATGCTGGAGAATAAGACAATAAGACATGTCGAAACTTGTAACTTCTTCGAAATATATCTGCAGAAAATTTGATTCATATTTCAGCAGAGAACCATTTATATCTGCAGAAAATTTGATTCATATTTCAGCAGAGAACCATTTATATCCGCAGAAAATCTGACTCATATTTCAGCACAGAACCATTTCTAACCAAGAACTTGTCAAGAGTTCTCAAGGCAGAGCTAATTTGTGTCATATCTAGTGCTAGTATCTGTGTTTTTTTATATATTAGTATTCACACGATTTTGTTGGTATTCCACATGAACTCTTTAAAATGATGTATACCTAAAGGTTGATGTAAGTGTGAAAGACCCACATTTACATTGAGAAATTTTAAGTATATAAACACTGACATCATTGTACTCCAGGGAGAACTATAGGTACTTAGTTTCTTTAAGCAGATGGTTAAGAGTGTGTATAGTGATTGTTCCCATTGTGAGCTTTTTTTTCATGCCGCTAATTCGTCTTCTTCTGTGGTTGCTCTCAAACTTCAGCAGATTAACAGTATGTAGACCAGAAAACAGAGTTTGTGATGCCATAGTTTAGTATACAGTTTTTCCGCTATATCTGCGTCTTTCAGCCTGACAGATCTGACTTCAGCATGGCCTCTGGGTCACTTTAACTATATATGGGATGGGAACGCCAATTTCAACCCCTAACCTCGTTACTCTTACAACATGTGTGAAAGGTAAACAGTGTTGCTATTCTTCACTCCCCTGCTGGGCCAGGAAAACACACGGGGATGTACTTAATTCAAACACCTCTCTCTCATCCTTCTCTGTTCCACATTTAGTCCCAAATTCCTTCAATCTCTGTAATAATGTTTCATACAGTGAATTTCAATTCTCCACTATGCGATCCACATTGAAGAGATTAGTGGAACAGGAAGTGTAATAAATGATAAAAAGTTGGAGTACAATTCAGGAAAAAGACAAGAACAGAAAAATAGTGTGCTGCTGGAACAGTCATAAACTTCTGAGCATTAATTTGCTTTCTTCTTTTTCTACGTTCAGGATTTGTTTGGTCTTGCTAGATCTTCAGGCCAGTTACCAGGATGAAGCTCCCAGTCTTCTCCAGGCCAAAGTCGGCGTCCTAAAGTTTTTGCCTCAGTTGAGTCAATTGTAGCCAAATCTTATCTCACATTTCTTTGTAAAATCTGGACAGTCATGGGGTAAATTAATATGCTAATAATGAAAGAAGAAGAATAGAAGAGAGTCACAAGACATATTAGACTAAATAAAAATTGGCAGCATATGTTCAGGATCGAACCATCAGCCCAGCATTTCTTGGCTGTAGTGATTTTCTAGGCATAATAAATACATTCCGTAGGTTGCCACTGCTTTCTGAACAGTCCAGATGCATAACTAACTGCCTGTGGTGGGGTTGAACCTGTTACCTTGGCTATCCAAGATGCAACAGTCTACCACTTTGCCAAAGAGCCAGGCTTAGACTACATATTGAAATGTTAATGAATTTTATCCGAAAACTCAAATATTTGTAATATCTGTCAATATATCATGTTTTCTGTTAGGGAGTTTCAGAGATGTTGCGGTGTAACTTGTGTCATAGAGGTCACATGTCTTTTCTGTCACCACATCACGAATTGAGTGAAGTTTTTTAATTTACTCTAAAATATTAAAAAAATGTCTTTACTGGAAGTCAAACCCTGGACCTCACGGTTGTGAAACCAATGCTCTAACATCTCAGCCTTGCGTGACACTATGCAACATCAATATCACACATTCTCACATAAGAGTTAATTTGAATCATAAAACAAAGTGTAGAAATTCAGAATATCTGAAATTTTTATTGAAGAGAAACAACACTTTTCTGAACAGTGTATTGAAAGCTACATCCACTATAAAAGTCATCTGAAATGAAATGTTATTTTAGTGCAGTGTTATCCAAGTGTATTTACAATGGTAGAATCATTCGGTGGCAGAGTGAATTTGTCCTTGTTCTGTTCATATGGCATCAATGTTGTCTTGTAACTGGAGACGATATGTATGTCCAGGACAACGGTCAACGTCTGAGGGATTACACCCTGATACGTGACTTCTTAGCAGACAATCAAGAAACTACAACAAACAGAGGAATTAAGTATGTGTTTTACCATACCTGGTCCATATTTCATAGTGACGAGAGAATATGTTCAACATACGTTCAAATGACTTAGTCAAAAATATATTTTTTCTATGAATGCAGATGGGCTAAGTTGGAAAACATGTTGATTCAAGATGTGAGATGAATTAATGTTAGCTGTACAGACCAGTTTCAAATCTCATCTGCCACTTTCTATTTTTTCAATAATTCTTCAAAGCTTCCAATTGCCATCATTAGTATACATTTATAACAATCAGGTGACAATAATTTAAGTTTGCTTTATATCAATATAAACAAATGTTTGGAAAAAGTGTTGCAGATTTATAGAATAATACTGATTGTATTTATATGTAAGAATTCACAGCATGTCTACAGAAGTCTACTTGGCTGAGTGGTACATTGTTTTGAACTGTCTCATAAACACAACTCTGTTGAACTTCCTCATAATTTGTAAGCTGGTGGTCAACATTGTACTGGTAATGCAACTGGATGTATTAATGGTAGCTAAATAATCAACAACAAAAGTTGAATAGCACTGTCCAATAATATGTTACTGTATCTAGCGTTCAGATCTGTGAATGCCATCATGCAGTGTCAGGAATAATGCTAAACAGCTTAAAAAAACATGGCTGGGGTACTGGCTACATGGCTATGAATGCACACCATTCAGTTTAATTGGTAATGTTTGTTTGTCAATATCCACAGGAAATATGAGTGATTACTTCCTGCCTCCTGTTCACTGTAGTTCCTGCATATGTAGTGGAAGTAGTGCAGTAAAACTTGATCGCCTGTTTTCTACATAAGTACTATCTTTTATATGCAGTGGAGTGGTTTCTCCAGAGCTTTCTTTCATACCCAGGAGACTACAGCTTTCAACATTGTGCAATGTCTAGTGAGGAAGACTCTCACTTAAGTGAGCTCCATGAACGGGTAAAACAATGAGTGTGTTAGATACCTCTGTCAAAGTTTGGATGTGTAGAGCCATTGGCAAAAATAAAATGGTGACACAACGCATCTCAGCTCTCTGGACTACATCCTGCTGGAATTGTTCTTCTATGATAAGAGAGATCCAGTGAGAGTTTGACAATGAACGTTCAATAAATATGTAAGAATATCACAAACCAAAAAGAATAATCAATATATCAAGATGCTATTTATCTAAAACAGGGGTTCTCAACCTGGTACACACCTTGGGTGCTGTTGTAAGGACATGCATGCACCATACGAGGCATACAACCTAAAAAGTGCTCAAGATAACTAACGATTACATGTGGGCAATGTTCAAAGTCTGAAAAGGTTAACAACACTTAATCTATAAGAACATAAGAAGCAGCTGAATGACAGACATTCTGCTGGAGTAGACTTTTATCATTTCTCTACCTTGTTGGTTGTATATCTTATTAAATCAAGCATATACAGTTTTGGCTATAGTGGTTTTCTAGGCAATATAAATACATTCAGTAGGTTGCCATTGCTTTCAGAGAATCCCTCTATAGTGCATTCTTTTATGATACATTTCCCTATCTAACAACACTTGACAAAATCCCCAATTACATGTATTCTTTATTGTTTGTACTGTATATAATGAATTTCTGTTATTACATACATATTCTAGGCAAATATATGACAGCACAAGACAAACATATAAAATATGACAGCACAAGACAAACATATAAAATATGACAGCACAAGACAAACATATAAAATATGACAACACAAGACACACATATAAAATATGACAGCACAAGACAAATGTAAACTTCTGGCAGCTGAAATGGCATGCTAGGAATATCGCTAAGGACAGAGTGAGGAATGAGGACATTAGACAAAAAACCATCACCACCCCAATCTGGGAATATATTACGAGACACCAGATCAAATGGTTTGCACACATCAGTAGACAGCAGACCACAGCAAGCTATGCTACACAGATACGCTGAAGGCAGGCCATGAAAACCATGGATGACTGAAATAATTGAGGCAACAAATTCCACAATATACTCAGCACACATGAGGGCCATCTCCAGAAAACTCTTCTACCCCTAACGCTGAAAGGCAACAAAGGGTTTAGCAAATAGATAAACATATATATAGTGTCACTCTTACATCACTGCTGTAGCCTTATTCACAACTTCTAATAAAAACCTTCCTGGCAATGTTGGTGTATTGAAAGGCATGGCCTACATACCATTCTCTCAAGTTTGTAACAAGGATATTAAAGAGATGGATTCAGTGTGATATTAACACTTTAGTTGATGCATTTTTTTTCTCAGTAACCAAACTCAGCTGTGCACAATTTAATTTCAAATGATATTTCCAGTGTGCTGTATCTTTTTCTTGAGAACAAGAGAGAAAGCTTACTAGATGTGAAATGAGATGTAAGTACAGCAGCAAACAGAACAAGGAGAGATCATGTGAGATATGAAAGCATAACAAGAACTGTTGGAACAACGACTGCGGTTAAATATATTGAAAAATAGAGATTGAAATGGTTTGGAGAATAAACCCATATTAGCTAGTAGTATAAGCATACAACATGAGAATGGAAATGGCAAGAGGCAGAGGAAGACCACGAAGAAGGTGGATTAATGGAGTTAAAGACATCCTGGACATAACATTATTACTGCATGTCAAGCGACAACATGTCTCCTAGTCAGGAAACCAGTCATCATTCAATCCTTCAATATACCAATAAAAACAGAGAAAAGGTATAGATGAAGAAATAGATCGAATGATAGATAGATTGATATCATGATATATAGATAGATAAATAGATTTTTAAAATAAAAATTTTTTTTACAGACTTTTAACATAACAGTTTACCTGACATTTTGCTATATCATTTCCTTCTGTGAATGTTTTCACATTCCTGCAGATTCGCTGCATGCTGTCCTTAGATTTCATTCAGAAATAACGTCAGTTATAATTTTCCTAAGGAAACTATCCATTATAATTTCTTTATGTATACTGTCTTATTATATTCTAACTTTCTTATTATATTCTGTCTTATTATATTCTATCTACTTGGCATCATTATATGTCAATCGTTGGATCGACAACATCAAAGAGACATTACACGAACACCAAATGACATTATCTGAAGCTGCCAGAAAAGCAAGAACATGAACATTGTATCTCCCTCGACATCAGAAAAGGGTAAAAGAGGAACGAAAGTAGATAGATCTTCATTTGTGGTTCAGAGGGACAGAGAATGTCTCGAATATCCAATGTGCCAGGTTTAAGTTTCATCCGCAGGAAGTTGTGCATCCATACTGTTCACAAACCAGTGGCAACCTAATGAACATTAATATTGCCTAAATATCAACGGCAGTAACAAAAACGCTGGATTTATCACTACACATTGAATAGGATATGCTACCAAGTTTTATGTGATTCTGATTGATGATTTTACTTGTATTAAATTTTGTTTCACTAATCTTGCATTTCACATTTACATATCTAGATATTCTTGGTGTATATCTATTACATATTTCAGTGGGTACAAACACACTGTGGTATCCCAAGACATGAATGGGTGAAGAGTGTATGCAGGAAGACACACTGTGGTATCCCAAGACATGAATGGGTGAAGAGTGTATGCAGGAAGACACACTGTGGTATCCCAAGACATGAATGGGTGAAGAGTGTATGCAGGAAGACACACTGTGGTATCCCAAGACATGAATGGGTGAAGAGTGTATGCAGGAAGACACACTGTGGTATCCCAAGACATGAATGGGTGAAGAGTGTATGCAGGAAGACAATGAGGTCTCATATCAAGAAAAGAAGTGAGCTACACAAACCAACAGAATTGCACATAACATGACAAAAGATGCTTACCACTACCTAAATCAGCAGGGATAGGCCACCATACTTCTCTGAGAACAGGACACAACTGACTGAACTAACATGCATAGGGTGTCACTTTGTCCAACACCACTGAACACTTGTGGAACAGATGAACAGACCTCTGAATAAATTATACAGAGCTGTCCCTAGTATAAACAATGGAGAGACACATTCTGACCCAACACCTCAACCCTGGAAGCAAAGATATATTGAACCAAGAGCTCCAGACAACAGTGAATTTGATTGGAGTTGAAGTTGACTCTCTGATGGTGTAGACATAAGACTTCTCTGATGGTGTAGACATAAGACTCTCTGATCGTGTAGACATCTTCTTCAGCATATATTCTCAAACTCCCGCTGGATTCTCTTGTAGCAGGACTATGGTCCTCCTAGATTTCCAGCAAGATGTAGTCCAGAGAATGGAAATGCATTGTGTCACGGTTTTATTTGCACCAATTGTCCGACACATCCGTCTCCGGTGAGGTGTAGACATCAAGACATAAGACTTCTCTGATGGTGTAGACATAAGACTTCTGACTTCTCTGATGGTGTAGACATCAAGACATAAGACTTCTCTGAATATGTAGACATCAAGACATAAGACTTCTCTGAATATGTAGACATCAAGACATAAGACTTCTCTAATAGTGTAGACATCAAGACATAAGACTTCTCTAATGGTGTAGACATCAAGACATAAGACTTCTCTGACGGTGTAGACATCAAGACATAAAACTTCTCTGATGGTATTGACATCAAGTAGCGAACATAGGAAAGAAAGAAATAGATATTCTTGGATCCTTGAGAGAGACAAACTACACAGTTGCTGCTCAGATTTGTTACTACAGCATACAGCAAGAGAAAGAGAGAAAAATTACATGGTCACATAACTCTAATTATAATTATTACCACACCAGAATAGTTCCATGATAACTAAGCAGTAGTGATACTCATTAAATTATTATCACCATTAATTTACAATATATATGTATTTCATAATGAATTAATTCTTTCTGCAACAAATCTGTTAAGTTCAGTTCCAGGTTAGATTTGTTTCTGATAACTGTTCCAGAATGGCCTATTTCATTTTTAGAAAAACTCAAAGCTGATCTTTGTGCCAGATCCAACGTTTGCAAGCATGGTCGAAGCTATGAGAGAGCCACTGTGATTCCAAAAGCTTGTATCTTGCCATGCTTAAGTATAATGGCTTGCCTCTTCTGAAAAATAAAGTGCAAGAAATTCAATGTTAGAGTTTGGTATTGTTAAAAATTTTTTTGCTGTTTGGTATTGTTAATGTTTTTTACTGTTTGGTAAATACTGTTACTCGTATACTAACATATGGATGCGAGTCTTGGACAATAAACAAACTGGAAAGTGGGAAATTAGAGGCAATAGAGATATGGTTCTATAGAAGAATGCTGAGAATACCATGGACTGCCAGAAAAACCAATGTGGAGGCGTTGAAATAGTAAAATGCGAAATGGACCTTAATCAATAATATGAGAAAAAAACAAACCTTTTTTGGCCACTTCATGAGACAAGGAGGTTTGGAGAACATAGTCACAACATGCAGGACTGAATGCAACAGAGGGGTGCAAATGGAACGCATTGCTCTAGGCAAACCCAGGGTTAGCAGATAACCAAGATCCCAAATGTACCTCCTCGCGGTGCACCCTGGTAACAGAAAACAGCAGCTCGAGCTAATTCTAGCCAAATCATTTGGGGATCATGTCCAAGAATGTGGAGGAAGCAGATGGAAAGAGATTTGACTGCAAAAGATACAGACAATATCTCAGATACCATTTGCATCACCACATACAGCGACACTGTCGACATACAGTGACACCTGTTAGTCCAGTCAGAACATTGGAGGGGCGGCCAATGTAAAAGGCACATAAAGGTGGATGCATGGCGAGAAACAAATATATGACATAATGAGTACAATGACACAATGAAAGAGCAGAACAGCGCCAGAGGGCAGCGCGAACTGCAAATGGAAAGTGAAAAGTTCCTAGGAAAGGGGAACTACAAGCTCTGTTAGCTCGAGACGAGCTTCTAGTTACCTGTGATCCTTATAGGCAGAGACCCAGACCCAATCGTGGGCGTTCGGAAAAGCAAGAAGACCTAAACCAACTCTAATGTTGAGTCTTCCTAAACCGGAAATATGCTTGCGAAGAGAAAGGGTTCCGTACCCGATGGGCTTAGGCAAGAAAGGGACAACGATGGTAGTCCTGGCCCAACTCTACTGTCAAGATTTCCTATACCGGAAAAACACTTGCAGAGAGAAAGGGTTCAGTACCTGATGGGCTCAGGCACAAAAGGGACAACGATTTTAGCCCTGGCCAAATTCTGTCAAGATTTCATATACCGGAAATACACTTGCAGAGAGATAGACGAGCTCGACAGGCGTCTTGATGAAGAGGCACTACACACCTGCGTGCCCGGCGACAGATAGAGGCTGTCATGGACTAGTGACCAAACCCGAATTAAAGGAATGACGAAAACGGATGTGCTGGACCTCGGACGTCCTGACCACAAGTGGCCAACCGGGGTGCAAATAATCACAGTTCTACTGTGGAACTTGCAGCACAACGTACTTCGCGCTCCCCAGGCGGAAATCACACGAAATATTTGTTGTGATTATATGAGAGCGAACGCAGAAGAAGAAGAAGAATGCAACAGAGACAGAGAGCAACAGCGTGAGAAAATATTAGACAGTTTAACAACCTGGCATGGCAGGAAAATAACAACGATCTTGATATATAATGCTGAGATAGTGAGCTGTGGAGAGCCAACATCACCTATGCCAGCTTTCATGGCACCTGATGATGATGACTGTTTGGTATTGTTAATGTTTTTTTTAAACTATGTTTAATTCTTCTGCATTTGTTCTCAAACTCCTACAGATTTGCAGGATGTAGTTGGAGAACCGAATTTATTTTATCACGGTTTACAGTTTGGCTGCTATATCTGCATTTTTCTGTCAAACACATCCAGTTTCAGCATGGCTTCTTGGTTACTGACCATCTACAGGATGGGACAGCAAACCCCTACCATTAAAACCTTCTTAGTGGCCTCTAATGACATGCAATGCTGGTCACTATTTTTGTACATCCTCTTCCATGCCCTCACAACAGATGGGTTGGTTGGTTGCTGATCCAGCTGTCCATGGGCTCATACCCTTTGACCCAATGCCATTAAAATGGCATTATATTGCTGGGAAGTATGTTAATTTTCAGCCCACCCCAGGTTAGAGCCAGAGAACAACTATAACACCAGCAGGAAGGTAGGTTTCCACATATGCACTGCTCTGAGCCACTGCAGCCAAGATAGGGTTCACTGTGCCCATTCCCTGCCACCAATTGACTACTGAACTTCTCTATTGCTCAAGCAACCAAATGTTCAAGTCAAAAGGATTGTCACATCCTGAGTCACTGTGCCTCTATGATGAACCTAAGCCATAGGAAAAAACAGTGCTGTCAGTTCCCTCCTCCCTAGTGCTGCATAGTAAATCTCTGGCTCCCTCCCAACCACAGAGGGTGCATACATATATACAAATAACAAAGCATTAAAAAAACATTGCAACAACAAACTAAAAGCATGAGAAGCATAATTGTATAGATAATGTGCCATGAAGCTTCTATAAGAAGATAACCTCAATATAACAGCATGTCATCTACTAAGGTTTTCATAAATGTTATAGGTTTTTCAACCGATGTCATAAAATTATGGCAGACTTATATGTGCTCAATATTCTTCAGATGCTGAATGGTTTGCATGCTGATAGTTCCCATAGTCAGAGATGAAAATAACTCTTCATGTATTGATCAGTAGCAACTATTAGGTGCAGTGTCAAATTCCCTACATTGCTGTGTTTATCTTCCCTAACTCATGTGCCAGGTACTCTTTTACAGCTAGGTTGACTGGAGTAGCTGTCGTGTCAGGTGAGAAATCATAATGCAAATATTTGTTCAGTCTGGACGTAGTTGCGAACCTGGCACGCTGTAACCCAGTGACGGTACATTAGATTAGATATAATCCTTAGTCTTTGCTACAGAAGACCAATCCTACTCTTTTTTTGTTTCATGTAGAAGTCCCTCAAACACAGCATAAATGTATGAAGTGTATGCAGCAGATTAGTGTATAACAGAATCTCCATGGTAAGCAGCACTTCCAGCAGATTGTATGCATATGTGTGGCATAGAAATGGCATTAACCTACAGACTTAATGTTTACAGAAAGGTAGTACTTCCAATGCTGTTATACTGGTGAAACATGGACTGTTTAGACAACATGTGATGAGGAAACTCAAGTACTTTCACACAACTTATCTCAGAAAAGCTATGAACATCAGATTCCAAGAAAAGATTTCATATTCCACTGTCCCTAACAGATCTGTTATGCCTAGCACTGACACTATTCTGATGCAGACACAGATTCATTGGGCAGATTATGTAGTAAGTATGCCAGATCAACACCTGTCAAAGATACTTCTCTATGGTGAGTTGCACAAAAGCGTATTTCTCAAGGTGGCCATAAAAAGAGCTACAAGGACCTCACTGAAAGCCATTGAAATAGAACAAGATACATGGGAAGAACTTGCACAACATAAGAGTTATTTGAAGCTCTGCAGTCAAAAGAATTTGGCAACATCTTGTGAAAAGAGGAGAAATGCAGTATCTCAAAAGCTAGACAGTAGAAAGTCACAGGTAGATCAAAAACCATGTACAGTGGTCATCCCATGCCTGAACTGTCTAAGGACATTTGCGGACAGAATAGGGCTTATTAGCCTTTTACAAACTAATAGTCATGGATACATATCTCTAAATGAAATTCACAAGAGGATGTAACACATCCATCATCACTTGTGATGGATGAACAATAACAAATATCAAGAAGTATCATGAAGTTCTGTGTCTACATCCTACAGACTGTGATGAAGAAATTTTATAAGTAGCTTTTATCCATCAGAAAATGCTGTTGGTCCTACATCGGGCATGTCCTACACGCAGACATCAACAGAATACACCAGCAATCTCTTGAATGGATACCTACAGGCAAAAGAACAAGGGGTAGACCACAAGAAACACTCAGAAGAACAATACTTAGAGAAAGTAAGACAATCAATATACATACTATTCAAGAACTGCACAGAATGGCTTTGAACAGACATAACTTGAAAGATCTGACCTCTGCCCTATGAGCTAACTTCAGTGCTAAAGGAACATGAATGAATAATAATTTGGTTGCTTTTATCATTTGGTTGCTTTTATCGTTTGGTTACTTTAAAAACAGTTTGTAAATGGGCAGAATAAATTACTGCAACACTTGCAGCTGCTGTCTTGTATAGTTAAGAACATGAAAAGTTACAAATACAAATTGTGCAGATTCGTACTTCAAGTCTCGGTCCTCCTCTCCATGCTCATCTAAATACACAGACCCCCATAGAGTGGCTCTAGGACCTCTGATGACCACAACAAGACTTGAGTTGACCAGCAAAAACATGCTTGTTCCTGCTCCACAATGAATGGAATGCTGAAAATAGAACAGGAGATATTATTTTATAATATTATATAACATTCTTCTTCTTTACCCATTTTGAAATGAATTGTACATAATGTTACAACATTTTTAGCCCTTTGAGGATGGAGATTACTAATAATTTTCATGCTAAAAAGACGGAGCCATTTCCAGGGGGTAAAAAAAGGGCAAATCTTTGAAAATTATTTTAAAACATCACAACTACCGTAAGTTTAAACATAGTAAAAGTATATATATATATTCTTGGGGAGAATATATTGAAGTACTGTTTTATAAAATTTTGAAGGTTGAAAACACACATGTAAATTAGGTCCACATGTAAATTAGGTCATCTAATTATTTTTTTTGTACATTTCCAACCTGTGAAACACATTTGACAAAACACATCAAACTCCTGAAATAAAGTATTTATTTTGTATGATCAATACAAACAAATAACATCAACATTTATGTTTTAGGAGACATGGGCCATGGACTGACATCTTCTGTGCCTCTTGAGGTTTTGTTTTCTAGCTCTAGAATTTTTCTGTTGCTATAAAAATACAACAATCTTTCTCATTATTGTTTGGGATGTCTGACGTTTCCGCATATGTATCAACTATCTGGTTTGATTTGTCATATTTGTTTCTGTGACAAACAGTTCAATTAATGCTTCCATTGAAAAAACCAACTCTAAATATGTTATATGACATAGAAGGACTGTTATCTGTGAGTATGTGCTTGGGTCCAGTTATTTCCATGAGTGGATAGGATTCAACCCTTTTCAGTTCAGCTCCATGTAACTCTAAACCATGGGAAAATGTGATCCTAATTTCCTTCTTAATTCTTCCCTAGTATTACTACCTTCTCTGATATCTAGGTTACTATCTGACACATAAATCTCAGTTACATCTGAATCACTAGACACAATCTCAGTTACATCTGAATCACTAGACACAATCTCAGTTACATCTGAATCACTAGACACAATCTCAGTTACATCTGAATCACTAGATACAATCTCAGTTACATCTGAATCACTAGACACAATCTCAGTTACATCTGAATCACTAGACACCATCTCAGTTACATCTGAATCACTAGACATAAATCTCAGTTACATCTGAATCACTAGACACAATCTCAGTTACATCTGAATCACTAGACACAATCTCAGTTACATCTGAATCACTAGACACAATCTCAGTTACATCTGAATCACTAGACACCATCTCAGTTACATCTGAATCACTAGACACAATCTCAGTTACATCTGAATCACTAGACACAATCTCAGTTACATCTGAATCACTAGACACAATCTCAGTTACATCTGAATCACTAGACACAATCTCAGTTACATCTGAATCACTAGACACAATCTCAGTTACATCTGAATCACTAGACACATCTCAGTTACATCTGAATCACTAGACACCATCTCAGTTACATCTGAATCACTAGACACAATCTCAGTTACATCTGAATCACTAGACACAATCTCAGTTACATCTGAATCACTAGACACAATCTCAGTTACATCTGAATCACTAGACACAATCTCAGTTACATCTGAATCACTAGACACAATCTCAGTTACATCTGAATCACTAGACACATCTCAGTTACATCTGAATCACTAGACACAATCTCAGTTACATCTGAATCACTAGACACCATCTCAGTTACATCTGAATCACTAGACACAATCTCAGTTACATCTGAATCACTAGACACATCTCAGTTACATCTGAATCACTAGACACAATCTCAGTTATATCTGAATCACTAGACACATCTCAGTTACATCTGAATCACTAGACACAATCTCAGTTATATCTGAATCACTAGACACAATCTCAGTTACATCTGAATCACTAGACACATCTCAGTTACATCTGAATCACTAGACACAATCTCAGTTATATCTGAATCACTAGACACCATCTCAGTTACATCTGAATCACTAGACACAATCTCAGTTACATCTGAATCACTAGACACAATCTCAGTTACATCTGAATCACTAGACACAATCTCAGTTACATCTGAATCACTAGACACCATCTCAGTTACATCTGAATCACTAGACACAATCTCAGTTACATCTGAATCACTAGACACAATCTCAGTTACATCTGAATCACTAGACACCATCTCATTTTCAAAACCAACAGCAGACATTTCTGAAAAGTACACACTTACTTGAGTGTGCATTCAAAACAATGACCAAACACATGTGTAAACTTTCCAGGTAGCTTCCATTGAAAGACTAGAATGTGCAGCAAACATAAGCAATTATTTGATTGGTCTATGTTATTTATAGCAGTTAGCCATACAGAAGCTATCTTTCTCTGGGTGACAGATCAACACACTCATTTTTTCGCTATGTAAGCCTCGGCCCAGATCATCCTAAGAAAGTTAATATAAATCTATCTATTGTCTCTGCTTTTCCTGTGAGGCATGAATAATGATCGGCCTTAGGGCTATGGCATGCTTGATATGTGATATATTGTGACCATTTTAAGGACGTCGGTAACTCCTTCAATTCATGTTCTTCTTGATCTTCTGCTTCTTGGTGTCTTCATTTTCATGTTGTATGCTCTTGCTGCTAGTCAGTACTGGTTCACTATCACTAAGTGGCCAAACCATTTCAGTCTCTATTTATCAATATATTTGACCAGAGACGTTGTTCCAATAGTTCTTGTAATCACTTTATTTCTCACATAATCTCTTGTTGTTCTGTTTGCTGCTTTTCTTAGACATCTAATTTAACATTTTTGTAAGCTTTCTCTCTTGTTCTGTAGTTATTGTTCACATGTGACATTGATAACACAATGTTAGTATGAAGATTAAATTTATGAGTTGCCTTTTGGTTTCCATTGGGATAGATTTGTGTTTCAAAATTGGTGCATGTTCATAATTTACATAGTTGACTTTTCAAGTTCTCGTCTCGAGCTTTCTGTCCATTCTTCCATCATCTGTAAAAATGCTCCCAAAATATTTAAATTCCTGCACTTGTTTCAGCAGTTGATTTTTTATCTTTATATTGATTCTACTGAATACACTCTGTCTATAGATAATGCTTACATTTTTTTCTATCTTCAAATTGCTATTGAGACAGTGCTCATGGAGTATGCTTATGTGATCTTACAAATCTTTACTTGAACTGTGGAGTAGGCACAGATTGTCCACAAAGTATAAGGGAGTCCATGTTACATCAGCGCCAAATCCAATGTATAGGGCAGAAACCAGAGCTCTCCAGTTCGTGCTGCTACTGTTTGTAATTCTTGCATGTTGTTCCATAATCTTTGATCGTTGTTCTACGAAGAGGACAACTTTTGGTCTTCCTCTTTGTGTTGTTCCATCTGGTACCCCTTTTTTTGCTTGATTATAGTAGCAACAATTATGTTTTTACCATTTCTAAGTAGTAGGCCTCTTAAACCATTGTGTACACCTACGAGTTGGATACTTCTGGTGTACACCTACGAGTTGGATACTTCTGGTGTACACCTACGAGTTGGATACTTCTGGTGTACACCTATGAGTTGGATACTTCTGGTGTAAACCTACTAGTTGGATACTTTCTGGTGTACATCTACGAGTTGGATACTTCTGGTGTACACCTACGAGTTGGATACTTCTGGTGTACACCTACGAGTTGGATACTTCTGGTGTACACCTACTAGTTGGATACTTTCTGGTGTACATCTACGAGTTGGATACTTCTGGTGTACACCTACGAGTTGGATACTTCTGGTGTACACCTACGAGTTGGATACTTCTGGTGTACACCTACGAGTTGGATACTTCTGGTGTACACCTACGAGTTGGATACTTCTGGTGTACACCTACGAGTTGGATACTTCTGGTGTACACCTACGAGTTGGATACTTCTGGTGTACACCTACGAGTTGGATACTTCTGGTGTACACCTACGAGTTGGATACTTCTGGTGTACACCTACGAGTTGGATACTTCTGGTGTACACCTACGAGTTGGATACTTCTGGTGTACACCTACGAGTTGGATACTTCTGGTGTACACCTACGAGTTGGATACTTCTGGTGTACACCTACGAGTTGGATACTTCTGGTGTACACCTACGAGTTGGATACTTCTGGTGTACACCTACGAGTTGGATACTTCTGGTGTACACCTACGAGTTGGATACTTCTGGTGTACACCTATGAGTTGGATACTTCTGGTGTACACCTATGAGTTGGATACTTCTGGTGTACACCTATGAGTTGGATACTTCTGGTGTACACCTATGAGATGGATACTTCTGGTGTACACCTGCGAGTTGGATACTTCTGGTGTACACCTACGAGTTGGATACTTCTGGTGTACACCTACGAGTTGGATACTTCTGGTGTACACCTACGAGTTGGATACTTCTGGTGTACACCTATGAGTTGGATACTTCTGGTGTACACCTATGAGTTGGATACTTCTGGTGTACACCTACGAGTTGGATACTTCTGGTGTACACCTACGAGTTGGATACTTCTGGTGTACACCTACGAGTTGGATACTTCTGGTGTACACCTACGAGTTGGATACTTCTGGTGTACACCTACGAGTTGGATACTTCTGGTGTACACCTATGAGTTGGATACTTCTGGTGTACACCTATGAGTTGGATACTTCTGGTGTACATCTACGAGTTGGATACTTCTGGTGTACACCTACGAGTTGGATACTTCTGGTGTACACCTACGAGTTGGATACTTCTGGTGTACACCTACGAGTTGGATACTTCTGGTGTACACCTACGAGTTGGATACTTCTGGTGTACACCTACGAGTTGGATACTTCTGGTGTACACCTACGAGTTGGATACTTCTGGTGTACACCTACGAGTTGGATACTTCTGGTGTATACCTATGAGTTGGATACTTCTGGTGTACACCTACGAGTTGGATACTTCTGGTGTACACCTACGAGTTGGATACTTCTGGTGTACACCTACGAGTTGGATACTTCTGGTGTACACCTACGAGTTGGATACTTCTGGTGTACACCTATGAGTTGGATACTTCTGGTGTACACCTACGAGTTGGATACTTCTGGTGTACACCTACGAGTTGGATACTTCTGGTGTACACCTATGAGTTGGATACTTCTGGTGTACACCACTGTGAACTGGAGAATTATGGTGTACACCACTGTGAACTGGAGTCTTCTGGATATGAAATAAAGCTTGGGAGAACTCCTCTACCAAATTCAGATGTGTCTGGCCAATGGCACAAATAAAATGGGACAACACATTTCCATTCTCTAGACTACATCATACTGGAAATCTACAGGACCATTGTCCTAATACAGAAGAGATCCAGTGGGAGTTTGAAAATGAATGCTGAAGAAGAAAAAGAAACCTTCTAATAGCACAAAAGGATAGAAGAGCTATATTGTTTGTAATTTCTGGGGATCAAAACAAAACATACAAGGATAGGTATTTGACTTAAAAATACAACAGTTGCTCAGCCTTGAACTTGTTGACATTATTAAAATGAAGGAGAATTCTGTGGACAATAATTTGATGTCCAGATTTTAAAAAGTAATTTTAAAAATATGATAAATTATTACTTACGTCAACAGTTTCAGAAACTAAATGCTGGGCGCAGCAACTCTCTCGAAAACAAAGAAATTTGCCACAAACCAGACAAATTGCTGGATCTTTGGGTGTGTTCCCACACCTTGCACACTTTGCTGAGCGGTACATCTGGAAGATCTGGTAGTACCTTTTATGGAGCTTAATTAGGCTTGGTGTTTGCCAGTTGGGGTTTAATTGCAGCAAGATCTATCATAGGAAGATAAAAAAAAACCAATATTAGTTTGTGAAGGTGACACATGTTGAAGTAAAAAAAATCTGTCTAAAAGACTAAAAAGGCGCAGAGGATGGACTTTATTGTATTTGGGTTACCCCATATGTACTCCAACCTTCTAAATGAAGTGGCATCATGTTTGTTGTGAGTACCACTAATAGAAGAAATAGCTTCCAGCGATAATTTCCAAGGATCTCAGAATATATGCAGTTTATAAAGCGGACATAATTAGTGGGATTCGAACCACATCTTGTTATAGCCATGAAATAGTACATGTGTTGGTTATAATGTCTTTCCACTGCCTTCTTACTGGTGGAATCTATTTTCTTCAAAGCCATTGTCAAATGTATAAGACTTCTATCTATTTTCCTTTAGCGCCAAATATGACGCATAGGGTAGAAACCAGAGTGCTCCTGTTCAAGCGATTTGATGCTACTGTGTGTAATTCTTGCATGTTTTTGAATACCTTCTTGATGGTTGTTCTGCAAAGAGTCTTTCTTGGTCTTTTCTTTTAATAAATACTACATAAAGTACAAAGGTTACTATTAAAGTCTAACTATCAATGTAAAAAATAAATAATTAGCAATAAGCAAAACAACAAGGACTTTCTATCACATTCAGGTCCAACTGGAGCCTTTCTGAAGAAACATAAACACTGAACAAGAAACATTGAATTGTTAATGATTATTCAGAGACATACTTCTTACAACAGGACGCTCCCAGTACTGAAAGACACATTCAAATAATTGTTGAAATATGTGAACAACTTTTAGGTTGGTAAACTTGTTTGGTTTGGACATATAATGAGACATCTCACTTTCTAAAATTATTTTGCTAGGAAGTGTCAAGGGAGGAAGGATAAGAGGAGGATAGCGAAAATCCCGTATTGATAGCATCAAGGAATGGTCTGGAATAGATCTTTCTACACTGCTCTGAATTTCTGAGGATAGGGATGTTTGGAGAGCTTTTTTGTGCTGATGTCTCCAGAATGACACCCGTACGACCCTGATGGGTTATGGGCCTTATTATTATTGTAACATATAATAGCTTGACACTAGGACAGGATATTAGTTAAGTAACTGTTAACCTACTTTATTATTACTATTGTAACATATAATAATATCTTGGCACTAGGTCACGATATTAGTTAACTTAATTCATACGTAAGCCCGTTATAGCGGGACCCCATATATACCCTCCAAACTGGCCTTGTTTGGTTCGTAAATGACAAGTATTATTGTTCTTACAATTCTTATATTTTTATATTGTATATGAATTTCACATTCAATTATCTTTCTTTTGATACCTTATATGACTTTCCATAGCTAATACTTTGTCTTCAGGAAGCTTGCGCCTGAATCATGTTGCGGTCCAAAACGTTAGCCTAAAATTAATTATGTCTAAACCCCGGGAATAATTACGTGTTGAAAGAGTTAAGTAACTGTTAACCTACTTTAGCTTCTTGATGTGCAGCATTGGCAAAGTCAGTGATGTGGACACACCATGCTCGAACCAGGGAGTGTGGTTCATCTGGAACCCAATGCACACAAGCTGTACTAGTACATGCATCACTGGAAGTTTCCTCTGAATGCCACAGATTCAAATATTGGACAAGCAACTGAAACTCTCCTTGACCCTGCTGATGTTATAAGAATTAGGAGACTATGAATATGTTTGTTAGCATTTTACTTATTTATTTCTAACATAACATGCCATATCTAAAAGCATATTGTGTGGGTTTTTTTCTTCTTGTAACTGTGTACTTTAATTACACACAAAGTTTAGAAACTCTTGTATGTATATGTATGCTGGCTAGTTAGTTAGTAACTGGGAAGATCATCAACATGGCACTCTGGATATGTCTACAGCGCTTTGATCTCCTATTGAGCACATACTTCAGAATATGATAATTGACTGTACTGGTTCAGTGTTGGCTGATAACTCTTCTCTTGATTCCTAAACATTGGCGCAGATGGATGTGTCAAGTCATTGGCACAAATAAAATGGTGACACAATGCATTTCCATTCTCTGGACTACATCCTGGTGAAAATGTACGACCATTGTTCTGCTACAAGAGATATCCAGCGGGAGTTTGATAATGAACACTGAAGAAGAAGAAGATTCCTAAATGCCACACATTTTCTTGCAATTCTCCATGTCCCTCTAAAACCCTGCATTTCGATCATTGTTGTTTGTTCATCACAAGTGATAATAACCATTTGTCTTATCCACTTATGAAATTCAGTTTACTAATTCAAGCAGAAAAGTTTCAGTGTATGCCAAGTCTTCCAATGAAGGATAGATTCCAAAATCTATAAATGGGGTGACTGAAATGAAGCAGCTTTATCCACCAAACTAAATTACTCCGTAGACAACTTACATACATACCTGAAGTTGACAGCCCCTTAAGGTCTGTACCAGAACAAACTCCTTGGAGTGAAAGGTATGAAATACCAATATACATTCAGGCCCACATTAAAGGAATACTAAGCGAGGACAAGGAGAACAGTGTGCAGTAAAGACATTCACACTCAGTTTCCAGTACAATGGATATCCACAAGATATATGGATACACAGTGTATACACAAATGGGTCAGCACAGAATGCAATGAGGAATGGAGGTGCAGGTGTATATATAGAATATGCACACAAGCCTAGAGATACGATCAGAACACCAGCAGGGACATTCTGTAATAATTATGATGCAGAAATCCAGGACATTAGGGTGGCAACTGAAAAAATGCTGAACTCCAACCCTATCCCACACCCTGTGGTATTCCTGACAAATGCAAGGTCAGTGCTTCACGCTCTCCAGTCTTGAAAACTTACAGGCTTACAAAAATTACTTAATGAACTGTCTTACCAGTATATGGTTACTATAAGTAAATTTAAGTAGGAAGCCAGAGGACAATTAAAAAAATTCTTGAGACTAACGGGAATTGAACCAGTCCGTTCTATGGCACCAAATGGCCTAGCAACAATTGCACATGCGTTTTTCCGTACTTGACTAACCGCATCTCCAAAAAAAGATGCGATTTCATCAAGCCATTCAAATCGTGCACACAAAGTCACCCGAACGGACCAAGACTATTACAACAACAACAAACATCCCGTACAGGTATTGAAATATCCTCAGTAATAACAAACACATAACATAATCTGTATTAGTTATACAAGGGCCGATAGGTCTTCCCGTTAGTCTCAAGAATTTTTAAATAAAATATTGTCCTCTGGCTTCCTACTTAAATTTACTTGTATAAACAATTATTTGAAGCAAAAATGTATTGTCTATATATGTTATCCATGTTTACAAGAAGACCTATCGGCCCTTGTATAACTAATATGGATTATGTTATGTGTTTGTTGTTACTGAGGATATTTCAATACCTGTACAGGATGTTTGTTGTTGTTGTAATAGTCCTTGTCTCGATTGGTCCGTTCTGGTGACTTTGTGTGCACGATTTGAATGGCTTGATGAAATCGCATCTTTTTTTGGAGATGCGGTTAGTCAAGTACGGAAAAACGCATGTGCAATTGTTGCTAGGCCATTTGGTGCCGTAGAACGGACTGGTTCAATTCCCGTTAGTCTCAAGAATATGGTTACTATGCAGTGGAATACCAGGAAATGAAAAAGCAGACCAATTGGCTAAGGAAGGTGCTGTCAAGAGCAACCAGATGTACCTACCATCAGAAAAAACAGAAGATCAAGTCAATAAGAAAGCCCCCAAACATCAACGCAAGATGACTACCACATTATGAACTAATCAGAACAAGTAGTCATTCTACACCTCAGAATGGAACACAACCAAATCTGCAGTCACATGTACACAAAATTCAAGATTGCCAACACTGCCATGTGCACATGTGGACAAGCAGTACAGAGTGCCAAACATATACTTCAAGAGTGCTCTGAGTATGAAATGCTGAGGCAGACATATTGGCCATAGGAAACAACACTGGAATCAAAGCTCTGTGGGCCACTGTGTGAACTACAAAAGACAGTGAGTTTTATTCAGGAGACAGAATTACAGATATAGACATGTTTCAAGTGAACGAAAGAAGAAGAAATTATGTTATGTACTTGACTATTAGTTCATAGATGGCTAATAAGCCCTATTCTGGTCGCAATTTTTCAATTTTTGATGCTGTGAGGACGTTCAAAGTTGGAGGGTATCACATTCATTTTCATGCCTGGTATTGGGGTGTTCATAGCAATAAGAGAGCGGGTAGGTTGCAGGTTCTGCCACTGTATCAAACAGCAAGGCTATTGGATTGCATCGACATATTGAACCTTTTTGAGAGAAACATCCATACAGGAAGTAGTTGTTTTGCATGCCCTGTGTCCTTGTCAATGACCGTGTCATAATTAATAGCTATAAAACTGCAGGAGGAATGTACAACATGTACACACATCCATCTGTGACTACAATGACATCATCATCATTTCTAGTGCTATTATATGATTATATCTCATGACATCTTGCTGAAGACATTAGAGTCCACCACCAAAGCCAGAGATAGAATGTGTGTTCTAACTGAAATATTATATGATTATATCTCATGACATCTTGCTGAAGACATTAGAGTCCACCACCAAAGCCAGAGATAGAATGTGTGTTCTGACTGAAATATTAAGATTTTAATTCACAAAATAAGTTTAGTTAGATCCATAATCAGTGTCAAACTCATTGTATATATATATATTTTTATATTTTCTATCACTGATCAAGTTCATGCAGGCATACCTGAAGTGTAGGGATTTCTGTACCGAAAAGATGTCTTTTCATGAGAGCTGAGATTCTCAAGAAGTGCAGAGAATACTCCTCTACAGTTTGCTCCACACTCACAGGTGACCAAACACTTTGGCAGATCTGTGGTTAGATGTTAGGAGATTACAATAGATTCACATATCACTTGACACATTCAACATAGATTCACACATCACTTGACACATTCAACATAGATTCACACATCACTTGACACATTCAACATAGATTCACACATCACTTGACACATTCAACATAGATTCACACATCACTTGACACATTCAACATAGATTCACACATCACTTGACACATTCAACATAGATAATGTAAAGATATGACAGTCAACTAATCATGACATTTTCAATCAATTGAAGGTACAAACATTGTTTTTAACCTATTCTATTCAGGATGTAGCCATCAACCTTTTTAGCTGTATTATTTTAGCTGTAGAGCTTTTCTAAGCAAAATAGATATGTTAATTAGTTTGTCATTGCTCTCTGAATGGTCTCGATACACTATTGCCTATGGCGGGATTTGAACTGGGTACCTTTGCCATCACAGTCATGCTCTGTATCACATCACCACAGACCCGGACGAAAAAAACAACTATTACAACCTAAAGCAATAAGGTTATCTTCTTCTTCGTTCATTCTCAAACTCCTACAGATTAGCAGGATGTAGTCCGGAAAATGGAATGCACTGTCTTAGTTTACAGCTTAGCTGTGATATCTGGACCATTTGGCCCTACACATCCAAATTTAGCTTATTGGGTTATAAATCTTCATATACAAAATTACAATGTTATTAACAATAATCTATTATATAACAATAATCTATTATACAACAATAATCTATTATATAACAATAATCTATTATATAACAATAATCTATTATACAACAATAATCTATTATATAACAATAATCTATTATATAACAATAATCTATTATACAACAATAATCTATTATATAACAATAATCTATTATACAACAATAATCTATTATATAACAATAATCTATTATACAACAATAATCTATTATATAACAATAATCTATTATATAACAATAATCTATTATACAACAATAATCTATTATATAACAATAATCTATTATACAACAATAATCTATTATATAACAATAATCTATTATACAACAATAATCTATTATATAACAATAATCTATTATATAACAATAATCTATTATATAACAATAATCTATTATATAACAATAATCTATTATACAACAATAATCTATTATATAACAATAATCTATTATACAACAATAATCTATTATATAACAATAATCTATTATACAACAATAATCTATTATATAACAATAATCTATTATATAACAATAATCTATTATATAACAATAATCTGTGATGTAATCTTTGTAGAAAGTTGTTCTCACTGCTACTCCGCAAGACTCTCAGTTCTGTGCAAGCTGTCCAGTTTCTTCTAGTGTTATGCTCATAATGTCTTCAATATCATGTGTCCATCGTAGTCTTGGTCTGCCTCTTGTTCTCTTTCCTGGAACTTTTCCCTCCATGATTAATCTTTTTAAACCATTATGCCTTTTTATATGTCCAAAATATACCAGCTTGTGTTATTTAATAGTTTTGAGGAGCCAGTCTTTTTCTATGTTCAGGTCTTTAGTGCTGTCTGCACTAGTTCATCTTTCCATTCATGATATTCTTAGCACCTTTCTATAACATTTCAGTTTGAATGCGAATATTTTCTTTTCCATTGCAGATATCATTGTCCATGTCTCACAACCGTATGTTGCCACTGGAATAACATAGCTTCTTAATAGTTGTAAATTTGTTTTTCTGTTTGCCCGTTGCCATAGATTTTTCATCTGTGATGTTTTTTGTAGGACCATTGCTAATCTCTTTCTGATCTCTGCTGAGCAATCTCCTGTGGTATTGATGGTTGACATAAGATATCAGACTTTGCTGATATTTTCTACTTATGAAATATTTTCTGATAATGGTGATGATATATTTATCGTCTGATAATGATGGCCTTTTCACCTTTACTGATGGCTAGGAAGCAGGACAATGTAAACCTACACGTCACATGACTTTTTGAAGGGCAGGTTTTTTTTGAGAAAGTGACTTGCTCATCTGTACTAACTCCCTCTCTGCTCTATTGATTATTTCCAAGGGAAAGGTAATGCCAATAATCTTGCATACAAGTAGAACTGCAGGAGATGCCAGAAGATGGTTTAATACACCACTGACTGTGCTAGGATTTCCTTACAGATTTTCTGTAGTAGTTTACTCCCTTAGCCTAAGACACTCCTATGCTAAGCATCGGATGTAAGGCATCAGATGAACATTATTATCCAATAGATATATTCAAAATTATTTGAAGTCTTATTATTCAATTGATCGCAAGCCTATTCCCATGCGTGCATACTAAGTGACTCTGAACATGATTCAGAAAGTAAAAACATGTGATGTATGTAGGGAATGGGTGGAGTCATTTGAGAGAGCAAAAACGCGGGCATCACTACGAAAACTTATGCTTATTTTTGTCCCCGGACACGCGGGCGTGGAGGGAAACAAACGAGCCGGACAATTAGCTAGCCTCGCCACCACAACAGATGGTCAGCCTATGGACTGAGCAGACATACTCATTGCTCTTCGTGAATCCTCACGATCAGAGGATTTTGAGATGAATGAACATGAGTCAATATCGAGAATGCTTGAATTGGAAGTGAGAATGAGCGTGGCCCGTAGAGGACCCCTGACAAAGATTTCAAAAAGAGCAGTGAACCAACATAGAACCGGAACCATCAGCCATTATACCCTGAGAGATTTTCTGAAGCTGAGATCTGAGCACCTATGGATGTGTCCGGTGTGCGCAGAGGATAATCTACATACCTAATACCGAATCAGACAATTTTTTTTGCAATATTCGCATCCAATAGTTTTATCGGAAATTATTTATATTATTTATATCAGAAAGAAAGTGTTGTGTCCATTTATACTAATAGAGATAGGGTAACTAACAATGAGGTATATACATCATAGTAACCCTTCTTTGTCAACGTCAGGGTTAGAACATGTATGTTGAATGGAGGATAGGAAATTCCTAAAAGATATTTTGTATGGAGATTGGATGTCTGTTAAAGACCCCAAAAATGACATTTTCTTCACTATAGAGAAGTATGCAAATATAACTTCACTAGACATGAATATAGTAGACTGGGGCGGAGCTTGACAAAGACAGATCTAGCTGGAAGTAGGTAATAGATCCATAAACTAATAAACTGTCAGGTTTTAGAACTACATTGAATGCATCAACACGCAGAGTCCTCCAGCGATTTCTATATTTAATGATAGAGACGAGTGTGAAAAATCTTCAGCAGTCTAGTCTTTGATGTTATTTTCCCATGTTCTTTCTTTGGATTCTTCTGCTTCTTCCAACGTCAACTATTTCCTGCAGGATCATTTCTGACAGGGAATTATGTCTTGCAGGATGCAAACCATGTAAGCGCTACAAGGTTATTCAAATGGGTCTAAAAGCTGAGAAATTTGATTGTGACAAATGACTAACATTAGTTAGGAAAATAAGAAAAAAAAACTGTTACGGATAAAGTTCGCAAATGGGAACTAACTCTCCCAACCCCATGTTCTCAAGACTAGCAAATTGTCAATAGTAACAATATTATAATTTACAGAGTTCTAACAAAAACAATTTCATAGTATCAGCTTCATATTATCCTACTTGTGACTGGATACAAATTTAACATACAGCAGGAAACATGTGTCCGTTGTCTGTCTCCTCATAAAGAGAGCTGCGTGACAGCCAGCCAATGATGTTACTGAGCATACCTTCCAGCGTTGTGGTTTGGCTCTGTTCACACACATCATAAATATAATTATTTATTATCAAGTTATTAGCATGCAAAAATTACAGTCATATTGTTCATGTTTACAGTATCTAAGAAATAAGTTTCCAATAAGACTTGTAAAACTATATTTCTTGAAAATGATGAGTATCTTATACACAAAATATCTACATAAAGATTATTGAATATTACAAGTGTGTCTATGTAGAAGATTTATTGAAACAGGTACATCTACATAAAACTTATTGAATGTTACAAGTACATCTACATAAAACTTATTGAATGTTACAAGTACATCTACATAAAACTTATTGAATGTTACAAGTACATCTACATAAAACTTATTGAATGTTACAAGTACATCTACATAAAACTTATTGAGTGTTACAAGTACATCTACATAAAACTTATTGAATGTTACAAGTACATCTACATAAAACTTACTGAATGTTACAAGTACATCTACATAAACTTATTGAGTGTTACAAGTACATCTACATAAAACTTATTGAATGTTACAAGTACATCTACATAAACTTACTGAATGTTACAAGTACATCTACATAAAACTTATTGAATGTTACAAGTACATCTACATAAAACTTACTGAATGTTACAAGTACATCTACATAAAACTTATTGAGTGTTACAAGTACATCTACATAAAACTTATTGAGTGTTACAAGTACATCTACATAAAACTTACTGAATGTTACAAGTACATCTACATAAAACTTATTGAATGTTACAAGTACATCTACATAAAACTTATTGAGTGTTACAAGTACATCTACATAAACTTATTGAGTGTTACAAGTACATCTACATAAAACTTATTGAATGTTACAAGTACATCTACATAAAACTTATTGAATGTTACAAGTACATCTACATAAAACTTATTGAGTGTTACAAGTACATCTACATAAACTTATTGAGTGTTACAAGTACATCTACATAAAACTTATTGAATGTTACAAGTACATCTACATAAAACTTACTGAATGTTACAAGTACATCTACATAAAACTTATTGAGTGTTACCAGGTACAGCTATACAAAACTTACTGAATGTTACAAGTACATCTACATAAAACTTACTGAATGTTACAATTACATCCACATAAAACTTACTGAATGTTACAAGTACATCTACATAAAACTTACTGAATGTTATAATTACATCTACATAAAACTTACTGAATGTTATAATTACATCTACATAAAACTTACTGAATGTTACAAGTACATCTACATAAAACTTACTGAATGTTATAATTACATCTACATAAAACTTATTGAATGTTACAAGTACATCTACATAAAACTTACTGAATGTTACAAGTACATCTACATAAACTTATTGAGTGTTACAAGTACATCTACATAAACTTATTGAGTGTTACAAGTACATCTACATAAAACTTACTGAATGTTACAAGTACATCTACATAAAACTTACTGAATGTTACAATTACATCCACATAAAACTTACTGAATGTTACAATTACATCCACATAAAACTTACTGAATGTTACAATTACATCCACATAAAACTTACTGAATGTTACAATTACATCCACATAAAACTTACTGAATGTTACAATTACATCCACATAAAACTTACTGAATGTTATAATTACATCTACATAAAACTTACTGAATGTTACAAGTACATCTACATAAACTTATTGAGTGTTACCAGGTACAGCTATACAAAACTTACTGAATGTTACAAGTACATCTACATAAAACTTACTGAATGTTACAAGAATGTGTAGTATTATGGAATATATTTGTAGAGAGATTTTTGGGATAGAAAATCATCATTTTCTTATGAGTTTATTCTCTCAGACTTAACCTTCTCCATGCCGTTGGCGCAAATATAAACCCACTCCCAGTTGTACTCCGCCACACGCTGTGGTAGCAGAATTGCTACCGTTGCTAAGCAATTTTATAACTACGATAAAAAGTTTAAATTTGGCTTTTACTTCTGTGAAAAAAAGAGTGGTAACACTGCGAGCAGCTTCCTCTTCCACAATCTCATGTGCAGAAAAGGACTGGAAAATAATGAAAATTTGGAAGTTGAACAATCAATGTGAACCGAGTTGAAATGAAGCAATTCTTAGTGAAATTATTGTGGATTGTTTTTTTCTATTAATTAGGAATTGTTGCGAATTGTGTTTATTTTCAAAGAAGATATTATGGAACGCGTTAGTTTTGTTATGAAAATGACAACGAAAAATTAGGTGACAATGAAAAATTAGGTGACAACGAAAAATTAAGTATGGACATCATTTATTGAATTTACATCACATTGTGAAATGAATCGAGAAATATTCTGAAATTAAGATTGGATTGTAACTTAGTAATATTAAAGTGTTTTAATTTGATTATATTAGTTTGGTTATGAAATAAGTTTATAAACTTAATTAAAAATACAATAGGTATAGAAATGTATTGAAAGAGTACATTGGTTGGACAAGAACACTTGAGTCAGTCATTATAAAAATAATTTTCACTGCTTTCTTTTTCATAATTACGCAATTTAAAAATAACAATCCGGGATGAAGGGGGCAAGTTACGTAATTTGTATTGAGATATTAAAGGTTAATAAAGATTATGAGATTTTACAAACCAGTAGACCCATTCTTCTCCATGCATCTCGCTCATTGGCAGAAAATTTACAACTGATGTATGCCAAAGCTTGAACATAGACTATGTTGTAAAGCATCTGTACTACAAATTCAAAGTGCTCTGTCCAGAGAAAAATAATTCAATGAATTAGTCATATGATACAGTTTTATGCCAGGACTGAATGTATTGAATATCACAAGGTCTGGTTATTATCATCATCATCAAGTGCTGTACTGACTGGTACAGGAGATCACAGATCTACACAACTTTCTGTCACTAGTATTTTGTGTCACGGCCATTAACACCTCTTTACTTCAATCTTCTTACAGACAGAGACCTAGACCCAATCATTGGTGTTCGGAAAAGCAAGAAGACCTAACCCAACTCTAATGTCGAGCCTTCCTAAACCGGAAATATGCTCACAAAGAGAAAGGGTCCCGTACCCGATGGGCTTAGGCAAGAAAGGGACAACGATGGCAGTCCTGGCCCAAATCTACTGTAAAGTTTTCCTATACTGGAAATACACTTGCAGAGAGAAAGGGTTCCGTACCCGATGTGCTCAGGCTAAAAAAAGACAACGATTTTAGCCCTGGCCCAACTCTAATGTCAGGTTTTCCTATACCGGAAATACTTGCAGAGAGAAAGGATTCAGTACCTGATGGGCTCAGGCGCTATTGGGACAAGGTCACTCAGCTCGAGAACGCCTTGCTCTCAAACGCTTGGTGTGAGACTCGAACTTGGACAAGGGGTACACGATGTCGGTGAATGACACCTCGGCTAAGAGGGCGAAAGAGCCAGGGTCCAACTCTTCCGATGAGTTCTTCCCCTTAAGGAACCAGGCTCACGGATGAGAAACGGTTTAGTACCCGATGGGCACAAGCACAGTACATCCAATTACACAAGGCAAGATCATAGACAGTGGAACACCTCGTGCAAAACAGACGAGAGCAAAAATCGTCTGGGCGAAGAGTCACCACATACACGCGAGCCTTCTTCTTCTTCTTCTTTCTGTCCTCATGTACCTTTCGGTGTTGAGGGGAGAGTGAGTGTACGGTCTTTTGCCCTTCTATTTGCCTCCTCTGCTGTTATATTTCCGAGCGTCTCTAATACACTATCTATCCACCTTTTATGAGGGCGTCCAATAGGTCTCCTGTTTTCATATCGTTTGTTAAGTGTTTTTTGGATAATACTTTGCTCTTTCTGTCTGGTTATGTGGCCGTACCATTTAACTTGTTGTTTCTGTATGTATTCTATTGTTGGCTTGATCCCTAATTGTTTCCTTAGTGCTTCATTCCTGATGTTGTCTCTCAAGCTAACTCCAATCATACGTCTCACACATTTCATTTCAGTGGTGTTAATCTTATGTATTGTTCTAGAATCTAATGTCCAAGTTTGACACTGATAACACAATGTTGGTAAGAAAATGGTGTTGAAAAGCGCTTTCTTTGTTTCTAGTGTAATATCTTTGTTTCTTAGTAAAGGTGTTAATTGACCAATGATCTGACAGACCTTATTACATCTTGCGTTTATTTCTGCTTCTTGTTTGTTGTCATATCTCAATGTGCTGCCCAGATATTTGAATTCATCTACTTGTTTTAGTTGTTTATTATTTATCTGTATGTTGATATTCTCCTTTTCTCTTGCAATATTCATTACTTCTGTTTTGTCTATGTTGATTTTCATTCCAAATTGCTTGCCTGCTGTGTCTATTGTGTTTAGGTGGTCTTGCAGGTTTTTAATGCTGTTGTGGAATAAAACCTGGTCATCTGCAAAAAGCAGTTCATTTGCTTCATTAGAATTTGCTGTTTTGTTTATATGGTCCATGTATGTAATAAAAAGTAGTGGGGATAATACACATCCCTGCTTTACTCCTGTGCTAATCACAAAGTCCTCTGTGTAGCCTGCAGCTGTTCTTATAGTGCAACTGCTGTTGTTATAGAGACTTCTACAAACATTAATTAAATGTTGGCATACTCCATAAATTGTTAATGTTTCCCATAGTTTTTCTCTGTTTACTCGGTCAAATGCTTTCTCTTGATCTATGAAGGATATGTATAAATTTGGGTTGTATTCTATTGACTTCTCTACCAACTGTTTCAGAATAAATATTGCATCAGTACATCCTCTGTTTCTTCTAAAACCCATTTGTGTATTGCTAAGTTGTTGTTCTATTACAGGTCTCAGTCTTTTCTCTACTATTTTTGCATATAGTTTTCCTGCATGGCTTAACAAGGAAATTCCCCTGTACTGGTTACAGTCTCTTTTGCTGCCTTTCCTTTTCCATATTGGCACTATGATAGCTTTTCTCCAGTCTGTTGGTGTCTTCTGTTGCCTCCACGCCGTGTTAAAAATTCTGTGTAGTCAATATAATCCTGTTTCTCCTGCTGCTCTTATAATTTCTAGTGGTATGTTATCTATCCCTGGAGCTTTGTTATTTTTTGCCTTTTTTATGACCTCAGCAATTTCCTCTATGAGAATATTTGGCTCTTGTTCATTACAACTCTTTATGGTTTCTTTTGCTGTATTATTGCTTGGTGTTGTATTTAGTAACTCAGAAAAGTATTCTTTCCATCTTTTTAATGCTCTTTGCTTATTTGAAATGGGATTACCTTCTCTGTCATTTATTAGTTCTGTAGGATCGTGATTTTCTGTTCTGGTTCTCATAACTTTGATTGTTTTGTAGAAGCGTTTTGTAGCTGTTTTGTAATCCTTATTCAAGTTCTTGCCAAAATCAGACCATGATTTACTTTTAGCTTCTTTAATCAGTTGTTTTACTTTTTTTCGTGCTAATGCATATTTTTCATATGTTTCTTGTTCTTTGTTATGTTTCCAGTCTTTGTATAGTTTCTTTTTCTCTTTCACATCTTGTCTTATAGTTTCACTCCACCACGTGGTACTCTTTTTCCCCGCTTTACCACGTTGTTTAGTACCACATATTGCTTGAGCTGTGTTCATTACTGAGGTTTTAAATTGTGTCCACTCTTCTTCTACTGATCTTGTTTCTGGGTTTAATTTCTTGTATTTTTCTGCTATTTGTCTTTCAAAGAGTTTTAATATGTTTTCATCTTGAAGCTTGTTAATTCTAATGATCTTGTCATTGTCTTTCTTGTGTATTTTATCAATATGTTCGCTTGCATTTGGCTTTCTGATGGTAGCCATCACCATATGGTGGTCTGTATCATCTGATAAATTAGGTACGGCTCTACTGTCCATGATTTGTTTTCTGTTCTTGGTTTTTGTTAATATGAAGTCAATCTGGCTTCTGCATTCAGGCTTGTTCCATTTGTGCCAAGTATAGATGTGTGACTCTCTGTGTTTAAAGAAAGTATTTGTGATGTATAGTTCGTTTTGACTGCATATCTGCATATCTTATTTTCATTTCTTGTTGTTAGTGTATCCCCAAAAGGTCCTAGGTATCTACTGTCTTCACTCGTTCTTTTCCCTGGCCTTCCGTTAAAATCTCCCATTACTATTAGGTCATCCTCTTTATCTATTTTGTTTATGTTTTCATTCAATATTTCATAGAATTCTTCACTGTCTATCTGGTTGTTGTTGCATGGGGAGTAAATTTGTATGTAAGTTGTTCGACACGCGAGCCTGGAGACAGATATGGAGGCTGTCACAGGCTAGGGTAGCCCACCCGAATTGTCAAGGCATGCCAAAATCGGATGTGCTAGGCCTACAAGGCGCATAACGGTGGCACAACGTAATCACGCTCCCAGAAGAAATTGCATGGATATCCGTGCTGGTTACAATGGAGCGAACGCAAAACAAACAAACAAACTTCAATCTTGTTCAATGAGACTATGTTCTCTAAACCTTCTCTTACCTTCCATCTTATTTATTGAAATAATGTTCTCTAAACCTCCTCTTTTCTTCAATCTTGTTCATTGAGACATTGTTCTCTAAACCTCTTTACTTCAATCTTGTTGTTGAGACAATTTTCTCTAAACCTCCTCTTTCCTTCAATCTTCTTCATTGAGACATTGTTCTCTAAACCTCTTTACTTCAATCTTGTTGTTGAGACAATTTTCTCTAAACCTCCTCTTTCCTTAAATCTTTTTCATTGAGACATTGTTCTCTAAACCTCTTTACTTCAATCTTGTTCCAGAGACAATTTTCTCTAAACCTCTTTCCTTCAATCTTGTTCCAGAGACAATTTCCTCTAAACCTATTTCCTTCAATCTTGTTCATTGAGACATTGTTCTCTAAACCTCTTTACTTCAATCTTGTTGTTGAGACAATTTTCTCTAAACCTCCTCTTTCCTTCAATCTTCTTCATTGAGACATTGTTCTCTAAACCTCTTTACTTCAATCTTGTTGTTGAGACAATTTTCTCTAAACCTCCTCTTTCCTTAAATCTTTTTCATTGAGACATTGTTCTCTAAACCTCTTTATTTCAATCTTGTTCCAGAGACAATTTTCTCTAAACCTCTTTCCTTCAATCTTGTTCCAGAGACAATTTCCTCTAAACCTATTTCCTTCAATCTTGTTCAAGAGACAATTTCCTCTAAACCTATTTCCTTCAATCTTGTTCATGAGACTATTTTCTCTAAATCCATTATTTCTAATACAGTAGCCAAAAAAAAGAAAGACTGCTTCTGATATTAGTAAACAATACCCCTTTTTGTATGTCCCTTTCAACACCTCATTAGTTTTTCTAGCTATTTATGGCTTTAGTTATTCTAGCTATCCATTGCTTAAACATTCATTTAGACAATGCAAACATTCATATGACCCATTGAACATTTTAAAGTGCTGTGATTTCAACATCAAGTGCAATGTCCACAACAAATCTACAACTTCCCATTCCTTTATCTCAAAGTCTTTCATGTGATGCTAATATCATTCACCATCTTTCTTTTTGAAGTTGTTCTAGGTTTTCTCTGTCTTTCTCTTCCCCTGTGGATTCTATGACAATGCCTGTCTTACATCACTGTTTTCCTTAGAGCAGGGTTGGGAACCTTTTTATCCTAGAGAGCTATGAACATCATATATTTTGAAAAGTAATTCTGTGAGAGCCATACATTATGTTTACAACTAAAAATTCAAGTAAATGTGTGCATTTTGTGTAATTTCAACACTAAAAGTACAATAATTATGTCTCTGAATTCTTTTTAATAACATTGTTATGCTGTTGCTAATCAGTAATGACTATTTCTTACCATTAATGCGACTTCTGATGCCGAGCTGCAGTAGAATTTAGCTCATTTGTAGAATGAAATATTGATATGCAATTAATATGTAGATCAAATGAGTCTAAAGAAAATTTTTTTTAATTGAACATTTCTCTGCGAGCCAGATGCAGCCATCAATAGAGCCATATCTGGCTCGCGAGCCATGGGTTCCAGACCCCTGCCTTAGAGTGTGTTCAATGCATCTTCATTTCCTAGAAACGATTTGTAGGCAGATATGATCATATCCCTTCTCATCCAAATCTCAGCTTTTTTTTATCTTATCTTGTTATGTGACATATTCTTTCCAGAACGTTGTCATCCTTATGAATTTCTTGAAAAAAATTTCAGTTTTGAGCAAGTTTTTCTGCCTCCTCCAGCAACATTTTCAAGCATTTTTGGATATCTCTTGTCCAACGACATCTTTTGTGACCTATTGCTCCCTCCAACAATTCTCTTTTCATACTACCATGTCCCTTATCTTGCCACATAATATTTCAAATCATTAAATATTGTTGTTTTTCTCCCAGGTATTGCAAGTGATTAGCTCTTATTTTTCATGTGATTGGGGTGGTTTCTCAAGAGCTTGATTTCCAACCCAGTGACTCTCAATAGTGTGCTCTGCTCTGAGAAGAAGTCTCCTACACATTGAGGATGACATCATTAGTCATAGAGATTCCATTAGTCATAGAGACCCCATTAGTCACAGAGATCTCATTATTCATAGAAACCCCATTAATCAGACGCCCCATTAGTCATAGATACCCCATTAGTCATAGAGACAGTATTAATCATAGACATATCATGTCATAGACCCCATTAGTCATAGAGATCCCATTAGTCATAGAAACCCCATTAGTCATATAGATCCCATTAGTCATATAGATCCCTTTAGTCATAGAAATCCCATTAGTCATAGAGAATCCATTAGTCATAGACCCCATTAGTCATAGACCCCATTAGTCATAGAGATCCCATTAGTCATAGAGATCCCATTAAGTAAAACAAAGTAAATAGCAGTACTTGAAGCTAGCACCTACCTATTTCTACGGTGAATGATAGAGTCAGTACAAACTGTATGAGTAGGCTGAGTGCATCTTTTAACAGAAGTGGAACATTTCTTTCATACACAGACAATGTGCTGAAACACAAAATTAAACACAATAAATATACAGAATATTTTCACAACAAAATTTTAATAATGCAATCATGTCATGAAATCAGATAACATTTAACTGTCTGCTGTCCGCTGGAAGAGACTTCAAGCAACGAGATCATGCAAGTGTAAGCAGATGTAGAGGGTGCTACCAAACTGTGTCTTTTGTATGCATAAGAAATCTACCACACAAAGTCACCTCCAAAGGATGAGGTTCTTTAGCACACCTTACATTATATTTATAGTCGTGTGACCTTGTTGTCGCTTCTAGTGGAATTTTCAAATGTAATGGATACATTTTTTAGATGAGCAGCAACAATGTCTGTGAATCAAAATGTCTTGTTCTTTTGTGTTCATGTTCAAACTTCTGAAGGTTAGCCAGCATTAAAGCTGATAAACAGAATTTGCTGCTTCAAGTCTACAGTATGATTGTGATATCTGTATCTTTCTGTCCGATGACACATCTGGTATATAATATATGACCTAGGTATAGTTATTCAGGTCTCCTGCAAAACCTGGGAAAAACCAGAGTTGATCAAACACCATATTCCATTTCCAAGTGGTTTTGGTAATAAATTGCTTCAAAGCAGTCTGATTAAGAAGGCAACAATCTGAGAGAAAAGAAAACATGTGCTAAACAATACTGTTTCTTCTTCTTCTACAACCTTTCTCAAACTCCTGCAGAATAGTAAGATTTAGTCTGGAGAACAGAATGCATTGTATCACAGTTTACAACTTAGCTGCGCTCTTTGGTCTGATACATCCGACTTCAGCGTGGTTACTGTGCCAAAAATTCATGTTTAGGCAACATGTGTAGATAAATAAAGATAAAGGTTTTTAACACATCTGGGGGATTATAACACATCTGGGGGATTATAACACATCTGGGGGATTATAACACATCTGGGGGAATTATAACACATCTGGGAGGATTATACAATGGGGCTTCCAAAATGTATATAGGTCTATTCTACCCCTTTCAACAGCTGCCTGTCAAAAGCACATAGCTCTGCAGCTCAAGTAATAATCCCCTAGGACCTCTGAAAATGCACTTGTAAACTAGATATCATGGTCCTATTAAAAAAACAACCTTGTGAACATAGGTATAAAGCTTGACTGTAAACTCTTAACATGCCCTTGTTAGAAGGAAAGAAAAAAAAGTAAAATAATAACTCTGTGCCATGGATAGTTAATAATGAAATTACGCATGCAGTTGCTTCTGTGGGTTCCAACAGTTGGCCACTAGACAAACCACACATGCAACAGAAAACCTTAGTAGATGACAATCTGTTATTTTGAGGATCTCTTATGAATGCTTTGTAACATGTATCATCCATAGAATTATGCTTTTCATTTGTTGTTGCATTTTATGGCTTTTTTAATATGCATTGTTATTGGTACATATGCATGCAGCCTCTGAACTCGGGAGTGAGCCAGAGATGTACTGTGCAGGACTGGGGAGGGGGAAACTGACCACTATTTTTCCTATGGCTGAGGCCCATTATAAAGGCACAGTGACTCAGGACATGATAAGCCTTTTGCCTGGAACTTTTGGTTGCATGCCTGGAGCCATAGAGAAATTCTGATAACTAGTAGGTAATTGGTGGCAGGGAATGTGCACAATGAATTCAGGGGTGGATAAAAAATCCAGACTTCCCGGCAATATAATGCCGCTTCTTTTCGACATTCATTTTTATCAACTTGGGGATATCTCTAGCATAGTGGTTAAGCTGTTTGCCATACACCCAGTAAGTCATGGGTTTGAATCCGGCTCATGACATCTTGTTTACAAAGTGAATTTGTTTAGAGACCTCTGGATTATTACTTGAAGCTATGAAGTTACATGTTATGAATGGTTTTCTCTGCAGATGGAGAGGGATGGACTACATATGAGGAATCCCAAATACAATGAAATCAATCCTCTATGCCCTTTGAGCCCTTTTCAACTATTGTAGAATTTGTAAGCTGTTATTAAATGTTCAGAAAAAAGATCAATACAATGTAAATTGTATAATTTTTGTGGCACTCATGAATTGAGATTTAGGAACTGTCTCCCTAACCCCTCTATCATGGAAGTTGGTAATATAAATTTACAGAAGATAACTTATTCTGAAGAGATCAAAATCTTTTTCATAAGTAATTGTATTAATTACCTCTCACAATAAAATTCAGTATTTCCAAAGATCTATGAACCCCTGAACATGCACGTTCTTACCTGGTAGTATCATCCTGTAGGTTACTGCCAGTGATGTGAGACCAGGTGTCTTGATATGATACATGTGAGACCAGAACTTTGCTGTGCACACTCAGAACATGCAACAATGGTACTGTAAACAAATTTGTTTAAATATGGTGTCATATCAGTGAGTCAAGAGCATTTACTTATTTCGTTATATGATTCTATAATAAAACCAGACTTTAAAAATATGTCTCTACTGGTTTTCCGTAGAGTAAATTGTTGGTAAAGCGTAAATGAGGTAATATTATTCTGAAGTTTTTGTTTTGTTTTTTTATTGTATTTTTAGAAGTTTACAATGTAAAATATTCAAAAAACACAGAGTTTATCAACTTTTATCATGCTGTCGCAGTAACCACCACCCGTTGCTATGCACTCATTTATCAACGAGGAATTACAAGATGTTTAGGCTCATGTGGTCAGTTGTGGTCCTACCTATCTGTAGTCTTATCGAATTCTCATTCCAATATTTCATATTAAAGGAGGCAGCAGATTAGAGTTGCAGATTAGAGTTGCAGATTAGAGTTGTAGATCTAATATTAAACTGGTCTATTCCAATCGAAAGAAATCTGTTGAAGTGGTTACCATCTTTAGTGAAATTTTTATGTATTCTGATTTCGATGAGGAATTCTTGGGATTTACAGACGTAAATCTTGCCCTATTAGTCAAAATGACAGATGATAGAGATACTAGCTCATTATGATTGTCCAGCGTGTCTATGTCAAAGACAATGCTGTTTGTGTGCACAGTGAATGCAGCCAATATCTTTCATATGTGGCTTCACAATTTTTCCCAAATTTGCAGGACTGCCAGATCTAACTGATAATGTTAGTGATATTAGATTCAGTATTCTTCTTCTTCTTCAGCGTTCATTCTCAAACTCCCACTGAATCTCCCTTGTAGCAGGACCGCTGTCCTACTAGATTTCTAGCAGGAAATAGTCCAGTGAATGGAAATGCATTGTATCACCGTTTTATTTTTGTCAATGACTCAACACATCCATCTTTGGCGGGATTCAGTATTCAATTCTTTATATTTTAAAACATTATTTAAAAATCTCTAAAAATAAGAAAGTTATTATATTTTTAAAACGGCCATCAAAAATAAAGCAGTATCAAAAAAGAATCTGGTGGCGGGTGGAGGATTTTGTATTCAGAGTGTTAAAGGTTTATATAAAGAACTGCACTTCATAAATTGAGACACTAAGCAAAACTTATAAGAGAGGAAAGCAAACAAACCTATATATCTTCCTTCATTAGACAAAGGCGTTGGACTTACATCGGCCATGTTCTCAGAATGAACAGCCTAAGAATTCCCCAGCAATCACTATATTGGGTGCCACCTGGAGTAAGAAGAAGAGGGAGACCTAGAGAAACTCTACGAAGAACCATTAATAGAGAAGGCATGTCAATGAACCTAAACAACACGCAACAATTGAAAGACCTGGCAACACAAAGACAGAAATGGAAAGCTATGGTTTCTGCCCTATGCGCCGCCTATGGCCCTGGAGGAACATAACATAACAAGCAAAACTAATACTTATAACAGTGTCAATACCAAGAATAGAACAAGATACATTAAATAACTTGAGGCATTAAACAGTACTAATCCTCATAATATTGCAAATAGAAAGTAATAAATGATCAAATTATTTACAACTAGTTTCAGAACTGACACAGAAAATAATTAAGTATACATGTTAAGAGTACCATGCCTTTGTATGTGTATTCATGCCACTAAGCATGACATAACACATTGCGCTACAGAAACCCATGTACACAAATTTTCAATGTCTGGTTTTATTTTAGGATAACATATCATTATTTCAAATTTTCTTCACTTGTAGAGGTATCATCTTTATTGAGCAAAGCATACTTGTACTTAGGTAATCTACACAGTGGTAGGGTTACAGATAAGTCTTAAGTAACAGACCTAAGTAAATAAGTAATATAATACAGAAGCATTGAGGATTTATTATTAAAGACAAATCATAATACAGATGGCCAGTGTGATAATGAATCAATCCAATTTGAGCAGCAAGCAGTGATGTAGTTCTTATAGCCGAATGTCGACCAACCAACATTCATCAAAACATGCAGGTGTGTGATGATTGTTTCAAAGAAAACTGAAGGATTTGAAGGATTGGGCAAGAGTGTTTCGGGAAGGGCGACAGGTAACAAATGATCTTCTGCAGCCATCTCAGGCACATGTTGTTGTGACAGCAGAAGAAGCCATCACCAAGATGGATGCAAGAATACGCATTGACTGTCACCGGAATTTATGTTTACTAGCTAATGAGATCTCTGTGTTATTAGGAACAGTTCAGATGCTTGTTCTGAAGAAACTGAAGTATCAGAAGATTTGTTCTCAGTGGGTACCATTGACTGAACATTATAAGGGAGAAAAGATGGGGTGGAGTTTAAACCATCTGCAGCATTACCATGTGAAGGGTGATACATTTCTGTCATGAATGTTGATAGGTGATGAATCATAATGTCACCACTTTGAGCAAAGCAGCAGCCAGCAATGAAACATCTTGGATCACCAAGAGCAAAAAATTCAAATCACAAATTTCTGCAGGAAAGGCAATGGCATACTGTCATTCTGACCAGGAATCTTTGTGATAGACTTTAAAGAGACCCTAGCGTGATCATTATTTGCTACGAGAACACAACTAGACAAGCTGAATAACAGCGATCATAATAACCGACCCAGCACACTATCAGACTGTATCATTCTGTAGCACGACATTGCTCACCCACATCTAGCAAAAGTTGTGCCAGGCACACCTGAAACTTGACAGACTTTTAGTTTTTAAGGAGATATCAATAAACCAGAGGTGGGTGTGTTCACTGTTCACGCCCACTGTCAATTCAATTGCAATTAGAAAATTCAAGGGAAATAAGAGAAACCCTTCAATTGTCCCCTGGTGAAATCAGGGGAGGCAAGCCAGAAACTTGGCAGGTAGACATCATCTAGTACCATTTCTGCAACAAAGGTTGGCTGCAACAGATCTCAACATCCCTTGCCTCTTGTTTTGGTGATGCACTCTGCTAGACTGTACCCTGTCCATCTTGTGATGTTATTCTCCCACACGTATCGCGTATCTCTGTCTACCTCGTGCTCGTTTCCCTTTGACTTTACCTTCAAGTAAGGTCTTCAATAAGGTGTCATTTCTTTAATGTGTCCAAAATATTTTATTTGTCTAATCTTGATTTCTCTTAGTAATTCTTTCTTCATATTAAGTGTTTTTAGAACCTCTTAACTTTGTTTAGATTTGTTTGTTTTCGTGGAACTATTATTCTTTGAAACACTAAAGGTTGTCCTCCTGTTTTGCACCATAAAAGTTTATTAGGGTTGTTGTAAAGCTTCCTTCTAATTAGATGTGTGAGTAACAATTCCTCCTTATTTGTCAATGGTTCTGATATAGGTTTGCTGATAGATTTTTTAAAACTAAAGTCATGTTTTATCATGGGAGAAGTGGCGCTGTCTGATGTTAACTTTCTGAATTCAGAAACTGTACATGTTGTAACTGCAGGATATATGCTAGATATAGCAGAATCGTGTATGTTATTGGGCGTTGAAGGTCTAAAATATGTGGAGGGTGTGCTGGTATAACTACATTGTGGATATGCAGGTGTTGTAAATGTGGAAGGTGTGCTGTTATAGTGAAGATGTGCAAATGCAGGTGTAAATATGGAAGGTGTGCTGGTATAGCTACATTGTGGATATGCAGTTGTTGCAAATGTGGAAAATATTCCATTATTATATTGAAGACAACGGCGAGCTGTGGGTACTGTTAAATTTGTTGGATTGTTATTACTATTGGTGAGTTGTGGAGACAATCTTGCTGTCACTGACATTAGAATATCTTCCTCTGTTTCTGTAGCAGGAAATAACACAGACACAGATACATCATGATCATTATCAGAATTATCAAAAACTCTCTTTCTTTTTATGCTGCCACAGTTCATACTTTGATGATGACTACACACGGAACATTCTAAAACAGTTAGGTTAGGATTAAAATCCATCCAGATGTGGGCACTGTTAGTAGCTATCAATTTGGCTCGAGCTAGAGATTTACTATCCTTGTTGATTTTGAGTTTATGATTTCGCATTACACACTTGACACACAATGTGGTTGAATGTTTTGTTTCACTATCGTCCATGATATGTATCCCATAAATACTAGCCAGGTCACTTTGATATAAGCTACAGGACCGTGGTTTCTTCTGCATCCTTTTATCTTTCTTAGATAATGTTCTTCCTACACACATTCTGCACAAATCATTCAAAAATCGCATGTGTAGTGAACTGCAGTGATCCATACTGTTTTGAAATAAATTTAAAAATATTATTAACACATTTTCACAAAAGAAACGTATAACATATACTTATTACAATAGTAAATTACTTTTCTGTGTATGTGTAGCATGCAACGAACTTATTCGAACGGTTATGGGGAAACAACCGCGATTGATAACTATCACACAGAACAAGTTCGTAGCGTTAATGCTACACAAAGAATGAATCTTTTACATGATCTAATTGCGCAATGTAACTAATTTCGATCATATTTGCACAAGTAAAATGAGATCTAACTAGATATACAAGCTAAACTAGTATTTGATGGTGGCATAATAGGTTTATTTTGGACTTATATTTGCCGACCATGAATAGAAAAATTATCATGAAGACAAGTTCGTAGCGTTAATGCTACACAAAGAATGAATCTTTTACATGATCTAATTGCGCATTGTAACTAATTTTGATCTTATTTGCACAAGTAAAATGAGATTTAACTAGATATACATGCTAAACTAGTTTTTGATGGTGGCATAATAGGTTTATTTTGGGCTTAATATTTGCCGACAACCAATTGAAAAATTATCATGAAGACACGTTCGTAACGTTAATGCTACACAAAGAATGAATCTTTTACATGATCTAATTGCGCAATGTAACTAATTTCGATCATATTTGCACAAGTAAAATGAGATCTAACTAGATATACATGCTAAACTAGTGTTTGATCGTGGCATAATAGGTTTATTTTGCACATTCTTATGGTAAACGATGATCTAACAAATTTGACACTGTATGTAAAGTAATGATATTAGGCCTACTAAATTAACATGAAGAACAACGAAATTGTCTTACCTGTATAAATATTGAATGTGCACTGGTCAAAAACAATGACAACCTAATAGGACTTGTACAAAAATATGACGATGGAAAATGTTGAGTTGTGCTTGCAAATGCACAAACTCTGGCTGCTGTATAAAATTCGCAAAATTGAGAAACGGTATCTTTGAACCAGAAGCGAAATCCAAGCCTCCACGCGAATTATTTCATTCAGCGCTGGGTAATAAATATGTCAGGTATGTAACGCCCTTCAGGACTACAATAGCTGAAATGCCTCCTGTGTGGCCGAACTAAGAGTCAACATTTTGGTAAAGAATAACAGGTGTGCAGGAAGCATTATCATGAAAATGATGAGAATCAACCACATTCAGCCCTCACCTATCGCCATGCAGCTTTCATTTGTTTGGTCCCTAAGCTCAGCCACATTCAGCCCTCACCTATCGCCATGCAGCTTTCATTTGTTTGGTCCCTAAGCTCAGCCACATTCAGCCCTCACCTATCACCATGCAGTTTTCATTTGTTTGTACCCTAAGCTCAGCCACATTCAGCCCTCACCTATCGCCATGCAGTTTTCATTTGTTTGTACCCTAAGCTCAGCCACATTCAGCCCTCACCTATCGCCATGCAGTTTTCATTTGTTTGTACCCTAAGCTCAGCCACATTCAGCCCTCACCTATCGCCATGCAGTTTTCATTTGTTTGGTCCCTAAGCTCAGCCACATTCAGCCCTCACCTATCGCCATGCAGCTTTCATTTGTTTGGTCCCTAAGCTCAGCCACATTCAGCCCTCACCTATCGCCATGCAGCTTTCATTTGTTTGGTCCCTAAGCTCAGCCACATTCAGCCCTCACCTATAGCCATGCAGCTTTCATTTGTTTAGTCCCTAAGCTCAGCCACATTCAGCCCTCACCTATCGCCATGCAGCTTTCATTTGTTTGGTCCCTAAGCTCAACCACATTCAGCCCTCACCTATCGCCATGCAGCTTTCATTTGTTTGGTCCCTAAGCTCAGCCACATTCAGCCCTCACCTATCGCCATGCAGCTTTCATTTGTTTGGTCCCTAAGCTCAACCACATTCAGCCCTCACCTATCGCCATGCAGTTTTCATTTGTTTGTACCCTAAGCTCAGCCACATTCAGCCCTCACCTATCGCCATGGAGTTTTCATTTGTTTGGTCCCTAAGCTCAGCCACATTCAGCCCTCACCTATCGCCATGCAGTTTTCATTTGTTTGTACCCTAAGCTCAGCCACATTCAGCCCTCACCTATCGCCATGCAGCTTTCATTTGTTTGGACCCTAAGCTCAGCCACATTCAGCCCTCACCTATCGCCATGCAGCTTTCATTTGTTTGGACCCTAAGCTCAACCACATTTATGCCTCACCTATCGCCATACAGCTTTAATTTGTTTGGACCCTTAAAGAAAGCTCTAAAGCAGAGGTCAGGAACCTTTTTATCTGAGAGAGCCATGGGTTCCTGACCCCTGCTCTAAAGGGACAATGATTCCACTATGATGAAAATCACATGACAATGATGGCCAAATGATTCATTGAGCAAACAAAGTCCTCCTTCTCGGACAGAAGTTGCCCTCTACCCAGACTCTGGGATGCATGTTTGAATGTCTATGATGACTTCTGATGACTCCGGCACATAAATCTTCCCTAATAATTGTTTTATTTAATTATAACACAACTGCTGATGTACATTTCATAATCTTGCAATAAACCCACTTAGATGGGCTTCATATGAACACATCTAGTACTATTTTTAAGTTGATGAAAACTTACAAAAACAGTGTTTTTTGGTAAGAGCTGAAGCCTGTGCAGTACCCAGGGTACCACCTCTTTGCAGTAGATCAACCTCCAAATTTGTCCTAATGGTAGAAACAACAAAAAGCAAGCATACATTATCAGAAATAATATTTTTGTTTGGATTTGCTTGTTACTGATAAATCATTACTTTTATTAGTTATGGATCTGGCCAAAATGGTTGAGTATAGTATATTAACTAGCAATCTCGCATTGGAAGTTGTTAACCTGTATGCCTATTTGTGCACTATGAGAGTTCTACCTTTTGCTATAAAACCCAAGGCTAATTTTTTTACAAGGAACAAATCCATCTGTAAACATATCCTAATTCCTAACAGTGTTACCTATCAATTGGTGAATCTTTGTAGTGTAATGGTTGAGCTATTCACCTTGTGCTCAAGAGGTCTTGGGTTTGAAAACCGGCTCATGACATCTTGTTTTGCAAAGTGGATTTTCTTCTGAGATCCCTGAGGATTATCATTTGAAGCTACAGTTACCTGCTATGAGTGGTACTCTCGTCAACAACATGCCGAACTTCATTGAAAGGGACAGAGTTCATATGGAGAAACCCATGTACAACAAAGTTTATCCTATACGTCTTTTGACACAAATACCTGACAGATAAATTTTAAGTTCAAATCAAATCAGTTAGTAACACAGTATTGAAGCTTGGCTGTAATAAGTTCAGTTAAAATCAGGTATCAACACAGAATTGAAGGGTGGCAGGTAATGAACACAATTTGCCTCTTGCTTTGGTGATGCTCTATAAAAGAATGCTTTCAATTTCTGGAAGTTTTCTTCATACTTGCATCCAACACTTCAATCATTCCCTGTAGCAAGTACTTCACTAAGATTTCATGCTAATTGTATACATCTAAAAATGTTTATTTTTACTTTCATAATTAGCTCCTAATTTTTCTATGTAGAAATTTAAAAAAAATGGTAAATATAATGTTTTCATTATTGTAAATCTATCCTGTTGGACACAAAAATGCATATCATAAATTCAATTCTCATACCAACATTAGTTATCAATATCAGACATTGACAATAACTAAGAACAAGAGAGAAAGCTAACTACGTGTGAAATAACATGTCTAAGAAAAGCATCAGACAGAACAAGAGGAGATCATGTCAGGAATGAAGAGATTACAAGAACTGTTGGAACAACACCAGTGGTCATATTAAAAAATAGAGACTGAAACAATTCAGCCACTTAATGAGAATGAACATCTTATTGGCCAGCAGCAAGAGCATACAACAAGAAAATGGAAACATCAAGTTGAAGAGGGTGACCAAGATGAAAGTTGATTGAAGGAGTTATCAACATTCTGAGACATCACATTATTACTGCATATCAAACGACAAATCATACCATAGCCCGAAAACTTAGTCACTTAATCCTGCAACACCTTACAGCAAAAGCAGAGAAAATACAATAGATAGTCAGATAGAATTGTTGGCATATTACATATTTACATTACATTTTTATTACATTTAATATTAGCTTCATTCCTGGGGAAAAATTGTAGAAAGACATTGCTGAAGCTTTTACAATCTTCGATATGATTAGAAAAACTGATAATCATCTTTAAAAAAATGCCCTCTTCTTGTGTGTTCATTCTCAAACTCCTACAGATCAGCAGAATGTAGTCTGGAGAATGGAATGCATTGTGCAACAATTTCCACCTTAGCTGAAATAACTTTTTGGCATGACATATCCAACATCAGCATGGCTTTTGGATCTAATGTCTTTTCTCTGTTTATGCTGTGAGGCATCGCAGGTTAAAATGACAATAGGTTTTCAGGCTACTGCACGCTTGGTCGCTTGATATGCAGTAATACTGTGCCGTGTCAGAATGTTGGTAACTCCTTCAATCTACCTTCTTCTTGGTCTTCCTCTGAATCTTGTTGTTTTCATTTTCATATTGTATGCTCTTGTCGCTGGTTAATGAGGGTTCATTCTCATTAGATGTCAGAACCATTTCAATCTGTTTTTCAATATATTTGACCACTGATGTTGTTCCAACAGTTCTTGTAATCTCCTCATTTCTCACATGATCTCTTCTTGTTCTGTTTGCTGCTTTTCTTAGATATTTCACATGTAGTAATTTTTTTCCCTTGTTCTTTAGTTAGTGTCCATGTCTGACATTGAAAACATGTTGGGATGAATATTGAATTTATGATTTGCCTTTTGGTTTCCATTTGCAAAGATGTGTGTTTCAAAATTGGTGTACATTCATATCTAAATCACTTTCCCCCTATACTTTATGGGACAGACAACTCCACCTCAAAACCTCCTTAGTTGCCTCTTATGCATGCTTGGCAGGTAAAAATGTTGCTATTCTTTTCTCCCCTTTCAGACCGGAAACACAGGAGAGGAATAATTTCTCTTCCTGTATTCGCTTCTCTGACAACCAACACGAAATTTCTTGTGATTTCCTCTGAGGAGAATGAAATGTTGTGCTGTTGTTTTACATTGAAGCTGCATTATTTGTGCCTTCCAGCATATTCGATTTCGGCAAGGAAAAAATATCTATATGAGCATAAATATAAGAGAGCACAACAATACACTAACCTGGCAACTGAAGAAATGAACAGAAGAACACTCTCTGTGCCGTGTGTTGAGGTAAAAAAACGGTAGTTAGGGAAAGTGATGTTGGTAATGTCCTCCATTACCATACGCATGGCACGTGTCAATGTAACATGGTCCTGTGTATCAAACATATCAAAAGGATCAATGTAACATGATCCTGTGTATTAATGATATTTGAGCTATCACTGTAACATGACCCTGTGTATTAATGATATTTGAGCTATCACTGTAACATGATCCTGTGTATTAATGATATTTGAGCTATCACTGTAACATGACCCTGTGTATTAATGATATTTGAGCTATCACTGTAACATGATCCTGTGTATTAATGATATTTGAGCTATCACTGTAACATGACCCTGTGTATTAATGATATCTAAGCTATCACTGTAACATGATCCTGTGTATTAATGATATCTGAGCTATCACTGTAACATGATCCTGTGTATTAATGATATCTGAGCAATCACTGTAACATGACCCTGTGTATTAATGATATCTGATCTATCACTGTAACATGACCCTGTGTATTAATGATATCTGAGCTATCACTGTAACATGACCCTGTGTATTAATGATATCTGAGCTATCACTGTAACATGATCCTGTGTATTAATGATATTTGAGCTATCACTGTAACATGACCCTGTGTATTAATGATATCTGAGCTATCACTGTAACATGATCCTGTGTATTAATGATATCTAAGCTATCACTGTAACATGATCCTGTGTATTAATGATATCTGAGCTATCACTGTAACATGATCCTGTGTATTAATGATATCTGAGCTATCACTGTAACATGATCCTGTGCATTAATGATATCTGAGCTATCACTGTAACATGACCCTGTGTATTAATGATATCTAAGCTATCACTGTAACATGATCCTGTGTATTAATGATATCTGAGCTATCACTGTAACATGATCCTGTGTATTAATGATATCTGAGCTATCACTGTAACATGACCCTGTGTATTAATGATATCTGAGCTATCACTGTAACATGACCCTGTGTATTAATGATATCTGATCTATCACTGTAACATGATCCTGTGTATTAATGATATCTGAGCTATCACTGTAACATGACCCTGTGTATTAATGATATCTGAGCTATCACTGTAACATGACCCTGTGTATTAATGATATCTGAGCTATCACTGTAACATGATCCTGTATATTAATGATATCAAAATGATCAATGTAATATGGCCCTGTGTATCTGTCTATCTATCTATTGTTTTTTCTCCGCTTTTGTTGTAAGGTTATGCAGGATTGAATGACGATCGGTTTTCGGGATATGGCATATTTGGGTTGCTTGATATGCAGTAATATTGTGATGTCTCAGAATGTTGGTAACTCTTTCAATCCACCTTGTTCTTGAACTTCCTTTGTCTCTTGCTGTTTCCATTCTTATATTGTATACTCTTGCTGCTGGCCAATAAGGGTTCATTCTCATTAAGTGGCAGACCCATTTCAGTCTCCGTTTTTCAACATATTTGACCACTGATGTTGTTCCAACAGTTCATGTATTCTCCTCATTTCTCACATGATCTCTTCTTGTTCTGTTTGTTGTTATTCTTAGACATCTCATTTCACAAGTAGTAAGCTTTCTCTCTTGTTATTTAGTTAGTGTCCATGTCTGACATTGATAACACAAATCTGTGTATTACACATATCAAAACTATCAATGTAGCAAGGTTCTATGCATCTAACATATAAAAACTGTCACTGTTGTGTGGTATCACACATATCAAAGCTGTCAATGTAGAATGGTCCTGTGTATAAAACATGAAAAATACAGCAACCTTCTATACAGGAATCATTCATACAGGAATCATCTATACAGGAGGCATCTATAAAGCAATCTATACTAAAAATTCACACATACAGGAATCATCTGTACAGTAACCATCTATACAGGAATCATCTGTACAGTAATCATCTAGATACAAGAATCACCTAACTACACAAATCATCTATACATGAATAATATAGATACAAGAATCATCTATAAAGAAATTTATACTGGAAATATCTATACAGAAATCATCAAGATACAGGAATCATCTATACAGGAACCATCTATAAAGGAATCATCCATACAGGAATCATATAAATACAGAAATCATCAGTACAGAATATACTTCAATAATTTACTAAATAAAATAGCAGAAAAGCATAGGTTATTTTACAGTATAGAAAACTTGAGATAATATTCCAAGCAAACACTACAAGATTTTATCATAAAAATTTATCAAGTGTCCCCATGACTCATATACTGACTTCAAGGTTGTAACAAATGTCTGAGTACTAACCACATCAATTTTGCGTTTGACCATCATTTCTGAAATATCTGCAGCCATCTGTTTTGGATCTTTGGATATAGGCTTGACCAACATGGTCGGACTCTCCTCGGGTGTCATCGGTATAACTGCATTAGACAGCTGACGACATAATGGGCACCAGTATTCTCCTTTACTCACCTCCAACACCTCTGTGTGGTTCTGAGTCTGTTGGAAAGTATTAGGTTGTATCAAAAGTCTTTGTTTATTCACACAATTCTAGTTAGTCAAAAAATTATACATTAATAGTAGACAACATTCCATCTTTCCAGATGATTGTGTTATTGTTTTTTGTGGGTGTATTAAAAGCCCAACCCTATGTGTTGTTCTCTCTTTCATATCTACACCTATCCATAGCAGTGTATCAAGATTATCTACTTCTTTGATGTTTCTGCTTTATTTCCTGATGTCTGTTTTTCCTAAAATTTCAATTTTACTCTACTCCATAAAGCTAATCAGTTCTCACAATTTGTCACTGAGACCACACATTCAAAATAACATTGTTGACCCGCAGCTTTCTGAACTCCATTTCTGTTTATATTCTTAGCACACACTTACACACTGTCGGTTTGAAGACCAGTCACAGTGGAAATAGTTTTCACTGACTTAGCCTTACATCAGGAAATATAAAATAAATTTTCACTTTTAATTGTTAAAAATCACTGTCCTAGAATGTTCTACAAAGTCAAATCACACACAATCAGGGATCTCCTACTTGCTGATGACTGTGCCCTAAATGCCAACTCTGAGGTTGATCTACACATTATCTATAATATAATAGCAGTGTTCTGTCATCTCTGTAACTCTCTATAAATAGAGCATTTATGTCATGGAATTCCCATGTGACCTTCAATCAAAACGATTGGAGTCGTGAAGTTATTCAAAGCAGGTGACAATTTTTTATACAAATGTTATTTATGCGATAACAGGTAAACTTCTGTATCGACTTGTGGTTAAAGTTATCTAAAATACATTAAATTTAAAATATACATATAACATGCTTTAAATGATGGATGAAGATTATCCAATAGCATGAAAGCGTAAAAAAGTGCAAAATGCTATATGGTTGAGTCGTCAAAGTCAAGAGTCACTCTCTCGGATTCGTGCTGCAGATCGTAGACATAGAATTGAAAGAGAGATGCAAAGAATTGATCAAGAAACCTTCAACAAAGACAAACACGACTTGCTAAGCATGCTGATTTATATTGGCATTGAGCTAATCTAGAATCACCAGCAAAAAGAGAACATCGACAAACTATGAACAGAGAATACCGACGTCATCACAGACAGCATGAAACTCTTGTGCAAATGCAGAGATGTCTTGCTGCAGATGCTGAGGCTCACTCACTGTCACAAATGAGTCAAAGTCAAGCAATTTCAAATGAAGCAGCAAATTTTGCTGAGGATCGTGTTGCTGCACATAACTGGAATTTTTTATATTCTATGTCAATTTTGTGGTGCTAACATTTTTTTTGGGACGAACAATGACAAATTTACAAGTTGTTGCAGAAAGTGAAAGATCATGCTCCCAAAGCCACAAGACATCCATGGTAATATGCTGGAGTAAAAACCAAGAACTAGATGGGTGGAGAAAATCAAAGAAACCTTAATGAGACACAGACTGACCATTGCCAATGCGACCCAAATGGCAATGACATACAACTCCAGTGAGACTTCCCTCATGACACTTAACAGTACAAGTGGAAATGACAATTTATTTTAAAATTATTATTATTGTTTATATTATTATTGTTTATATTATTATTGTTTATATTATTATTGTTTATATTATTATTGTTTATATTATTATTGTTTATATTATTATTGTTTATATTATTATTGTTTATATTATTATTGTTTATATTATTATTGTTTATATTATTATTGTTTATATTATTATTGTTGTGCTGTAAGAAATATAATCTACAATCTATAATGATGATGGATGTGACACACAAGACCAATCTGAGCCACACAGAGTTTTCCACAGTATGTACAAGGGGAATTACATGCCCATCTGTACCATCGTGTGCTGTTGTGTGTCCTCTTACATGCGCATCCCTTGAATTATCTGCTTATCACTTTCCCTTTTGCCTTGATACCATTCCTGGTGTTTTTCCCCTCCAGGCAACACGATCCATTGCATCTTGATCTCATAATTCTGTATCAATGCCCAAATTATACAATAAGCAATACACATACATACTCTTCAATATCTGTAGCAAATAAACCCCAAGGGATTGATCAGTGTGATAATGTCTGTTTTTAAATGCTTGAACTTTCTGTCCTCAATGTTCTTTTAAAAAACACTTCTGCTGCTGACACTCTACCATGAAAATTGAAGAGCTATATCTACAGATGCAAGTCTACCCAAGTCTTTACCCTCAGACAATCAAGGTATGATCTACACCAGTCTTACCCTCAGAGAATCAAGGTATGACCTGTGACAGTCTTGATGAAGGAAGTGACCACATGTCTGAGCCACTACTCCACCTTCCCAACCAATGTTGATGGACAACTCACATGATTTCTGTGAAGAAACAAATTTAGTTTAGAGTACTTGGCATAAATCGGTTGTTTTACAGTACACAAGTTCATACAATTTGAGAATATTACTAATAATTATAACAGTAATGTCATGAAGAGAAATAATTTACAACAAAACAAAGTTCTGTCAATCATTGGGATGACCATTTACAACACAACAAAGTTCTGTCACTCATGTTGATGTACATTTGTGTCTTAACAAACTGTCAGAAAGCTGGCCAGTGTACACTTTTTAATGGACTCTGAGATGCTAAAATGTTACATTTCTGAGACACATAGTCCCTACATTTCACACATGACTGCTTGACAGAACAGATTATATGAAGAAAGTGCCCATTAGTGCACATTTGCACTGACCCCCCCCTTTCTTGTTGATTAGTTCCAAAGGAAAGACAATGCCGATACACTTGAAAACAAGCAGAACTGCAGTAGATGCAAGAAGATGGTTAAATACACTGACGACTGCCTTGGGGTCTCCTCTCCAGATATTCTGTTGGGGTTTATATTCTCTTGACCTGAGGCACTAATATTTGACATGCTAATATTTGTAAGAGGTGACTAAGAATTGATTTTATCATCCCATAGAGGATCAGTGAGGCACTATGTTTTCTCCATTTATTGCCATTTCTAATACAGGGAAATGGAGTTGGTGAAACCATCTCTCTGTATTTGAATCTGATTTTGTGTGTTTATTTCATTTGTGTTTGTTTCTTGAAAAAATTCCATGATGGACCGTAACATGGAAAAAGTTCTTGTCTCATTGTTTTTTTATTTTTGTTTACATTAGTTTTATTATTTGTTAGTTATTAGTTCAACCAGTAGCACTAGTGTATTATCCTAGCTACTGCTTCTTAGTTTTGTTACTACGGTATTCTCCTTCATGTCAGATATCCTCTGAGTTTAGTTATTTATGCCTGAGGCACTACTGTGCTAACTCACTAGGCAGTGGGAGTATTCTGTATGGGTTGACTCCCCTTAGCTTAAGGCACTCCAGTTGTGCTAACCCGCTAGGCAGTGGGGATATACCTGTCACTTACGATATGCAAAAATAAAACTCCAGTGGTCAACTTAGCAAAACAATAGATGTCACAAGTGATAATTTTCTGGGAAGATCAAGGCTTGACATGACACCATACTAGTACTGACAGGATAATCTAAAAGATACTAGCATTGATAGAAATGTCTAACAAATACAACATTTGTTAATACAACAGGTGAGACTTACTTCTTCGAAATGTTTACGAAGTGTGTCAAACTTCTCCATATAAACCTTCCCACAGGAAGCTTTGCTGTGATATCCTATCTGTGATTCTGAGAGACTTAAAGAGTATTCTTGGCCATTTTGATGTCTGTGGCCAAGAACTACAACAACAAAAAATATGTGTTACATACAACATTAATAATTTATGTTATTGACTGACATGGCTCAAATTTAACAAAATTATAATATATCTTTTCCTCAATTTAAAGAAGACCAAAATAATGCATAACTGTGACCAATTGCCAAATAGGACCTAACAGTAGAATCAAAACACAGCAAAATCAGTCTTCTTACTGTTTTTTATTATTGCTGAGATTTTCATTGGTCACTATTTACCATATATACTTAGTGTCGTCTGCCAATGAAATGCATAGGAATAATGGAAAACGTGACACAAAAGCCATGATTGAATTCTGTTGGTAGGTCTTCTTTTGGTGAAAGTCACTGCTTAATCAACAGAATTGGGAGGGGGGAAAGAGAGTTAGAGAGAGAAAGAAGGGGGGTCTCACCAGAAATCATTTCTAGACAGAATATTCCAGTTCTCAATGGTAAACAATACTTTGAGAAGAATTTTCCTATGAAGACAAAAGTGTGTAGTTAAAGTGTATGTTCTATCATTATGTATGCATGCATCAAATCACATGAGCCTTCAACCATTTCGGGTCATCTTCTTCTCCTATGTACATTCTCAAACTCCTGCAAATTAGCAGAATGTAGTCCACAGAATGGAGCATGTGCCATGGTTTACAACTTTGCTGCGATATCTGCCATTTTTGGTCAGACACATCCAACTTGAGCATGGAGTCTGGATACTTCTGCCCTCTATGGAATGGGTAAAACCAAGCCTTAGTCACTCCTATGGTGTGCATGGCAAACATCAGTGTCCCCATTCTTTTCTTCGCTTTTAAGCCGTAACAACATGGCTCATACAGAAGAAATTAGGTCTGGGACCTAGGGACACTGAGGGTGGTAATGGAATGGTCTTCCTACACGAGGAATAATTCGCTGGCTGCAAAGTGCCTCGTCAAAGAAAGATGCATATTGGTTGACCCAGGCAAACTGTCAGCTCATCTCGTGACACATACCCCCTCTGAGTAGAAGGCTCCTTCAATAGGCATTGCACTAAGCCGAAAGCTGAAGACCCCTGGGTATGAAAGAAACCTCAGAGAAACAGCCCCACTGCACAAAGGAAGTAAGAGCAAATTGCTCGCAATTCCTGGGGATAGCAAACAAACAAGACCTGACATACACTGACGTGGTGGTATCTAATGTTGGCATACTTTTGACCACACAACCCGTATGATTGCATGACGTCTTTGTATTTTTAAGCAGAAATTGTTTACTTTGCAGAATAGGAAGTGGTTTGCCAGAGACTCATATATAAATATATAAATATAATATTATTTCAAACGTGCACCTAAAATTTTATTTTACGGAATCAATGTTTTAACCTTGGCATAAAGAAACTTTCTCACTTTAACTAAACGAAACCCATCTACAGTCATTCCCAATGGTCCATTGACGATGCTGGCTCAACCACTGCAGTCAGTTCTGATGGTGCCTGTCCATAAGAACAAGACATCTGTAGGGTCTTCTAACCTAAGGATCAGTGTCGTGCAACTGGTTCCTGACCATTTGATCTGAAATTTGACATGATGTTGGCATTGACTGAACTGTGGAGGACACAGATGCAAATCAATTCCTGAAGAGACACAGCCGTATCAGGCTGTCTTCGGCAGGTGTTGTGACTATGGGTATTTCACTGTGCTGCTGGTCTGCCACTGAGCCAGTTTGTTAAAATTGCCTTCAAAGATGACTAATGGTGTTTATAACTACATTAAATTGTCTCGGCACTACACTTTGTGATTGTCCAGTCTGTAAGCATCCAATGATGGTGAATTGTTGTTCTGTAGTGAGATGAGCCATACTTGCACATTGAATTTTCAACTGAATTTTCGAGGACCGTCAATCTTTTATAAACATCCAACAATATGGTCAGAGAGTTTTGTGCTCAATAAGTTTCATGGGATTCTCATGAACCTGTCACAAGTTATTGCCATAATGTTGTTTTGGCCATGATCTCTTTTATGGCCTTACGAATCTTGATGTTAGTAGAATTAGGTAACTCGAGAAGTTAATGACCAGGTAGACACAGTCGGATAGGTATAATGATGTCAATTAGCAAATACCTTTTTTAAAAGATATTCCCAAAAAAATTGTTTCTTTTTTTTTAACAATATAGTAGATTAAGTTACCATTTTGGCATTTCTTCTTTCTTGTAAGGAATGTAAGTAAACTAAACTCTCCATTGCTATTATTGGAGTAGATCTCATGGCATCCTTCATCATTCTCATTCATAAAACATTAATTTTTTTAATTTTTCAAGATTGCTCCTTGTTGCTGTTCCTCATGATCCCCTACCATATTCCAAGGCACTTTAAACATAACTTGTGTAGTTTTTTTTTAGGACCAAGGAGATACTAAGTCTGTTCCAACCAATTTCTTCATTAGTGCCAACCATTTTATACTTTTCTTATGATTATTATGAAGTGAATTGTAGTAGTATTAAGTAGTATTAACTTCGGTTATGTTTTTTTGTTGTTTATAAAATTCAAGCAGAGCTTACCGCTTGATGCCTGTAGGAAGATGACTAATCCAACTGGTCTTTCTCCGGTGGACGGTGTAGTCTGGTTGCAGATGACACAATCATATTCTTTGGCTTGGTGATACACCTGTTCCTTGGCACCACGTCCAGAATCAGAACCAGAATCATTTATCTCTGGAAGAGAAAGAAAAACTGAGTAAATACAGAATGTGATGTGAATGCACTAAGATGTAACTAACGCAAAGAAAATGGGAGTAATAGAAAATGTGGGTAGCACAAAGTGAATGTGGGTGAAAATACAGAGAGCATGTCTTTGAGACAAGGACAATGTGGTCGCAGAAAGAGAAACATATTGTCTGTATGTTGCTGTGGTATGACAGAGAAACAGATAGTGTCTGTATGTTGCCGCGCCCTGACAGAGAAACAGATAGTGTCTGTATGTTTCCGTGGTCTGATAGATAAACAGAACTGAAACTGTTGGCACTCGGATGTATTTATTGGGATGGAGATCAGAGCACCTATGTCTGATGTGAGCTGACGACAACCTATAGTCACAAGTCATATGAAGATCAGATTTATCAATGCTTCCAAGACATTTATGTTAAGAGACAAGCAAGAAGAAGAAACATTGCAAGAACCAGATTTGTATAAACAAGAACAAACATTTGAAATAGACGCAAGCAAGCACTGTTGACAAGACATGATACACATGAAAATCTTACCAGCTTCATCCTCCATAGCTTGCTCCATAAATGCCTTTTGTTGTGACGCAAACTCTGCCATCAACTTTCGTTGTCTATTCCAAGCTTTTCGTCTCCTAAAAATAAAAATATTATTAATTCTTCAGCTTTCCATCATAGTTGACCTCTGTGACACAGGGGTTAGTGAGTTCATTTTGCAAATCCAACTCGCCCAAAATAACTCATGGTTTAATATAAAGATAGGTTGACCATTCATGTGGTATTGGTCATGCCACTGAATATATATGTGGGACATAAACATTAAACAATAATTGAAAAGCAATTTCCTAGACAGAACATTCTTCAATTATTATTGTTTTCTCATTCATTCTCAAACTCCGGTAGATTAACAGGATGTAGTCCAGAGAACGGAATGTGTTGTGTCCTAGTTTACAGCTTGTCTATCATATCTGCAGTTTTTGGCCTGAAACATCTGACTTCAGCATGGTTTCTGGGTCAATTTGACCTTCTATGGTAAGGATTTGTTGTAAAATTCCTGGATTAACAGTATTAAACCTACAGACATGTCTTAAAATCCTTCTATAAACCTAGATCTAGTCGAGAAATGTATCGTTTGAACTTGGTTGATGTTTTAATATCAAATTAGATAACGCAGCATGGTGTAACTGATTTTTGAGTGTGGAAATAACTTCTCTCCATAAATAATCATTTGAATCACAATCTATAATGATTTTAATGAAAATTCGATAAAATAAAAGTCTATAAAACCCAATTCACCGTCATGGCGATGCTTTTGTTTGAAAATGTCAATATATTGCGAAATTATCGATATTTAAATGACATTTAACACATGGTTACCACTAAAACTGCAGGAATATGTAGTTTAATAAATCTGTTAAAATAAATATAAAAAATTGGGGATTTTTAATTGATTGAAGTGTACCTAGTAATGGTGGTCTACGACGGCAAATATACTTAGGTGTAAGATATGCAATTTAAGCCTGTATGGCTTAGGTGAAAGATATGCAATTTAAGCAAACCTGTATGGCTTAGTGTGTAAAGTTTTACTTTTGCAGAAAATGAAAAATACATGCAGCATTCCCTTACTTGCTGTCTGTTTCTGTATCAGAAGGCCCAGCTTTTACTTTGGTGACATTAAGAGAGCGGCATGTTTCATCGATGACTTGTGAGGCAGGTAAACCAGTAGAGTATAGGCGGTCAAGAACATAGCAGATGTAGTGCTGGCCATCTCCTCCCTCTGGTAATGAGGCAGACACAGGTGGTGACAAGATTCTTGGCTTGTAGCTAACCAAAAAATTACAAAACACAAAAAAAACATATCAAAGAAGTGCATATGTCTGACAATATGTCTTGACCAATAGCTGTGAATTTTGGGTCCTGTCTATTCAGTAGAAGTAGACAGTAGAGGACAGTAGAAGTAAACAATGAGTTGTCATTTCTGTGAAAGTCCTATAGTGTTGAACATAGAATATAAAGTAAATTGGGTTTTCTGTAGTGTACCGGTACTATCTGTCTATTGTTTTTTTTTAAATTCTTTGGTGTATTTATTTAATTCGTTTTTAAGTAGGTGTGCATGATTGATTGTGTTAAGTCATAAATGTAAATTTAGGTTCATGGACTCTATTGAAGGGTGAGGTTGCTTTTGGGGTGTATTCTCAGATGGCTTTATTGGCTTAGGATTGGAAAGTATTAGTTGTAGCGTAAGCTATTAGGGTTACGCTTAGGATTAGAGAATAAGCTATGGTTAGAATTAGGCTGCATCAGTTTTAGAATAAACTATAGTCAAAATTAGGTTTACTAGTTTAAGAATAAACTATAGTCAGACTTAGGCTGCATTAGTTTAAGAATAAACTATAGTCAATAATAGGTTGGACTAGTTTAAGAATAAGCTATTAGGGTTGGGATTATAGAATAAACTATCAGCATTAGGGCAAGGATTATTTATAGAATCAACTATTAGCACAGTGAATACGCTGTTGTAAATTAGCTAGGATTAGGGAATATTATTTATAGAATCAACTATTAGCACAGTGAATACGCTGTTGTAAATTAGTGCCATAGACATATTTCTTGCACAACAAGACCGATTTTTAAAGTGTACAAAAAGTATGCCACATTGTTGGCAAATTTAATAATACTATATTTTGAGTGTGCAATATAGTGTAATACTGTAATACTACAGTGTGCACACACAATCATGCTATATTTATAATAGGAGAGATAAACAGAAGTAAGAGCAAGAAATGTTATTATAATTTAGTGTTGTGTTGAGGAAATCCTCTCAAACTGAAGTCAACTGTGGACAATCACTACATAAATAAAAAATAAAAAAGTAACACACAGAGTGGTTACACAGAATATTTCCATGTACAGCTAATAGAACCAACAAAGATCTACTAATGGAAGTCAATGCAAAAAGGAACTTCAACATTAAATGAATTATCGATCCATTCATCCACCTATCATTGTTCCTTCAGCTCAAAATATGATATATATGGCAGAAACCAGCGTTCATCAATTATCTACGTGGAATTCTTGCATGTTATTCTTATGTCATCTTGTGTTATTATAGAGGAAGTATATTGTCAACATTAAGAGGTCCTGGAGCGCATAGCCATGTGGTTAGAATGCCATTCTCAGAGCCTTGTGGTCCCGAGTTCAATCCCCGGTTAGGACAGGATTTTTTCTTTTGGAGATAAAATCAAAATTCTTCCTGTACATGTTGCAGCAGCTGCTATGGCAAAGAGGCCTTTATTTCCACAGCCCATAGAAAGCCTCCCTGCACTCCATCACAGGAAAACATGCAGTAATGAAAGTTTTAATATTTATACTAAGGGAGAAAACTACAAAAACACAATTCTCATGGGTTATTTATGAATATGCATAATACGGCTGGGACAGTCAAATACAAGCAAAAAATCTGGAAATAAAGATTAAAAAATAAAGTATTTTGAACATATTAAAAGACATGACACAATGTTGAAGACCATATTTGAGGGTAAAGTCAAGGGGAGGCGAACAAGAGGTAGGCAGAGATACAGGTATCAGTTGGAAGTCTGTTGTAGTTAACCCTCATTGCGGTGATGGCACATGATGATGATGATGATGCTTCATCAAGCCACAGCTTAACAACACTCAAACTGGATTCTGTAAGAACAAAAGCTGTACAGATGCCATTTTATACTCAAACAACTGGCAGAAAAAAACAACTAAACACAACCAAAAAATTTTATTTTTCTTTTGGAGATAAAATCAAAATTCTTCCTGTACATGTTGCGTTCTAATAAATTACATCGCCAAGAAAAATCCTTCCACAGAGTAGACAGACAACAACGATGGAAATATCATGGGATTTGACAACACCTAATCAGTAACAGTAACCAATCACCTGTAACAGTAGTTACACAGTAACAGTAACCAATCACCTGTAACAGTAGTTACACAGTAACAGTAACCACTCACCTGTAACAGTAGTTACACAGTAACAGTAACCAATCACCTGTAACAGTAGTTACACAGTAACCAATCACCTGTAGTAGTAGTTACACAATAACAGTAACCAATCACCTGTAGTAGTAGTTACACAGTAACAGTAACCAATCACCTGTAACAGTAGTTACACAGTAACAGTAACCACTCACCTGTAACAGTAGTTACACAGTAACAGTAACCAATCACCTGTAACAGTAGTTACACAGTAACCAATCACCTGTAGTAGTAGTTACACAATAACAGTAACCAATCACCTGTACTACACAGTAACAGTAACCAATCACCTGTAACAGTAGTTACACAGTAACAGTAACCAATCACCTGTAACAGTAGTTACACAGTAACAGTAACCAATCACCTGTAACAGTAGTTACACAGGTAGTAAATATGCAGCTAGAACGAGTGTAGGGCTGTCAGACAAATTTTACATACACTCTGGTGCACGACACAGATGTGTTCTATCTCCCTTGTTATTCATCACATATATCAATTGCATATGTAAAATTGCCAACAGGAAAACAACATAAACAACTTCCTGAGAAAACTTCTTTTGGCAGATCATCAAGCAATAATATCTACATAAGAAAAACAACAATAACATATAAATAGACTGCAAACATGTAGGGACTTTAACATGAAGATAAACACTGAAAAAAACCAAGGTAATGTCAATAGCAAAAACATACACATTACTACTCTCATTCATGACTAAAAACTACAACAGGTGAATGAATTCACTTATCTTGGAAGCATCATATCATCAAATGGGAAAAACACCAAAGATATACAACATAGGTGCAAGATAGCATAACAGGTTTTGAGCAGATGTCTCCTATTTTCAAAAACAAACATTTTAACATGAACACTAAAACTGCATGATATAAAATGATCATCATACCACCACTATGCTACCAATGTCACATGCAGACACTAACAATAAAAGTCAAAAGAAAAGTTGTTCAGAATAACAGTAAGAGACAGAATCAGAAATGAAATAATTAGACAACTAGCAAACATAATGCCAATCCTGGATTACATCAGAAGATAACAGATTAAGTGGTTTTCACATGCTTCTAGACTACCATCAGTGCTCCTCAAAATGCATTACTATACAGACATGATGGATAGAGGGTCAGGATCAGACCATGAAAAAGATGGATTAAAGAAGCAAAAAAGTCAATGAAAACAAACATATATGAAACACACAAAAAACTATCATCAGAGAACTCTTCTATCCTTGACACTGCAAGTCATAAAGTGATATAAAGAGAAAAGAAAAAGATAATTAATTAGTATTAATTATTTATTATTAATTATTTATTATTACTATTATATCAAAAAGTATTAGCTGATGAATGAAAATCTAGAATAAAATCAAAAAATAACTTACTTCCAGCAAAAATATTTAAAAGAACAGGCCACTGTAAACTAATATCTTACCTGGCACAACCTCCCATTTTGGTGTGCAGCTTGATTAAGATGGAGACCAGACTTTCTTTCACTGTGATTCTCTTGGTCTTATACTGAATAGTTGCCATGCCACGACTTTCATATCTCTTGACATGTGTCTTTGCTGCATTGGATTGGGAGTCAAGAGCATAGCTTGATTCAGAATGACTTTTCCCAGTATTGACTGAAGGAAGAGACACCATTGCCAATGAGGGAATCTGCCCCATCTGAGCAGATGTAACCGGCCCACCAGAACCTGTGAACATAAAAGGCAAGCAGACATAATTGATGCATCTGAGATCTACAGCATAGGAGAATACGGAAAACTTTAAAAACAACAAAGTAACAATTCTCTGAGGTTACAACTATGGACCTCGATGAATATGGAATCTAGGCACATCACACAAATACATGGCCAGTTATATTATAATCTTGAACTTCTGTGCACATGTAAAGAATGACAGAAATGATGGTGACCGGAAGTGAGGGGAGAAAGTGTGTCATCTCTAGAAAGATCCAAAGATCAGATAATCAACATCTGACTGGGACTTAAGTCTGCATACTCTTGGATGACTGCTGGAAAGGAGAGCAGAGCCCTTATGAATATCCAGTGTACCATGATGCTCTGATTTCTAATCAACAGAAAACTTCATACAAAGTGGGAGATCTCCATGGCATAGTAATAAAGCCATTCGCCATGTGCTCAAGAGGTCACAGGATCGAATCCAGCTCGTAGCTTCTTGTTTACAAGATGGATATTTTTCTGAGTTCTCTGGGGGTTCTCTTGAAACTACGCCATTACATATTATGAGTGGTTCTCTGTATTCTCAGCAGGCAGGGGCATGCCATAGGGATGGTATACATATGTGGAAGCCTGAGTACTAAAAAGTCAATCCTCTACACATTTCTTTTTTTCATGAAAAGAGACAAGATATACAAAAAGGTCCAGGCAACACTGTATGACAATGTACTGATAAAGAAAATTGTTAAAAAATATCTTCAGTTATGAAAAGACTGACACAGATCTTACTTTAGAAAAAGGGGAAGGGTGACTAGCAAAAAACTCCAGGCATACAAGTGGAAGGATGATGAGAAAAAACCTCCAGGCATACAAGTGGAAGGGTGACGAGAAAAAACCTCCAGGCATACAAGTGGAAGGGTGACGAGAAAAAACCTCCAGGCATACAAGTGGAAGGGTGACGAGAAAAAACCTCCAGGCATACAAGTGGAAGGGTGACAAGAAAAAACCTCCAGGCATACAAGTGGAAAGAGAGCATTCTGAGATGGACAATACAGTCTATCAGTGCGCCACTAAGGCAAGAGGGAAATTTAATAAGCTATTGACTTCATAGGGTTATGTTGTGTGGTGGTATGGTTATGTTGTGTGGTGGTATGGTTATGTTGTGTGGTAGCATTGACACTATTCTGATGCGGACACAGATTTGTTTGGCAGGTCAAGTGGTACGAATGTCAGATCATCTGCCAAAGATACTTCTCTATGTTGAGTTGCAGAAGGACATACATTCTTAAGGTGGCTAAAAGAAGTGCTACAAAAACTAGTTAAAGATCTCACTGAAAGCGTTTGAACTAGACCTATATACATGGGAAGAATTTGCATAAAACAGAGCTACATGGTATGGCACACTAGTCAAAAAAGTCACAACAACTTGCGAAATTAAGTAAAAATGAAGATCAACAGTGGAGAGTAGCTAGAAAGTCACTGGTAGACCAAAACCATAGACAGTGGTCATCCTAATCTCTAACTGTCCAAGGACATTTGCAGCCAGAATAGGCCTTATTAGCAATCTATAAACTCAAAGTCAGGGACCTAACTAAATTTCAAAAGTGGATGCAACAAATGGTGATTATCAATTGTGATAGTTGAACAACAAACAAAGGCAAGAGAAAGAGAATATTACAAGCTGTAGTTACTATTTGATGTAAAAACAGCCCTTTGATAATGTCATCCAGGCAATAACTGGTCTAAACCCATGTTTTAATTACCATCTGAACAGAATAAACCCAACTCACATCCAACTAACTGTAGAACGTGTAATCTCTCATATGCAAACAGTGCATCATGTCCTTATTTGTGTGTATAGGACTAAATCAAGTTAGACAAAGACTTCTCCATGTCCATTGATCCCAAACACTTTATGTGGAAGTATATCCCAACTGGCTCGGTCACTGACAGAATAGTGTGTCCACTTTACAAATTAAACTCAGTTAAACCAGCTCATGGTTAGAAAGCCAGTCATTCACATTACACTGGTAATACAATTGAATGTATTAGTCAATATATCATCTTTTCTCTGCTTTTGCTGGACAAGTCGTAAGATTGAATGACTATTAGTTTTTTTACTTAAGCTCATTTGGTCACTGGATATGCAGTAATATTATGACTTTTCAAAATGTTGGTAACTCCTTCAATCCACCTTCTTCTTGTCCTTCCTCTGTATCTTGCTGTTTCCATTTTCATGCTGTATGCTCTTGTTGCTGACCAATATGAGTTAATTCTCATTAAGTTGTCACATCATTTCAGTCTCTGTTTTCAATATATTTGATCACAGATATTCACACGTAGTAAGCTTTCTCTCTTGTTCTTTAGTTAGTGTCCATGTCTGACATTGATAACACAATGTTTGTATGAAGATTGAATTTATGATTTGTTTTTTGGTATCAGGATAGATTTGTTTTCCAGAATGTATTATTGGCACCTAAACACTCAACAATAGTTTAATAGCAATATCCTATACATGAGGGAAACATTTTCACACTGTTGGATTTCAGAGGGAAAAATTTGCTCGTTATATTAGTTACCAGTAATAGTATTACATTCTCATAGTTACCAGTAATAGTATTACATTCTCATAGTTACCAGTAATAGTATTACATTCTCATAGTTACCAGTAATAGTATTACATTCTCATAGTTGTTATCTCTTCCTGGTTTTGTTATTGCGACACTCTCCATCTTGTTAGATATCCTCTGGCAGTTTGGTTGGTTATTTATACTGTACACAATATGCATAAAATTCAATATCCCAACTACAGAATATATGCAGATTTTACAGACTGCGGTGTGTTATCAATTCACAGTGCTAGATAAGTCCCGAAGAAAATCAATACAAACTGATTATTCTGTTTTCCATGAAAAATTACACACTGCATCTTAAGGAAAAACTTGGAACAAGGTAATGAAGTTTAGCTAATCACTTTTAACACCCACAAATTCATGTTTCAACCAAAAAGACTTCATCAAGAACACATTCTAATAACACTGGCAACACACATAAACACACACACACACACACAAATTGATATACATACCGTTAAATTCCGTGTATAACCCGAGAATTTTTGGACAATAAACAGAGATGACTTCATACTCTTCGTCTTATAATCGAGTAACATCAAATTTAAAAAAGAAAAATTACGTCCAAATCACAGTAAAAAAGGAGAAAAACACTTTAAAAAAAATGCCAGTGACAACTCACATGTCCCGATATATTAAGCCAGGATAAAATGACTAGGGCTCTCCAATAATCTAGAGCGTACTACCATACTGCTAAGCCTCTAATTACATTAATTTCTATATATCATACAATATTTCCTTCAAACCTCCGATATTTCTTGATAAAACTCACTTACTAGGTCTATATCGTTATTTCCGACATGCCATGCCCGCCATTTTTACTGAGCTTAATTTCCCCGGAAATGCTATTTTTAGCAATGGGTATTACCGTTTTTTATATATTGACCAAAATACGGTAATGGTCTGTGAAAAAACGAAATATGGTAGCCTAAGCTGATCTACCAGTAACACATGTTTATCATCAAGGCCCAGTCTTGTTTGTGTAGGGAAACACCGACTACCAGTAGTCTAAACACTGTCACACACTTTCATTTTGGGTAAAGCAAATGTTACAACAGTTACTGACCGTCTACTAGGCTATAAGACCTGTGTACAGAAAATGTAAAAACACATCAAAGGCAGATTTTGAGTATTTCCGTGCATGTGCTGGTCGGCCTTGCCAATTTTTAACATGCGACTCCAAGTATATAAATAGGGACCAAGACAATAATCAGAAACATAAAGAATGAAGTCCTAATTAATTCTGTACAGAGGTCTTTTTCTACATTCACGGTCTTGCACAAACATGTAACTGACATCCAAAACTTTGCTACTTAGGCAGTGTTGGGGGGATGGCGGAGAGAAATAAATAGTGAAACTCGTCTGAGCTGTGCCTCATGTTTATATTACTATATAAGGTAAACATACAGGTCACACAAAGTTCAAACTGTTGTTAAGTTCAAACTGTTGATTCTGTATCTTTTAAAAACAAAGCCGGGGAATGACTGTCTGCAATATTTTTATGAGAACTCGGTGGCAAATACTGGTAGTTACATACTGGTACTCTGTATATTCTGTTAATTAGTCCAGCCCACTGAGGCTGAAGATGGACTACTGGCCCTACCCATTTCAATCGGTTCAACCAATCCACGTTTCCCTCACATTATGTGATGCCATTCAGATAAGTGACTAAAATGTAATCTTTCTTTATAGAAGATTTGAAACGGGTTCCAAATCACAACACATCATAGGCATTTTGTAGTAAAATTGCACCGTAATTGATTCCCTCCCCCAACCACTGTACATTTAGTGGAAGAAGAGATCAATTTCACAATCCTCTGTTATGTTTATTTTATTACTGTATTCTCCCCACATGGTAAACATAACCAGGAACAAAGTTCAAACTCTTCTGTATCTTATAAAAACAAACGTGATCTTGCTGTCTTGCCTTTCATCATTTCCCACTTAAACGTCACTGTCAGAAGCCAGTGACATAATAGTTACGTAGTAATTACTATTCACTAGCGCTGTTCTGAGTCATAACGTCCAGACACCCAACACAGACAATTCATTCAGGAAAAACTTTGTTCCCCAAAGTCTTGCCACCTCATAAACCGTCTATAGTCATGGATAGGGAAGTCAGCCTACCGGGTATTCATTATTTTCGGATATATTGATACAGAATACAGTAGCCACCGGGGTTTCATTCCTTGATTCATTCAAGTTACGTGAGTGAAGCAAATGAAAGGAATACTATTTTCTTAGAGTTGCAAAAGTTTGTGTTAATTTCCATTTAGCATGTCGGTTCTTTCTTATGATGATGAAGTTCATTATTGCCGGCTTTGTTAAGTCGGGGAATTCGGTCTATAGTCGGACTTTCGACTTTCTCCACTTTTGGGAAGGGATAGTTAGGTTATCGGCCTACAATCGGATGGGTTTATATTAAGAATTTAACGGTACTATGTTCACAAAATTGACAAATTCAACATTGTGAAATTATCGACACACACATATATGGTGCAAATCAATGTTTACCATTCTTACTTGACATATTATGTTGTGAATATGTTCAAAAATAAACATGTGAAACCAAAACTGCACTATATACAACAATCATCATACCATCACTATGCTACCAATATCAAACATTGACACAAAAAAAGACAAAAGTAAAAATGTTACAACAGAAATGATTTGTCTACACGGAATTCTCAGAGTAACAATAAGAGACAGAATCAGAAATGAAAACATCAGAAAACCAACAAACACGATGCCAATCCTGGATTACATAACATGACAACAAATTCATAGGTTCTCACATGTTTCCAGATTAACATCAGACAGTGCCCCTTAAATAAGCATTCCTATACAGATAAGATGGATACAAAACCAGGGACAGACCATGCAAAAGATGAATCACAGAAATAAAAGAATCAATGTAAACAAACATATATGAAGTACATAAAAAAGCCATCTTCAGATAATTCTACCCCAGAAGTTGCAAGGCACAAAGGGGTATAAAGCAAAAAGAAAAATAAAGGAAAGCAAAACTTCATTACTCTGTTCCAAGTCTCACCTGTTGGATTATAGTTTTGCAGCAGTGAGCACATATTATCAATAATACATCTTAGGGCAATGAAGTGAGAGGAAATATCTTACTGGATATAGCAGAAGGCTGTAATTGGAACATGGCCTCCAAGCTGGAGGTATCCATGTCATCCGCTGAAACACCTGACATCTCTGCTTCAGTTACTGGTGTTGGTACGATGACCTCGTTGATGGTATCACATGCATTTGCCTTGATGTCGCATGTTCCATACCACTTAGACAGTTGACCATCCTGCCCTTGAAGGGACAGGCCAGGTACCTACAGATTAATTTGTTTGTGTCTCAACATGGTTCATAATAATAAGCAATTGTGTCTTATCACAGTGTTTTCTCTACAAACAATATGTATGTATATGCACTGAGGTTTATATGTATGTGCAGTGAGGTTTATGTGTATGTACATTGAGGTTTATATGTATGTGCACTGAGGCTTATATGTATGTGCACTGAGGCTTATATGTATGTCCACTGAGGTTTATATTTCCAAGAAGTAAAGACTGTGAGGGACAGGAGATGACTACCATCCTCATATTGCAGAGCCACTGAAATGTGAGATCCCTAACATCTCACAGCCCTACGGCATTAATAATTAATAAATGCTATGGGTAACTACTTGCTTATTATTTTCCTCCTATTGTTTGATTAAATGTGCTCTGTGGCTTTTCCTTTCTCTCTTCTGTTCTTGCTGTATTTGCCTCTCTCTCTCTCTCCCTCTTTTTTTCATCTAATCTCTTGTACCATCTTCATTTGTTTTTTTCTTACATTATCTTCTTCTTCTGCGTTCGTTCTCAAACTCCTGCAGATTAGCAGGATGTAATCCGGAGAACGGAATGTGTTGTGTCATGGTTTACAGCATTGCTGCGATATCTGCGCCTTTCAGCCTGAAACATCAGACTTCAGCATGGCTTTGGGTCACTGACCCTATATGGAATGGGACAGCCAACTCCACCCCATAATGTCCTTAGTCGCCTTTTACGACATGTGTGGAAGGTAAATAGTGTTGCTATTCTTTGCTCCCCTTTTGGGCCCCGGCAACACACTGGCGTCTTACATTATGATTTGTTATTTGTAATATTCATTGCCTGTTGCTTGTCTGTATCCTGATAAAGATTTCAGTCAAAATGTCATTTCTCACTGTGTCTCGTTGATAGGTTGCTTTACTGACTTATTTTAGTAACATGAATACCTATTTCTGTTCATTTTGACATTTGTCCTGTGTTACCCCATCCATCATTTTCAGTTTTGGGTTGTTACCCGATACTGGAACTTTTATTGCATTGCAGAAAGGTGTGGAGAGTATAGTACAATAATATCAGATTCAAGATCTCTGAAAGATGACACTCAAGGCAGGTATTGTGTCTGACCACTTATCACTAATCTCACTCACTGCAGTGAATGGAAGACTGTCTAAGACAGTAGATTAATATACCAGGAAGGTAGAAACAGCTATAGCTATAATTTTAAATCTGTGTAAATATGTGTAAACATTCAAAATTATGTGTACATATGGAAGGCACCTCAGCACAGGGTACAGCCGACTTCTTAGCCATATGTATACAAAGTTCAAAATTGGTAACAACGCTGTGTTTACATGTGGAAGGCACCTTAAACGGCAAAGGATATTCCTCAGGAATGCCCATAGTGTAAGATGCTGGGGCAGATACATTGGTTCTGAGAGACAGCAGTCGAGGAAAAACTCTGCAGACCTCTGTGAGTTACAACACATGGCCAGGTTTATAGCAGAGACAAAACTTCAGATATAAAGCACAATCAAACGAACGAAAAATAAGAAATAAAGGGTAAATAAGAAAATACTTACTCTGTTGGGGAAAGTCTTTGGTGCAAAATGCAGACACATATTGAGTAAGTGTATGCTGTGAAATAAGATGGCTTCGGGTAGGTTTTTATCCCTGTTCAAAGCCTGCAAGAAAATGGAATTCTTTGATTCAATATATGAAAAAGAACTAATACACATATCTCTAGTCAATGCAGGCCTAGTTGCCTGGAACAAAGAGGCATTCAGAGTATCCATGATGAAGATACAAAAGTTTGGAAAGAAAGAGTATGTCACTTGATCTATCTATTTGCTAAACCCTTTGTTGCCTTTCAGTGTCAGAAGAGTTTTTTGGAGATGGTCCTCGTGTGCCGAGTATATTGTGGAGTTTGTCGCCTCTTTTATTTCCGTGGTCCATCATTTTCGTGGTCAGACTCTAGGTCTGCCTTCACTGTATCTGTGTTACATAGCTTGCTGTGGTATGCTGTCTGATGGTAGTCTGCTGATGTGTGCAAACAATTGTGTCTGTTATCTCTTAATATATTCCAAGATTGGAATGGTACCGGTTCTTTGTCTAATGTCCTCATTTCTCACTCTGTCTCTTAGCGATATTCCAGTAAAATGGTGTGAAGTAACAGTTGTGTTATTTCTGTGACTACAAATGAAAGTTCAGTTCAATGTTTCAGAACTATTTGCATGGAATATGTGATTTCTTTCTGTATGTGTTAGTTAGAGATCGCTGTGTAGCCATGTGAATTTCCTGATACAACACTGAGACAGGATTAGCAAACCCTCAGTGAGAACACAATGTCTGGTAGTAAAATGTCACTTTATATATATATATATATATAAAGTGACATCGAACCTTGGATGCCTCTGTTATGAAATGTCTTGCAATAGTGCCTTTATTTTTACTATTTTTACAGTTGCTCATATATTTTCTGGAAAAAGACTTTAAGGTTGACATGTTGAAACTGTCTTGTATACTGTAATCTGTATTTTTCCATACCTGTACCCAATAGTCTGATAGTCCGTCAATCAACAATCAAGTGCCATACCGAATGGCGTAGGCGACCATGTTTCTCCATGACTCTCTGTCTCTTGTGTTGTCAATAAGCTCGGTTGGTGAACTTCTACCATGCCACAATACTAGTCCATCTAGCAACTTTTCTCTTTGTCGTCCCCTATCTCTTCTCCCCTTGATCTTTCCAGTGGTTATTAAGTGTTCAAGCTGTGTGTAATGGTAGTCAGTACGATAATTCTAAAGCTAATCAACCTTGTGTTTTATGTAAGTACTATTTTTATACATTTTTACAACAGTCTCATGTATTCAACAATATAGCTAAGTTTAATATAACATTTAACCGCACAGTAACAACTGGGAGACCTAATGGAGAATATCCAGGTACAGATGTTCAATTTACCTTGTGAAGCACAATAAAGAGGAATGCATGCATTGTCTTGCAGTTCAACAATCGATATATCCCTTTGTATGCTGGGTTGATATTGTCTTCAATCTTGAATGGAGGCCATGGTGTTGTTTTCTTTGAGTAACCTTTATGATTTCGCAAACTGAAGAATAGAATTTGCAAATTCAAAGCTAGAATTAAAACAAAATGGATGACATATGAGCAAAATATTATTTAGCTGCAGTGTTTACTAATGATGAAATAATCCCTTTAGCTGTAAACAGTTAGTAATAGCTGCAGTGTTTACTAATGATGAAATAATCCCTTTAGCTGTGAACAGTTAGTAGTAGCTGCAGTGTTTACTAATGATGAAATAATCCCTTTAGCTGTGAACAGTTAGTAGTAGCTGCAGTGTTTACTAATGATGAAATAATCCCTTTAGCTGTGAACAGTTAGTAGTAGCTGCAGTGTTTACTAATGATGAAATAATCCCTTTAGCTGTGAACAGTTAGTAGTAGCTGCAGTGTTTACTAATGATGAAATAATCCCTTTAGCTGTGAACAGTCCATATCCTTTCTGACAAAAGCAGAGGTTCTTCTCAGTTGTGTAACAGAGATGATTCCCAGACTCATTTAAGGCTGTCTTCAAGGCTGGTTGTGTTAGGAAATCTATAATAGGTAATGGCTACAGCAGAACCAACAGGTAATACCATCTGTCTTTTCTTCTATAATATATTTTTATTAAAGATAGGGCAGAATTAAGATACTTCCCACTTAAACAAAGAAATGAGAAAAAGATAGGACAGGATTAAGATTCTCCCCACTTAAAAAACTGAGAAAAAGATAGGACAGGATTAAGATTCTCCCCCACTTAAACAAAGAAATGAGAAAAAGATAGGACAGGATTAAGATTCTCCCTGCTTTAACAATAAACAAAGAAAAAAATAGGGCAGGATTAAGATTCTCCCCACTTAAAAAACTTAGAAAAAGATAGGGCAGGATTAAGTCTCTCACCACTTAAACAAAAACTGAGAAAAAGATAGGGCAGGAATAAGATTCTCCCCCACTTAAACAAAGAAATGAGAAAAAGATAGGACAGGATTAAGATTCTCCCTACTTTAACAAAAAACTGAGAAAAAGATAGGACAGGATTAAGATTCTCCCTGCTTTAACAAAAAACTGAGAAAAAGATAGGACAGGATTAAGATTCTCCCTGCTTTAACAAAAAACTGAGAAAAAGATAGGACAGGATTAAGATTCTCCCTGCTTTAACAAAAAACTGAGAAAAAGATAGGACAGGATTAAGATTCTCCCTGCCTTAAAAAAAAACTGAGAAAAAGATAGGACAGGATTAAGATTCTCCCCCACTTAAAGAACTGAGAACAGAGAGGCATAGCAGTATTTTTGTTGCTGTTTCTAGAGTGGCACAGCTTTAACTTTCCCTGAGAGGTTATGGGTTCAATTATGATAGTGGTGATGAAAGATACTGGACAGTCAGATGAGCTAACATGGAAGAAATTCACATCCAGAGCTGACAGCCAATAATGGTGATAGGTAATAGTGGAGACTCATGGTCATCTTATTTAGCATGGAACATGCTGAACATTAGTTCCAGCAATAAAGGTAAAGGTAGGTCTCATGGCAGTAACCTGCTGTTGGGGATGAATATAACTCTTCATTTCCTAAGCCGCAGCAACTATTAAGTGAGTTGGCCAGTTCCCTTCCTTGTTGTGTTTACCTTCCCCAACTCATGCGTCAGGTAGTCATTTACAGCTGGGCCAACTGGAGAAACAGTCATGACAGGCGAGAAATCCCAACCCTAATATTTTTGTTGTCCAGACGCAGTTTTGAACCTGGCATGCTGTAATCCAATGATAGTAAACAAGACCACTATCAACTTCTAGCAAAACTGATTTGTAAAACTATATTTGTTAGAAAAATTATGAGGAAGAACTTAAATTATTACTTACTATTCTGTGTATCGATCCATTGCAGACTGCATATCTCTTCTGTAAATTGCACGCTGGGATACATGGACTGGATCAAAATCATTTTCCCACACAGAAGCTGTGGAACAAAATGCATTCAAACCATAGAAAAAAATGGAAAATTCAAACAAGTGTAAATATCTGTGTATGATATTCTACAATTGGAATGCCACAGTCATGTAGCGTTTTTTTAACTTCCTATAAACTCTATATTGTGTCCATCCAATCAATTATATTTACTGTACGGTGTCCTAATAATTTTTTTAACTGTCACGTTTTATTCTAAGGTTGAATGCCTATGTCTCTTATACTCTTTAAAACTGTCGTCTTACTATTTTTATTCTATGGTGCACGATACTTGATTTTTGCTTGTTCTAAGAAACTGTCAAGTCTCACAAATTTTAAACTCTGGTACTTCTCTGCGTTCACTCTCTGACTTCTATCACAAGATTTTGCTACACACCAATACATCTGATCCTGACACATGACAACTTGATTAAACACCAGTATCATGGCACATGGGACATTCCCATAAGTGATTTGTTCTCTCAGCAGTCATCCAAAAGTTTGCAAACTCAAAAGTCCTAGTCAAATGTTGATTATATCATCTTTGTATCCTTCCAGAGGATACACTTTCTCCCCTTCACATCTTGTTATCCTCATATCTGTAATTCTGTGTGTGTGCATATTACTTGCATATCACTTCCAGCATCATCATCTTTGCTCTGCATTAAATCAATGATCAACCCTATCTCTCTTCTATACTCTGCCATCAACCACAGCATTACCTGTCAATTAATCTGATCTTTGAGGATCTCTAGCTCCCTGCTGACCAGGACAGTATATCCATATAATACTTTGTGCATCTCTAGCTCCCTGCTGACCAGGACAGTATATCCATATAATACTTTGTGCATCTCTAGCTCCCTGCTGACCAGGACAGTATATCCATATAATACTTTGTGCATCTCTAGCTCCCTGCTGACCAGGACAGTATATCCATATAATACTTTGAACATTCGATTTGATAAGTTGTTAACCGACATCACATTAAAATATAATAAATTAATAAGGAATTATTCTTTAACCTTTAGCACGCTACAGGCAATTTTATTTGCCAATATTATATTTTTCCGCTTCTTGTGTGCTAACGGTGAATATATTTGCCGCAGTTGCTAGGTACACTGCAATCAGTAAAAAAAACACAATTTTTAATAAATCTGACATTTTATTCAACTGACTACTTTTTCCTGCAATTTTAGTGGTAACCATGCGCCGAATGTCATTGAAATATCGAAATTTCTGCAATCTATCCACATCTGGACATTGGTATGGTGCCATGTCAGTGAATTGGGTTTTATAGACTTTTGTTTTATCGTATTTTCAGTTAAATAATTATGGATTGTGATTCCAATAATTATTTTAGAAGTAAGTTGTTTTCACACTCGAAAATCGGTACACCAAGCTGCTTTATTTCATTTGATATTAAAACATCAACTGTTTTGGAACGATACAGTTTTGGACAAGATCTAGATTTATAGGATTTTATGACAAACCTGCAGGTTTATTAATTTTCCTCAGTGAAATTATGAAAATTTGACCATAAATACCACTGAATTAGGTCTATAATATAGTGTTGCCATTCCAAGACATCTCCAAAAAAAGTCAAAACATCTTTTTTTATTTTTCTCTCGTTTTTGTTGTTATAATTTGCTAGTTTTTTTGGTGAAAAACATCTTTACGACTTATTAACATGTCTGACTTCACATACACAAACAAAACTTACACCAATATATGCAGAATTCAATTATGCAAATATTATTCTATATTATAAGAAAAGTAAATGGTAAACATTATTACAAATATTATCTCTAACAACAAAAATGTTATCATGATTTAAAAACAGCCACCAACTATTGTATAACATTTCCAAAAATTAGTCCAGCGGCAGAAGATAAATTACGTAATTGTAAACATATCGTGCTATAGGCTAATCAAACAAAAACATCTGTGTCTCAAATGCAACAGTACCTTTAGGGACATATGTACCCTGTTGGAGGCCCCCTCCAGCTTCAAAATTAGGGTCCTTGTATTCAGCAAGCTACAGACACACATAAATAGGCAAATAAATAAGTTACAATTACGTTTCAAATGTTTTATATCTTGGACACACTAGAGTCTGCAAAAGAAAAAAAATGAATAAAACACTAGAGTAGACACTTTGGATGTCTCAAATGTTAAATCTGGAGTATACCTGACCTGCTGATTCCAAAAATGGCATATTTTTTCCTATACTAGGTCTAGATTTTGAGACACATGCACACACTCACGGGCTCATGCATGTACAGAACACACAGAGATATGCATGTTGTAAATATAGACAACTGTATGGTGTCCCAAATGTTAAACAGTTTTGGGTGGTCCTATCCCATATGGGGTCAAAGTGAGCAAAAAGCCATGTTGACGTCAGATGTGTCCAGGCAAAAGGTGCAGATATTCTATAAACCTGTAGGAAGTGCAACTAAGATGTAACCTATGACACAACAGATTCCATTCTCCGGACTATATACTGCTAATTTTCAGGAGTATGAGAACAAATGCGGAAGAAGAAAAAAGCAAACCTGTTTATTAGTAAGCCTATATTTGACTTGCTGATTCCAGAAATAGCATCAGCTTTCCCCAAATACTTTTAATTTTTGAGATACAGACATTAGAGTATATTAAATTTATAGGGTGTGTATAATGTCATTGTGCACTAACGTAACATAGATCCACACTAAACACTCATAATTAGGGCTCGGATTTTTATGACCTAAAAATCCTGAAATATGACATGCAAATATGACCTAAAAAAGGCAAAATATGACCTAAAATATGCTAAATATGCCGAAATATGACCATAAGGTTTTTCTCATTTATGAACCCAAAAAAAACGCAAATTATTATTGTTTGCATGTTTTACGCATTACATAGTAGTCATAGTACCTACATAGTAGTAATACTTAACAAAGCATGTATAAAAACACTTACCACATTTGTTCCTCAGTTTTCATTGTTTGTACAATTGCAACCGACAACAACATGCATTTTTAGAGTTTCAAATTTGAACGATCGTCGATTGTCACTGAGAATTGTTTTATATTTTGAAAAATTTCGTTCTACATCACATGATGTCATAGGGGCAAATCTAAATAATGTCAGATCATTTGCTGAAAGTTCAGGTTCATCCTCTTGAAATGTTGCATGTTTACGACTAAGTATGTCTGCAATTTTGCACAATGAGAAATAACCAGAATTTCTATGAAGAACACTTTCTAATTTTACTTTAATCCTGTTGCTTACTTCACCACGTGATCCATTTATTTCTGTTTGAATTTGTTTCACAATATCTAATGCATCATAAAGTGCAGTCCCTTCGCTTTCCAGACGTTTTATTGCTTTTGAAATTGCCGAAAAGTTTGACTTTATATAAGTCAGATTTTGTGATAGTCTGGTAGAAAATAAGCTTTGCACTGCTTGTATTGATGTTGCGTCGTCTTTGTCTAGGGCATTAAATATTTTAATTAGTGTTGAATAGTTGTCACAGTAATACTTTACAGCGTCCAGCCATGTACCCCAACGTGTAAGGATAGGTTGTGGAGGAAGTGGTAGTTGAGGAGCTTCTTCTTTGAATTTTTGTACTGGAAGAGGAGCCTTGATGAATATTTTTTCCCATTTGAAATAAGCTTGTCCACATCAGGAAAATTACCTCGAACTTCCTCAGCTACTCGATGCAGTGCATGAGCAAGGCAAGTAATATGGATCAATTTCGGGTAGAGAATTTGAAGTCCTTTAGCAGTCTTTTTCATATAGGGAGCAGCATCTGTTATTAATAGAAGGATATTATTTCTTTCTATTCCATCTGGCCACAACAGCTTCATGGAATTATCAAATAGAACAGCTATGGAGATATGATTTGTTCTTTCAAGAACTTCACAGTTAAGGACACATTTTTCTCCTGGTTGATCTCCTTTTAAAGTTCCAACTATAACATTTGCGACAAACCTGCCATCTACATCAGTAGTCTCGTCTAAGGAAACCCATATCTTGTTATCTGCAATAGAATTTCTAATTTTATTTAACATGTCCTTATAACATTTGGAGAGATAATTTTTCCTTAAAGTAGATTCATCTGGGATAGGATGGCTAGTGTATTTCTCCAGAAATTGTCGGAAATATTGATTTTGCAATTTATTTAAAGGGATATTTGATGAAACCATCATATGACACAAATCTTTATAAAAACCGGTCTCTGTGTTTCCCGAAGAAGAAGAGGAAGTAGCAGAACATTTATCAAGTAATAAACTTTGTCTTCCTTCCATTTTAGAAATTCTACTTAAACATTTCATATGTTTAGAAGTATTGCAATGTTGTTGCACATTAAACCGTTTTCCAGCTGTAACCTTGACCTCACACAGTGTACAGTACAATATTTCTCCATCGGTACTAAATACTTTTGAACCAAATTCCTGCACAAATTTACGCAACTTTGCACCATTAGAATTAGACACTTTAGGCATTGTAAAACAAAGTTATTCCAGTGAATCAACCATAAACAATATAAAATATAACACTATTATTAAGACTATTATATAACTATGAGCTAGAGCACGAGATCATGTAGTCACTGTTGCAAATGGCAAATTAATAATTGTAACATACAAATGGGCGCCAAACGGTTTAAATTGAAACTGGAAGTTTTAACAAATCCAGGAATATTCGCTCTTGACGTTGAAACATTTGAAATTGTTTCCTACAATTTACTTTCGAAACAAAACCCAGAAAATTCTTTTGAAGTATTGAGCGGATGTCACTCCCTTTTTGATTCTCAGATGCCGACTGACATCAAAGAGTTGACTGATGTCTTCCCTTCCCTACAGTCCCATGAAAGACACACATGCATATTCACTAATACACACATTCAGAAATATAGCCAATCCTCACAATTTGTCTCTAAACATAGTTTAAGATGTGCTAACATTGATAAGCAAACGGAGTACACCAGAACGTTGAGTACACCAGAAAATATGCAAAATATGACCAAAATATGACCTAAATCTTCAATTTCAGGCAAAATATGACCTCATCAAAATTATGGTCAAAATATGCATTTATATGACAAATAAAAACAGCTTAAAATTGTTCAGAAATGCTTGAAACATGTAGAAATTAACTTAAAACTGAAAATATGCTTCAGGAAAAAAATATGACATTTCATGAAAATCCGAGCCCTACTCATAATTCATACGATGTAGCATCACCACCAATGTAAAGGAGTGCACAGTGTCTTTGCATTATAAACACTCTGTATCTGTTAAGCATGATGTAAATATTTACAAATGTGTCCCAAATGTTTCACGTTTCGGGCATATTTGACCTTCCAATTCCAAAAGTGGCACATTAAAAACATTCAGGCTGACTTGTGAAATTAACACAGGAAGAACGTTAAAGATAACTATGTTTAAAGATAATATATGTGTTGACAACCTACTGCAGCTTCTTACATGTTGGACATACGATTAGTGATGAGAACATACACTATGTATGTTTAAAATAACCATTTCCACCTAAGCTGCCTTCATAAGATACTCAACATCCATTGGTGGGATAGAATACCAGATGATAGTGAAATACTGATTCAATCAAAGTCTGTAAGCTTACACACAATGTTGATGAAGGAGCAGACATGCTGGGCAGGATACATAGTATGCATGAAAGACCATCATCTACCAACAAAGCTTGGGTCAAAGGGCATCAACCCATGGACAGCTGGATCAGCAACCAACCAACCAAACAAGCTGTTATATGGAGAACCCCAGACTGGCTCCCGCAAGGTCAGAGGACAGAAGAAGCATTTTAAAGACACCTTTAAGACATCAGTGACATTTCAAAATAGACACATACTCGTGGGAAAATTTTACACAAGACAGATCCAACTGGCATCGCAGAATCAAGAGTGGTTTAGCAGCTGCAGAGAAACTCAGACAATAAGCTGTGCAACAAAAATGCCTTAAAGAAAGGCGAGAGCTGCTCAATGTTCCACACAGACTACTCCCTTACATGCATGCTCAGAGTGTGGTAGACTATTCCAGGTAAGCATAGGATTCATTAGTTACAGTTGGGCACACCACAGACATCACCATCTTCATCATCATCATCTCAGTTGAGCTGAATGGACATTGTCAACTTTGACGGACGAACAACATGTTTAAAATATGACAATCTATAAATAAGTGAGACTGCTGTAAAACTGGCCTGGGGTACTATGGACACATCTGACAGGAAAGGATGCTCAGTTTGGGAGCCAAAGCTCTTGACTCCAACTCTACATGTGAAAATGTACAAAAGTCACAAAACTCCCTCGAGCAAAATATACAATACCTGTTGCAGAGTAGGTTCAAACAACTCCTTAGCCAGCCCACTGACTCCCGTCTTTTCTGGCATCAAATCCATCAGCATACTGTGTTGACGGTCATTCATGCAAAGAAGTGACGCCATCTCTTTTCTTATCAGATCTTTTTCACTAATACCTAAAATAGGTTGTCAATCATTATCAAAAAATTTTTTTATTGTAGGCTTGACACTTATTGTAGACATGACACTTGTGGGCTTGACACTTATTGTAGACATGACACTTATTGTAAACATGACACTTGTGGGCTTGACACTTATTTAAGACTTGACACTTATCGTAGACTTGACACTTATTCTTCTTCTGCGTTCGTTCTCAAACTCCTGCAGATTAGCAGGATATAGTCCGGAGAACGGAATGCGTTGGGTCATGGTTTACAGAATTGCTGCGATATCTGCGCCTTTCGGCCTGACACATCCGACTTCAGCATGGCTTTGGGTCACTGACCCTATATGGGATGGGACAGTCAACTCCATCCCATAACCTCTTTAGTCGCTTTTTATGACATGCATGGAAGGTAAATAGTGTTGCTATTCTTTGCTCCCATTTCGGGCCCAGGCAACACACGGGCGGACACTTATTCTACATTTGACACTTATTGTAGGCTTGATACTTATTTTAGGCTTGGCACTTATTGTAAACATGTCAACATAAACTCTATTCTATCTATGTTTCTATCCATTTTCCATTCATCCATTCACCCACACAACCATAGTTGCAGGTACAAGGAAAAATTATAAATCAAAGTGATGGACAAGAGACAGCACAGGTTGTTTCAACAATTTCTTGGTTTGCTACAGGACAACTCTCCCAGAGTTCATATTATACATGTTTTGTTTTTTTTAGTTCCAGAAATTACAAATGATAGTGTCTGTTGTCTGCCCAAATGGGGAGCAAAGAATAGCAAAACTTACCTGCCACACACATCATAAGAGGTGACTAAGAAGGTTTTGGGGATGGAGTTGGATGTCACATTCACAAAGGGTTAAAGTAACCCAGAAGTCATGTTGAAGACTAATGTCAGGTAAAAAGTTACAGATATTGCAGCAAAGCTGTAAACCATGACACAAAATATTCCATTTTCTGGACTACATCTTGTTAATCTGCAGGAGTTTGAGAACGAATACAGAATAAGAACAAGTGAGAAAGCTCTTAATTTCTATGTGAAATGGGAATGGGCGAGGGCAGACTTCATAGCGTTCTTTCAAACCTAGAAGACTCTTATCTGTATGCACTATTTTGAGGGGAAGCCTCCTACTCAAAGAGCTCTGGAAGAGTGAGGGGAAGCCTCCTACTCAGAGAGCTCTGAGAGTGTACATAAAGAGGATTATGTTCTGCAAAGAATATGCTAACTTTGGAAGAAACTACGTATTACTTAACAGTATAGCATCAATGTATATCTTGACTGACAATATAAACTCTATTTCTTTGACAATATGTATTTCTTGATATAAAATTTATGCATATCATGACAATAAAATGTATATGTATTTTTTCAACAATATACAATCTTTGTATTTCTCTACAACATCATAAACTGTCAACCATGTCAATACTGCATGTCTCAAGTTAGGCGGCTGCTGGTATAGCTGTGTAATATACTCAGTAAAGTTTACCAGCAAGGCATAAGACCACACCTGGAATACGGTTCAGCTGCGTGGTGTCCTGCATCAAACACCACATTACAAGATCTAGATAAAGTGCAAAACCAGGCACTTAGAATAATGTTGGGAGCAATGAAATCAACACCCATAGCAGAGATGCAGAAAATGGGAAGAATGCAAACACTTGGCGAACGCAGAGACACAAAAGTACTAATTCAAGCAGAAAAGTTTCAGTGTATGCCAAGTCATCCAATGAAGGAAAGATTCCAAAATCTAGCAATGGGACGACTGAAAAGGAGCAGCTTTATCCATCAAGCTAAACGACTCCGTAGACAACTTACAGACCTACCTGAAGTTGGCAGCCCCTTAAGGTCTGTACCAGAGCAAACCCCGTGGAGTGAAAGCCATGGAATGCCAATATACATTCAGACCCATGTGAAAGGAATACTAAGCGAGGACGAACAGAACAGTGTGCAGCGAATGACAATCACCCTCAGTTTCCTGGATGAGGAATATCCACAAGATATATGGGTCAGAGTGTACACAGATGGGTCAGCACAGAATGCTGTGAGGAATGGAGGTGCAGGTGTATATATAGAATATCCACACAAGCCTAGAGATACAATCAGAACACCGACAGGAAAATTCTGCAATAATTATGATGCAGAAATCCAGGCAATTAGTGTGGCAGCTAAAAAACTGCTGAACTCCAACTCTGACCTACAGCCTGTGGTATTCCTGACAGATGCAAGGTTAGTGCTTCAAGCTCTCCAGTCTGGAAAACTAACAGACTTAAAAAAACTACTTAGCGAATTGTCTTACCAGTATAGGGTAACCATGCAGTGGATACCCTCTCACTGTGGAATACCAGGAAATGAAAAAGCAGACCAACTGGCTAAGGAAGGTGCTGCCGAAGACCAACCAGATATACCAATCACCTACCATCAGAAAAAACAGATGATAAAGTCAATAAGAAAGCCACAAACACCAACACAAGATGACTATCACAATATGAACAGATCAGAACAAGTTATAATTCTACGTCTCAGAACAGGACACAACCGACTCCGCAGTCACATGTATACAAAGTTCAAGATTGGCAACACGGCCATGTGTACATGTGGACAGGCAGCACAGAGTGCCAAACATATACTTCAAGAGTGTTCTGAGCATGAAACGCTGAGGCAGACATATTGGCCAGAGGAAACAACACTGGAATCAAAACTCTATGGGACACTGTATGAACTACAAAAGACAGTGAGTTTTATTAAGGAGACAGAATTACAGATATAGACATGTTTCAAGTGAACGAAAGAAGAAGAAGAAGAAGTATAGCTGTGTGATAAAGGCTGCCTGTTCTTGCTGTGGCCATGTCATGTATAGGATGAGCTTTTTAACTTACCCTCCAACAGAAAAACTCAGTCCTTCCTGGGAATTGAACCCTGAACCTCACGGATGTGAGACCAATGCTCTTATACTCAGCCATTCACCAAACTCTCTGCAACATACACTCTATGAATAATAAAGCCTTTATATTTTTAGTTATCAGAATGGTGATATTTATGCTTTTACCTAAATAAGTATGCATGCCTAACAAGGCTGAAAATAGGCTGAGAGCTCCTTCAACCATTGCAAGCTCATGGCTAGGCTCCATAAAGATACTGATATTAGCCTGCTCAGGTGAATAGGACAGCCAGTTCATAATCTGAAATCTAAAAATTACAAATAAACATAAATGGCCACAGATCAATTATATTATTTCATATGTTTTACTTTCAGCTTCATGGAACGTAAATGAATTTCAATAATATGCCTACAAGACTTCATGCAATTTACCTCGTTTCATTTCTTATCTTCTTCTGATTTTGGGTGCATGTGGAATAAAATAATTCCAAATATGGTATGCACTGGTTTACATAGAATGGATTGTCATTTCATGTTGGGAGAAAAAATATGTGTACTCTTAAAATGATTGCTGATTATTAAAATGATTGAAAATGATTAAAATCATTATTTTCTGTGATTTTTCAGCTACACATTATAAACACATCTACTAATTCTAATGTCACCCATTCATTATGAACTGCATCAAGGAAATCCATGCACGCAAGATTCATACATGTTTGACAGGTTGGTATTATTTTGTTTCACATGAACTGAGATTTCTATTTCCACTTAAAGTTTACATCTATTGGGTCTTCCTCTTTTCTCTTACCATGCTAATTTGACAATAATGAACTATTGAACAATGATTTATCACACCAGATTCTGTGCTCATTGTATTCTCAATCAGTATATTGTATACATGGCTACCCAATAGCTCAGTAGTTTGTATATTGGCTTCCCAGTCTGAAGTTCAATTTACAAAATAACTGGAAATATTTTGGATACAGTACCATTAGACAGGACTACTGTTTATATTTTATACTCCAACTAGTGCCGATTTGATGTATTTTATACTCCAACTAGTGCCAATTTGATGTATTTTATACTCCAACTAGTGCCGATTTGATGTATTTCGTATAGAAAATACATGTGTTGTACTGAATATGCCTAGATGGATCTGTAGTAAAGTTCTTGTTTATACAGAATTTTGGGTCAAAATACATTATAATATTTCTAAATGAATAAAATAACTAGGAATTAATGAGGAGTTATAGAACAAATCAGAATGAAGTAGTAGATGAGATTTGAACCAGGACAGTTTAGCTTCACACCTTGCAAATTTGATCCCATTATGAGAATGAAGCCAAACAATAATAACATATAAAAAAAGAATATCCGGATATAAAATCAAAGATAGACCATGAAAATGGTGCATAGAAAACATCAAGATAACCATGAGCAAATATGAACTCAAGGCGACCAGGGCGACACATTAAATAGTGTCATAGAGGGTTAATACTTATTTAAGACACTAAAATAAGAATTAAATTCAAATACAATTGTTGAAAGTTAAAAATGTCAACTATATTTACCTTTCCAAAACTGTGTGTATAAAGTAGTCAGGGTCTAGCTTAGAAGCACACAACTGAAATATACATACATCTATGTGAAATAGTTATGTGAAATAATTATAACTGTAGAGATGAATGTTGGGAGGGATTTTTCACTGAAAGGGAAGTTTCACAACATATAGACATATCATCTATACCAGAAGCATCCATTGTTGAATGGTGGTAAGTCAATGGTAACACTTGTAGATCTTCTTCATGCAGATCATAAACATTGACAATGAAAAAGTTATTATAACACTGTATCAAACTGCATTCTAGAAAGATAAGGATAAGTTTAGAACATATAAACAAGAGAAAGACCATACTATGAGTGGGAGACCACGCTATAAGTGGACAGACCACACTATAAGTGGGCAGACAAAAATAATATATGTGGGCAGAGAACACTATAAGTGAGCAGACAACATATTAATTAAGTGGGCAGACAACACTATAGTGCACATCTGATGTTCATAACTTTTCAGAGACAATTTGTATGAGAGTTGGTTGTCCACAACATAACACTGACACACACAAACAAACAGTACCATATAAAGCATCCACTTATCGCTATTGTCTCCAAATTTTAAAACAATAACTCAATAAATAAAAAAGTTACATCAAAAAAGCAAACACATCCACAAAAAACCTGAAGTCATAAAAAATGGCAGGGCTACAGAGAAAATGTGAAAAATTAATTTTTCTCTGGGTTGCTACAGGATTAATAGGCAGACAACACTATAAGTGGGCAAACACCACTATAGGTTGTCATACAAAAATATAAGTGGACAGGGGCAGGAAGTAGACAACACTATAAGTGGGCAGAAAGTAGGCAGACAACACTGTGAGTAGACACCACTATAAGTGGGCAGAAAGTAGGCAGACAACACTGTGAGTAGACACCACTATAAGTGGGCAGAAAGTAGTCAGACAACACTGTAAGTGAGTAGACACCACTATAAGTGGGCAAAAAGTAGGCAGACAACACTGTGAGTAGACACCACTATAGGTGGGCAGCAAGTAGGCAGACAACACTGTGAGTAGACACCACTATAAGTGGGCAGAAAGTAGGCAGACAACACTGTGAGTAGACACCACTATAAGTGGGCAGAAAGTAGGCAGACAACACTGTAAGTGAGTAGACACCGCTATAAGTGGGCAGAAAGTAGGCAGACAACACTGTAAGTGAGTAGACACCACTATAAGTGGGAAGAAAGTAGGCAGACAACACTGTAAGTGAGTAGACACCGCTATAAGTGGGCAGAAAGTAGGAAGACAACACTTTGAGTAGACACCACTATAGGTGGGCAGAAAGTAGGCAGACAACACTGTAAGTGAGTAGACACCAATATTAAGTGGGCAGAAAGTAGGCAGACAACACTGTAAGTGAGTAGACACCCCTATAAGTGAGCAGAAAGTAGGCAGACAACACTGTAAGTGAGTAGACACCACTATAAGTGAGCAGAAAGTAGGCAGACAACACTGTAAGTGAGTATAAACCACTATAAGAGGGCAGAAAGTAGGCAGACAACACTGTGAGTAGATACCACTATAAGTGAGCAGAAAGTAGGCAGACAACACTGTGAGAAGACACCACTATAAGTCATCAAAAAAACATCAAAACTTTCAAGACCAGTCTATCATTCTTGTGGTTATTATTCTTGACATTTTCGTCTTCTTTTTCAAATTCCTGTAGATTAACTAGATGTATCCCAGAGAACATAACACATTGGGCCATGATTTACAGCTTGGATTCATTATTTGTGCGATCTAGCCAGACTCATATTACTTCAGAGTCATTTTTACCCTCTGTGAGCGAACCCATAACCAAAACTTCATTAGTCAGTTTTTAAGGCATGCGTCTTTGCAGGAGAAATCAATCCCTTATCTTTCAGTTTCAAACAGGACATGCAAGAGATCTTTCAGTTTCAAACAGGACATGCAAGAGATCTTTCAGTTTCACACAGGACATGCAAGAGATCTTTCAGTTTCAAACAGGACATGAAAGAGATCTTTCAGTTTCAAACAGGACATGCAAGAGATCTTTCAGTTTCAAACAGGACATGCAAGAGATCTTTCAGTTTCAAACAGGACATGCAAGAGATCTTTCAGTTTCAAACAGGACATGCAAGAGATCTTTCAGTTTCAAACAGGACATGCAAGAGATCTTTCAGTTTCAAACAGGACATGCAAGAGATCTTTCGGTTTCAAACAGGACATGCAAGAGATCTTTCAGTTTCAAACAGGACATGCAAGAGATCTTTCAGTTTCAAACAGGACATGCAAGAGATCTTTCAGTTTCAAACAGGATATGCAAGAGATCTTTCAGTTTCAAACAGGACATGCAAGAGATCTTTCAGTTTCAAACAGGACATGCAAGAGATCTTTCAGTTTCAAACAGGACATGCAAGAGATCTTTCAGTTTCAAACAGGACATGCAAGAGATCTTTCAGTTTCAAACAGGACATGCAAGAGATCTTTCAGTTTCAAACAGGACATGCAAGAGATCTTTCAGTTTCAAACAGGACATGCAAGAGTCAATAGCTTATTTAAACCGTATCAGACCCCAGAAACTACCATTTGTAAACACTGCTCTCATCTCAAAGGAAACAGTGGAACACTTCCTGATTGAATGTCCTTCCCTTTCAAATGCCAGGAAAAACCATTTTCCAGACACATTCAACAGTCGTTAACTCATTGTATGGATCACTAAGTCAATTTCAGAAGACCTGCACTTGTTTAAGAATGGCATTGAGATCCCAAGAGTAGAACTACTTAGCAGCAATTGGATATCAACAACTACAACTGCAAGACATGCACTACAGATACAAGTGTCGCTATTTCTTGCTTTATTTTCAGACACTGGCAAAACACAGACATCACTTGATCTAATCTCTACAGATCATGAAAAGCAGAAAGGAACATTAAATACCTGCAGTAGATACAAGTCTGCATCAGCCATAGAGTAGCAGAAGTGACACTGTATGTATGTCATAGCCTGACCTTTGATCTGGATTCCATTTCTTACCCACATTCCTGCATATATCTGAGACAGACACACCTGGAAACAAAATATTATCTTGTTAAACACATATCTAATATACAGTGTTTTCAAGCCATATAGCTATATGGATGTGGTGGTCAAATGTGGCTAACAGTGATACAGAGGAATCACTCTATAGTGCATCCTTTTTTAATAAATTTAATTCCTTTGAAAACAGTTTTCAAAATTCCCTATTATATTTATTTATTTAGATGAGAAACATTCTATGCAATGGAGTAGTATCAATGTATATGTGAGTTTGAGTGCTAGAATGTTATATTGAACCAATCCTACTTTAGCTGTGGAGTTGGAGGTACTCGCTCTAATCGATGAAAATTCCAGGAAAGGTGATATGATTGTATATACAGATGGATCGGTTAAGAGACACATTAGAAGTGCCTGGGCCTTCACGGCTCAAAGGTGAGGGGGAACCATCAGAGAGGAAAGTGGTACATTCGCTCAGACAGCAAGCAGCATGACAATGGAGATTTAGGCAGTAACCAAAGCTTTGCAATAGGTCTGCTCACAGACTATCTGCGAGCATGCCTGCATACTCAGTGACTGGATGAACATGATTGTGAAAGTTCAGGCGTGATATATTCGGGAACAGTGGCTGGATGCTGTGAAGAATTTCTGTATGCGTAAACTGACTTTAATTTTTGTGCCAGGATATGCGGTAATGAGAGAGCAGATAGGTTGGCCACACACGCTGCTACTACGGCTGTTGGTGGAGCGATGGATCGAGCAGACATTTTGAACGCCCTATGGGAAAACGCACAAACAAATGACTACATAAGTGATGATGACTCTTGTTCCATGACTAGAATAAAGGAATTTGGTTTGAAATGTGGTGTCGCTAGAAAGAAGTGGTTTCGTGGGCAAGAAAGAATGATGGTCAATCAACTGTGTACTGGGACTGTCAGTGAACGTGTAATGGCGGCTACACTCAAGGAGAGATCTGAGCACCTATGGACTTGTCCGGAGTGCAGTGACAATGATTCAACGACTAACTAGACTAACTAACTAACTAATCCTACTTTATGGATGTTATTTCTGATTATTTTATATTGATAGTTATCTTCAGTAACCTGTGTACTTAACTTCATATTTACCCCTTATTTGTCTGGTTACTGCGGCACTTTCCATTTTGTCGAACATCCTCCTATAATTTTTGGTTATTTATATTTATGGATGAGAAGCATGGATGGTAAACAAAAGAGTTCAAGATAAGCTGGAGGCAACAGAGATGTTGTTTTTTTAGAAGAATGATGAAAATTCCTGGAAATGCTGGAGTAAAAAGACAAATTATAGCAAAAATTAGAAATAGACAGTCAAGATTTTTAGGGCATGTGATGAGAAGAGCACAACTTGAACATTTAGTAACCACCGGAAAGATCAAGAGGAAGACAAAGAGATAAATTTCTGGATGCGTTGTCACTATGTCAAAAAAGATGTCCCAACTGAACTTAACAAGAGACGAGAGTAGTGGAGAAACATTATCACCTACACCACTCTGCATGACTTTTGATTAATTGTTTATACCGTATATAGTGTATTTCCGCTTTTACATAAATATTTTGTAAGTCCAGACCAGGATGTTATAATGGGATTTGACTGTACCACAAAATGTTTGTAGGTTGTTATGTGATTGGATATTTTCCTACAAATGATGGAACATGCCTTCCGAACACACACATAAATTCCCAATGAGTAGAACTCTATGTCTTGAAGCACATAGCTGAGAGTTATAAGTCTTCGGGGTATAAAAGTCAGCTCTGGAAAAAAAACTCCATAAATTGCACAAATAAAACAAGAAATTTATTGCTCATAATTACTGGGGAACAAATCAAACAGTGACATTATGACTGCTTTAGAATAAACCCACATGTTAAATCAAACTAGTGGTATAGCTATATTTACTGAAGCTTCCAGGGTCACAGTTGCTGGTGTCATAAAAGTTAACTCAAGAAGATTCCTATAATATTCATGTCACACATAAAATCAACAGAGCCAGGACATGTATTTTATAATTACCAGACATTATTAATTCATTGTCCCTAATATCTTCTAAGAAGAGACAATGAATCTTCAAAGATCTTCTTAAGAAGAAAATAATGCACATATCAATCATGTACTTATTATCAATGAAAACAGACTGCCACTACAATCAGTAAAACTGGTACATGAAAAAAAGAAAAAAAGAGGAAGACAAAGCGATAATTAAAAACAATTCCTACAGAAACAGACTACCAAGAAGCTAACCTGAATCTGAAGCACGTGCATCATAATTTTTTTCAGCAAACTCTCATCTGGTAACAGCAACTGAGGATCCATGTTATGGCTTCTGACTGCAGTCATTATAAATGTTGCTAGGTAACGATGTAGTGGAAGGTGAAAGGTCAGCTGATATGGGTTGGGCTGCAAAAGGTAAAGATAGTAATGATGATCATAATGAAATACATTAATCCCTTTAGCTGCACTTCGGTAGCTCTTAACAGACCATAGCCTTTCTGACAAAAATATAGGTCCTCATTTGAGTTTTAAGTGGTAAGTGGGGCTTAAGCTTTAAGTGTGGTTTAAGTTTTAAATGGGGTTTAAGCTTTAAGTGGGGTTTAAGTTTTAAGTGGGGCTTAAAAGTTTTAAGTGGGGTTTAAGTTTTAAGTGGGGCTTAAGTTTAGTCCCTGAAGAGAGACATTCCAGTGTGCCAGTATCCCAGAATCACCTTCTCTTGCCGAGGATGCAGCATATATGTCTTGGCCAACTAATTCATCATTCGTCTGCCAGATCTGGCACATCAAGTGATGTCACATTTAACATTTCATTTTCTGCCACCTAAGAAGTCTGCCACAAAAGGACAAAGGTGCAATGTTCGCTGGCCTGCATCTCTCCATCATCCATGACGGACCATTTGACGGTAGACAAAAGTAAGAAATCGAGGCAGGACATGCAATGAGAATGACTTTTAACAAGTGACAGGTTATCAGCCCGTTCCACAACTTGCCTTAGTCACCTCTTATGACATGCCTGTAAAAGAACACAGTGACCTTATTCTTTGCACCCAGAACTAGAAGCCCAGGTGTTGGTTGCTACATGTTAAAAGATAGTCATAGAAAAATATGTATAATACAATTCATACGCCAATGTCCTACTAATATGTCAACATGACTAAAGTTTCCTTAATCATACGCTTGAATCTTATCATATCACAGATACTGAGAATTCGCAGATTTTGATGTATTCTAATAAAATATTGATCAAATTAAAGGTATACTGTTGAAGTTGGATGTGTTGGACCACTGTGACAAAATATAAATCACACAACAATTCATTTTTTATAGAGGGATTATTTAATAGAGGGATTTTATAGGGATTATTTAATAGAAGAAAAACGTAAGAAATTGAGTCAAGATGTGACTGATTTTTTCACAAGTGACAGGTTGTCAACCTATACCCAAACTTGCCTTAACCATCTCCTATGACATGTCTAGAAAGACGACCGCAGCCGTATTATTTTTATCCTGAACTATAAATCCAGGATCCGGTTGTCACATAGGCATGTATTACATTCTATAGACTACCATTGCTTTCTGAATGGACTCGATGTACAACTGTCTGTGATAAAAATTGAATGTAACCCCTTGGCTACTTGAGACAAGCTCTGTACCTTTCCTCTGCAGAGCATAATTTTACGTAGAACACAAGTTTGATATGTACTATGATGATGCACAGACTGTCAGACTATAGGGTATTGGCACAAAATAATACAAATAACAGAATACAAGATATTTTAAACATTTCAACCTTAAGGTCTTTTTCAAGAAAATAAAAAACAGTGAAAAAACAATAAAAACAGTAAAGATAATGTCACTATCACAAAAGCCCACGCAGATGCTCAATCTAAGTTTGACAATCTCCAACACTACTAAAAATCAGATAGGCATGAAAATCAACACATAAAAAACTCATATACTAGATTTCACGAGATCCAATGATGACATAAAAATTCAATGTACCATTATTAAAAGTCAACAATTTTAAATATTTAGACACCAATCTAGCACTGGATGGAGACTATTTAAAAGAAATTTTACACTGTATTGCCCTTGCAGCGGGTGCTTTCAATAACCTATGTGACATCTGGACATCAAACACACTAAGAAACACCACAAAACTCAGGTTGTTTAACTCCAGTATTATCCATTTGTAGTCATGGCAACAATCATCCATGTTTATTTCCCATCATGCTCTTATAGTAAGTGTGTGCTAGAGTTATTGTTCCTTAGTTTTCTGCAGTGATATAAATACGCAGTTGTAATTTATTTGACCTTTTGCGTCCTGATATAACCAAAAAGGACACCAGTCCCAGGTTGAAAGTGACGGGCCTCTACCAAATGAGGTGAAACCATTACCAAACAAATTACCAAATTGGACCTTTCACATTTCCAAGCAGAGCTGTCTAGACCTAACTTCAGTGCTGCCATTTTTCGTTAATTCTTCACAGATTATGATGCAGAAAATGGCCAATTTTAAAGCTATAGTGTTTCAGTTACTGTAGATCAACGTATGGTGTTTGAGAGAGATGTTTATAATATTTAATAGTGATGTAATTGATGTCACATATGATGAGGAATTTGAGGAGCCGTGTTTTCTTCAGCTAGGCCTTATACATGACCTTGATGACGTAAGTTCTTTATGTGCTTTTGTCCACATTCTTGATTTTGGTTGTACACAACATAACACTGACACATACAAGCAAATAACACCATATCCAGCATCCATTTATCTCTATTATTTCAAAATTTTAATTCAATAACTCAATAAATAAAAATGTTACACCAAAAAATCAAACATGTGCAGAAAAGCCAGAAGTCATAAAAAATGGCCAGGTGTCAGAGGAAGAATGCATTATTTTTAGCTGTGCTGCTACAGGTTGAAATAGGTACCAGATGTCAAAAGAAATGAGGAAGACCATGAGAGATTCTTCACAAAACAACCATCAAAGAGAGTATGACTATTGGTTTCAATATAACAAGCAAGAATTACAGACAGTAGCATCACATTGTTCAAACTGGAGAAATGTGTTTTCTATGCACTGTATTCGGCAATAAAGGAACAGATAGATTGAAAAAAAGTCTTGAAAGTGTCTGATTTTTACTAATTTGACAAGGAATGTAACTAACTAAATATACCTTCATTGAATCTTGAAAATTGATTGCTTCAAACCAATCTGCCACAGCCGTAGTGGCAGCTTTGATCATGTTAGTCACAAAATGGCCGGTTTCCTGAAATGAATAAATTGCAACTTGTAAAATCATTCCTCACAGAAACAAGGTCACAGAAAATAAATATTCATTATGTAACTTCTTCTTTTTACCTTCTTAATCCCTGGAATTAAAATTATACCATTAATTATAATGTCAAACATGGTCTCTAACAGTCTCGCAGCAGAGTAAAATAATTACATGTAATATTAAGGGTATGAGAAAGGCTGCAATGGTTACAAAACTAGATAAAATAAGAAATGAAGAAACTAGGAATAGAGTATGTATTATATCCTGTATTGAGTTTATTGAAAGCAAGTAAAATGGTTCAGTCACCTTATGAGAATGAAACTAAACCAAATACTAATAAGAATAACAATATCTATATGTTTACCTTCTCTAGTTGTTTAGTTATACTGTGTCTATCTCTATTATATATGTTGATCTTGTCTAGTTGTTTTCTGTCTTCCTCTTTTGCTTTGGCTTCCAGAACAATACATGGATTGTTTTGCAATGTTTCCTGTTGGTTTCTTAATTACCGGTATGTCCTATCCCCTTTGCCCCATTCTCAAACAGACAGAAATGTGACAATATATGGAGGGTGAATAGCACAAAATGTTTTATAAATTAGAACATGTTCTCCATGCAGGGATGCCACACAGTGTATCATGTTCTCTATGATACATAGACTTCCTCTGTTTTAGTAGTGACAACATGGCAATCTTAAAACACTATCAGTGAAAAAAAGCTTAGCAATATGAAGAAAACTGAGATAGACCATGTTATGAGAGCACACAACATGAATACATTGGAGCAAACAATGTGGCTACATGACGGCAGACATTGTGGCTACATGAGAGTAAACAATGAAAGTATGGATACATGAAAACAAACACTGTGGTTACATAAGAGCAAACAATATGGCTACATGAGAGAAAACATGGCTATATAAGAGCAAACATGGCTATATGAGAGTAAACAACATGCTTACATGAGAACACACAACATGCTTACATGAGAGCAAACACGGCTATATGGGAGTAAAAAAGAACATGGTTTCATGCGAGCAAACTACATGGTTACATGAGAGCAATAACATGCTTACATGAGAACAAAAAACATGGTTAAATCAGAGCAAACAACATGGTTACATGAGAGCAACAACATGCTTACATGAGAGCAACAACATGGTTACATGAGAACAAAAAACATGGTTAAATGAGAGCAAACAACATGGTTACATGAGAGCAACAACATGCTTACATGAGAGCAACAACATGCTTACATGAGAGCAAACAACATGGTTACATGAGAGCAACAACATGGTTACATGAGAGCAAACAACATGGTTACATGAGAGCAACATGCTTACATGAGAGCAAGCAACATGGTTACATGACAGCAAACAACATGCTTACAAGAGAGCAAACAACATGGTTACATGGGAGTAAACAACATGGTTACATGGGAGTAAACAACATGCTTACGTGAGAGCAAACAAAATGCTTACATGAGAGTAAACAACATGGTTACATGAGAGCAAACAACATGGTTACATGAGAGCAAACAACATGCTTACATGAGAGCAAACAACATGCTTACATGAGAGAAAACAACATGCTTACATGAGAGAAAACAACATGCTTACATGAGAGCAAACAACATGCTTACATGATAGCAAACAACATGCTTACATGATAGCAAACATGTTTACATGAGAGCAAACAACATGGTTATATGAGAGCAAACAACATGGTTACATGAGATAAACAACATGCTTACATGAGAGCAAACAACATGCTTACATGAGAGCAAACAACATGCTTACATGAGAGCAAACAACATGCTTACATGGAATCATATTACATGACCACATGGGAGCAAACAATATTGCCACATTATCAACAAAAATATGGTTACTTGTAAACAAAAGAACAATATACTGAAAACTCACAGGCGTCTGACAGTGCATTAGCAGTGACCACATCGGTGATGCAGAAATCTCCAGTTCAGCAGAGAATGCAGCATAGTATGTGTCCGGTTCAAACTCCACATGCTGACTTAACTCTCGAGTATTCAGGTTCATGCCTTTGTATCATAATACAAAATATAATCAAACAAATCACTATATACACATACAATAGACATGATACAGAATATAAGAAAATAAATCACTATATACATTCAATAGAAATGATACATTTTTTGTTGTTGTGAAGACATGTTATCTAGTTGTGTCAGCATGATTCACCAACAAGCCAGCCAGCCAACCAACCAGTAATGCTGGAATAGATCAAATATCCAGCTAAAACGACTACTATGATAGATAAAACATCCAGTTAATGCTGACTGCTGATAATATAGAATTGATATATAAAAATGCATGACAGGTTGAAGACCTTACTTGAATGTAGAGTTGAGATACATTAAGCCAGAGGTGGTAGACAGTGGTACAAGTGGAAGGAAAGCATCATGAGATGGACTCGATACAGACTATCAGTGTTCTACCACAGCAAAAGATAGAGGATAGAGATTTGTATCAGGGCAACTTTTGATGCGGAGATGACACTAGATGATGATATCAGTGAGATTTTCTTTTTATTATTTGCAGCTGAATCAAGCAGAAAATGTTAAATATACAATTAAGCAGACCACGTAAACGATGAACAGCAGAAATCAAAGAAGTCACAGGAACAAGCTTACAAACAGCACACAAGAAGGTCCTCTAGAGATCTCTTCTATCCCTGACGATGCAAGACAAACATGGGCCACAGCGTATGACAGGTAAACACATAGACAGGGTTGGAGGTATACCACATTGTATGCATCAACACTCCAGAGTCAGAGTTGTAGGTGTACCATATTGGATGAATCAACACAGAGTCCTCCAGCGATTCCTATCTTCAACGATGCAGACGAGTGAGGAAAAGTCTTCACCTGCCCAGTCCGTGATGTTGTCTGTCCATGATTTTCTTTATCCTCCTCCGCTTTTTCTTTCACCGTTGACAATTTCCTGTAGTATCATTTTATATAAGAACAATGTTGGCATACATGCCCAAACCATGCATGTTTTCACTGTTGCGGACCTTTATGTATCTCTTATTTTATTTCTTACATAGTACACATTTCTTATACTATCTATGGGAAATTTGTAGAATTTGTCTGTATTATTTGCACTGAAAGGCCTGTTGTCAATTGATTTATTTATGATTAGCTTCACTAATATACTTCTGCCCGTGTGTTGATGGGCCCTAAATGGGAACAAATAATATGAACAGTGACATACCATGCATATCAAAAGTTCAAAGTGAAGCATGACATGTAAAGTGTAAATGACATGTAAAGTGTAAATGACATATAGTCAGAGCCAGTAAACATTAATGTGGATAACTAATCAAACCTTGCATGTCATTCAAAAGTTCCAGCCAGAGTTCAACCAGTTTTTCATCCGCTAGAAATTTATGTGCAATTCTGCGATGGGACAGGACATTAATCAGATCGCTGACAACTGGCCAGCAGCAATGATCCTTCATTATCTCATGCTCACAGTTGACCACATGATGGAAGTTGGATGTCATGTTGGGATCTTCATGAGTATAAATATTGATAATAGATCAATACTAGATCAATCATTCTGCTAGTTTAATATAGCAGAGGGGACAACATTAATACTAAGTCAATCATTCTCCTAGTCTAATATCAGAGAATTCAACATCAATACTAAAACAATCATTCTGCTAGTCTAATATAAGAGAGAGATTAATTAGAGGTGACAACAGTAGAAGTGACAACAGTAGAGGAGACAACAGTAGAGGAGACAACAGTAGAGGTGACAACAGTAGAGGAGACAACAGTAGAGGAGACAACAGTAGAGGAGACAACAGTAGAGGAGACAACAGTAGAGGTGACAACATTAGAGGTGACAACAGTAGAGGAGACAACAGTAGAGGAGACAACAGTAGAGGTGACAACAGTAGAGGAGACAACAGTAGAGGTGACAACAGTAGAGGTGATAACAGTAGAGGAGACAACAGTAGAGGTGACAACAGTAGAGGAGACAACAGTAGAGGTGACAACAGTAGAGGAGACAACAGTAGAGGTGACAACAGTAGAGGTGACAACAGTAGAGGTGACAACAGTAGAGGAGACAACAGTAGAGGTGACAACAGTAGAGGAGACAACAGTAGAGGTGACAACAGTAGAGGTGACAACAGTAGAGGAGACAACAGTAGAGGTGACAACAGTAGAGGAGACAACAGTAGAGGTGACAACAGTAGAGGTGACAACAGTAGAGGTGACAACAGTAGAGGAGACAACAGTAGAGGTGACAACAGTAGAGGAGACAACAGTAGAGGTGACAACAGTAGAGGTGACAACAGTAGAGGAGACAACAGTAGAGGTGACAACAGTAGAGGAGACAACAGTAGAGGTGACAACAGTAGAGGTGACAACAGTAGAGGAGACAACAGTAGAGGTGACAACAGTAGAGGAGACAACAGTAGAGGTGACAACAGTAGAGGTGACAACAGTAGAGGAGACAACAGTAGAGGTGACAACAGTAGAGGAGACAACAGTAAAAGTGACAACAGTAGAGGTGACAACAGTATAGATGATGACAGTAACAACAGTATAGATGACAACAGTAGAGGTGATGACAGTAAAAGTGATGACAGTAGAGGAGACAACAGTAGAGGTGACAACAGTAGAGGAGACAACAGTAAAAGTGATGACAGTAGAGGTGACAACAGTAGAGGAGACAACAGTAAAAGTGACAACAGTAGAGGTGACAACAGTATAGATGATGACAGTAACAGTGACAACAGTAGAGGTGACAACAGTATAGATGACAACAGTAGAGGCGATGACAGTAAAAGTGACAAAAGTAGAGGTGACAACAGTATAGATGACAACAGTAGAGGTGATGACAGTAAAAGTGATGACAGTAGAGGTGATGACAGTAAAAGTGACAACAGTAGAGGTGACAACAATATAGATGGCAACAGTAGAGGTGACAACAATATAGATGACAACAGTAGAGGTGATGACAGTAGAGGTGACAACAATATAGATGACAACAGTAGAGGTGATGACAGTAAAAGTGACAACAGTAGAGGTGATGACAGTAGAGGTGATGACAGTAAAAGTGACAACAGTATAGATGACAACAGTAGAGGTGATGACAGTAAAAGTGACAACAGTAGAGGTGATGACAGTAAAAGTGACAACAGTAGAGGTGACAACATTAGATATAACAACAAATAGTCATAGCTATTTTACCTTCCAGCGAACTTGGCACACGTACACTCTGAATCATGTTGGCAAGACTGAGGATGATTGTCAGTAGAAGGTTGTGATTCTCCGTCAAGAAGACCGCTAAGTGTTCACTGCTGAACAGCTGGACACTGATATGAACAATTCTATTTGCTACAGTCGACCTTTCTTGAGCTTCAATCAGCACCATAGAAATGCGAGAGTAGTGCTTCACAAAAGCCTTAGCAAAAGCTTCCTTTTTAATTACAAGACAAACATTAACATTATTCAGACAAGAATACAAATGATCTTCTGTTTCTGCACTGATTTTTAAACTCCTGCTGGTAAGAAAGATATAATATGGAGAATGGAATGTGTTGCATCATAATTTACAGCTTGGCTGTGATATCTGCACCTTTCGGCCTGACACATCTAACTTAAGCATATCTTTTTCGTGTTATTATTATTTTGATCACCAGGAATTTCGAGCGATTAGATCTTACTTCATGTGTGTAATGTGGTGGTTTCTTCAGAATTTTATTTCATATTCAGAAGACTCACTCTCACCAGTGTACAATTTCTTGAGAAGATATTTACTTCTAAGATGCGGGTATTACAAGGGGTTTTGTGAATTTTCTAACTTTCTACAACGTGCAGAGGGGTGTACATTATAAGGCGTTTTGTTACTTTTCTAACTTTCTACAACATGCAGAGGGATGTACATTATAAGGCGTTTTGTTACTTTTCTAACTTTCTGCAACATGCAGAGGGGTGTACATTATAAGGGGTTTTGTTACTTTTCTAACTTTCTGCAACATGCAGAGGGGTGTACATTATAAGGAGTTTTGTTACTTTTCTAACTTTCTACAACGTGCAGAGGGGTATACATTATAAGGGGTTTTGTGAATTTTCTAACTTTCTACAACGTGCAGAGGGGTGTACATTATAAGGGGTTTTGTTACTTTTCTAACTTTCTGCAACATGCAGAGGGGTGTACATTATAAGGGGTTTTGTTACTTTTCTAACTTTCTGCAACATGCAGAGGGGTGTACATTATAAGGGGTTTTGTGACTTTTCTAACTTTCTACAACATGCAGAGGGGGGGTAGATTATAAGGGGTTTTATGACTTTCTGTAACATTTAGAGTTGAAGTCATGCATCTCTTCCTATCAGGTGTCTATAGTAACCTAACTCTGGACCTTGATCAATAGAATGGGTGGAGCAATCATCTATGCATTCCCTACCATCCAAGGGGATTCTCCAATTATGCAGGGCTAACATGTCTGCCTGATTCTGGATTCTCCCAGGGAATTGTAACATCCTGCATATAGTTGCTTTTCACCACGCCCCATGTACTAGAGTTCATAGCCAGGGCATCAAGTGTACATTGACAGCTAGTACTATCATCAGGATTGGAGCTTATTTAACTCCACAAGAGTACTTGGCAATACTGGGTTATCTGAATGTTGCAGCACAAAGTGAAATGTAACTGCACAGATGAAGTGTTGTGGGTCTTCCAAAAGAGGAAAACTCACTATAATTGAATGTCATCTGCTGAGAGTTGAATGTTGCCAGATAATTAATGGTTGGTCCAATAGGCCAATAGTGACACTTTCACACCTTTCAAAAGTGGAACCTTTAGGTCGAATTGACCTGAGGTGGCCTGACTAACTCTACCTCAAACCTTTTTAGTCACTTCTTATGACATTCATATCACTGTTATCTGCTCCTCTTTCATATCTGTGTTCATATATATATATATATATATATATATATATATATATATATATATATGCCCTTCCAAAATAAAGTTAAGGATCACCTTTTGGGAGAGCACTAAGTCAAAAGAAAAGAAAAAATAACAGAACAGCATTTGAAAGAATAAGATGACAAACTTATCTATTACATTCAAACACTATATTTCATGATGCTAGCATTAACATGTGTAAAATGATAACACAGCAATCAACACAAATAGATCCAAATAGTTGATCACTGGCTACAGTACTGATTGCATCTCTGAGCAACTGTCTGAGTCACATTTCAGACAGTAACACCTTCCTGAAACCACGCAATGACTCTTCCTTGATCTACAATACTCAACTTTCATCATTGAGGCATATTGATGTGCACTGGTTATGTATGTAACAGTTTTTCTAATTTGCACTGGTTATGTAGCAGTGTTGCTGATATGCACTGGTTATGTAACAGTTTTGCTGATATGCACTGGTTATGTAACAGTTTTGCTGATATGCACTGGTTATGTAACAGTGTTGCTGATATGCACTGGTTATGTAACAGTGTTGCTGATATGCACTGGTTATGTAACAGTTTTGCTGATATGCACTGGTTATGTAACAGTTTTGCTGATGTGCACTGGTTATGTAACAGTTTTGCTGATATGCACTGGTTATGTAACAGTGTTGCTGATATGCACTGGTTATGTAACAGTGTTGCTGATATGCACTGGTTATGTAACAGTTTTGCTGATATGCACTGGTTATGTAACAGTTTTGCTGATGTGCACTGGTTACGTAGCAGTTTTGTTGGTTATAGAGACAATTTTGTGAGTATAGCTCAAGCCTAACAATACAGTCTTCTAAATGCATCAAGTCTCTTTTTTAAATAGCATGTTTTATTACATGCTCAGACATTAAAAATACACAAATTTTGGCCTCTCAGCAGCTATTTTTCAGCATGCTTGCTGAGATTAACACTGGTCACATGCTCTGTTCATGCCCTTGCAGCATGTACTGAATTTTTATGGTTCAAGATAAATCACATTAAAATTAATTGGTTAGGGAATATAATTTGTATAATTTTGGTTCATTTCTACTGGTCCTTAGCTTTTTCTTGAAGGGTAAATATACACACTTAATAAATCAGTGGCAAAGAAAGTTCCTGCCTTTGAAATGAGATGCTGCAGAAGGATTTTTGAATACCATGGGCAGCAAACATGCAGCAAATAAAAAAAAGTGATGAGAACAGTAAATGTTGATGAGAGTTGGCTCTTAAACAACATTATAACAAGAAAACTCATTTTTTAGGCCATATAAAGAAACATAACAGCATAGAAAAATTAATAATGGAAGGTATAGTTACTGGTAACAGAAGTAAAGGTCACCCAGACCATGATGGATAAGAGATATCTCAGATATTTTAAACATGCCCTTGACTGCGGTCTTGATGTAGATTGTTCTTGATGTTGATTGTTAACATTTAGCATGCTATCAAAGACAGTAGTCACTAGACAATGTATTTTGTGAGACTGTTTTTGATATGGGTCGCCCATTAGTATGCACGTTAGTATTTTAGTCCAATACGTCATCACTAAGTAACTGAAACTAGATAATCTGGTTCAAAAACTTTCAACAATACATTTTGAAACAAATAATGACAAAGATAACTAGACAGAATTTTTCTTTCATTCATACTCAAACAACAACCAGATCACTCTTTAGCAGGACAATGGTCCTACTAGATTTCCAGCAGGATGTAGTCTGGAGAAAATAAATGCATTGTTGCCGTTTCATTTTTGTCAATGACCCGATAAATAAAACTTTGGTGGTAACTAATACATTCAGGGTTTTTACTACTTCCACTGCATGGTGGATATATTTAACCATATCGCTTGTAGGTCAGCTGTACGAGAGAAATGGTTACCGTACTACACCAACATCAAAGTTAAACACAGTCAAACTTGCTTGAGTGTCTGCCACTGTCTGCAGTGTTATCAACATGACCACAGATAAGATTTAACTTTCACATGAACTAATTTTTAAAATCACATCTCCTGGTTAGTTTACTTGTACTACAAACCTTATATAGGTCATCCGGTAGCAGACCTAACAAGAAAGTAACCAGACGTTGAGGAAACTCAAACCTCAGTACCCAGAACACCAGTTCTTCAATGATGGTTGTATACTCAAGTTTCTGGTTCATGCCCAAGTCATCTAAGCATGAAAGGAAACAGTATCTGTATCTGATGTCAAGTTATCATGCATTCAAGTTATGTATATATTATCTGATTTAAATTTACATTACCCTCTTACCTTTCACATTTTAGCTGTTCTCACCAATGGTCCACTAGACAAACCACCCATGCAACAGAAAACTTTAGTAGATGACATGCCGTTATATTGAGGTTATCTTCTTATAGAAGCTTCATGGCATGTCATCTATACAATTATGTTTCTCATGCTTGCATTTTGTTGTTGCAATGTGTTTTATGCTTTGTTATTTTTATATATGTATGCACCCTCTGTGGGAGCCAGAGATGTACTGCGCAGAAGTGGGGAGGAGGAAACTGACAGCTCTTTTTATTTCCTATGGCTGAGGCCCATCATATAGGCACAGTGACTCAGGCCGTGACAATCCTTTAAACGCAAACATTTGGTTGCATGCCTGGAGCAATAGGGAATTTCGGCATAACCAGTAGTCAATTAGTGGTGGGGAATGGGCACAGCGAACCCTATCATGGCTGCAGTGGCTCGAAGCAGTGCATATGTTGAAACCTATCTTCCTGGTGGTGTGATAGTTATTCTCTGGCTCTGGCCTGGGGTGGGCCAAAAATCCACATACTTCCCAGCAATATACCCCGTAATTCCATTTTAATGGCATTAGGTCACAGGGCATGAGAACATGGACCGCTGGATCAGCAACCAACCATTCTTTTCCCTCCATGTTCTCATGCCTGGGGACAAAGATAAGGGTTAGTTTCTGTAGTGATGCCCGCATTTTAGCTCTCTCTAAGGACTCCACCCATCCCCTACGTACACAACCTGTTTTTACTTTCTGAATCATATTCATCAAGTCACTCTATGCACCGTGGGAATAGGCTTGCAATTCCAGCTAGTTAAGTGTTGTTGTGGTAAAGGCACCACAGGCTTCGTACAGTGTTCTTCTGCATGATCTGGCAGTAAAGGCCCAAGCGCATTGGTGGCATAGATGACCAACTCGCCCATGTAAATCACAACATCTGTGTCTTTGGTATATTCACAGATGAGTGCCTTGACCTCAGCATCCATGCTCACAAGGCTGTGTTCCCTGCACTCTCTACTGAGTGTATATATGATGGTCTTGACTGCCTCTTGAAAGACCACAGGAATAGGCATCCATTCCTCATCAGGAATTATGCCTTATGGGGAGAAAATCTGTTAAAAAGTATCCTCGGCACACCCATCCACAATTTGCCTCTCTGGAGCCTGCTTCATTTCACACGAGGGAGCTCACTGTGTAGTGGGTGGTCTATGTCAGAACTCACCCTGAGATATGCACGAGCATGCCACATATCAATTCTGTGAGATATGCTTGGAAAATCAAGGAGAAATCTTATAGCCACACAAGGTGTTCCCTTGTGCAACCAAGGATGATCCGCATCGCTACATTTTGAATTCTCTCAATCTGTTTGTGACTGGCGGTGATAGTGGCTCCTGCATATTCAACGACAGGAAGGGCAAGAGTCTCATATAAGATTACGAGCAGTGATTGTATTTTTCTGGGCACTCTCAGAGGTTACAGACGTCAGAAAGAAACATGGCGCAATGCCACTGTTTCCATCTACAGCATATTCTAGGGTCTCTATGCAGGTCTGGAAATGTGTGCTGTCACGATTGACATGGATTGAAGATGTGTATATATAATGCCATTCGAGTACCTCACCAACATGCTCCTGCTGTTTAATGTTAACCCTTTCATTGTCAGATGGATATAATCTGTGTTGCTCGAGATGAATGTGGCTCTCAGGTACGGTTGTTGGATATCTAAACAAATAACAATACACCCAGATCTTCCACATGGATCTCTCCTGTCACCCATATTATTCAATGTCTACACCATGGCAATCACACAGCAACAGCTCCACCCAAGAGGTAGAACACTGTCTTTTGCGGATGATATCCTGATATACAGACAGGGAAGGGTTAGAATAGAAACTGTCAGATCACTGTCACATCACATGAGCTAGACCGTAGCAGATTTATACACCACAGCAGATCCATTTGTCACATCTATCTCTAAAATTCAATTGCATCACATCTCCATTTGAATAAAGATGAATACAATGCAAAATTCCACATTCCTGAACAAATTTCATACACAAATCTTTAGTTTCACTAAGTATTTGCAATTTATTGTAATCCTTATTTGTACATTTCACTAAGCAAACTAGTGAATCATCACAGCAGACGATACAAATATATATATATATAAATTATGTATAAAAATATTGATTTTAACGCAAACACTAATTTATGGATATCATTTTGACCATTTATCAGTTTAGAAATCTTTAAGTAAAAATGTTAAATTAATATATAAAATAAAGATAGATTTTGCGACTAAAAGAGACTTTTGATTGATCACTGGCAAGAACAAGTCGTTTGAGTGGTTTCTTGATTGATTTTTGGCCAGGAACCAGCATTACAGAACTGGAGACATCCCCATAAATTCTCAGCTCACCAACCTAACAGCCATCTAAGTGAGTGTAAACTCAGTGTACCAGTCAGTTGATGGTGCATTCTTCAGACCTTTCCCGAGAGGTGACACTTTCTTCTCTCTCCCTTGGTCACTCCCATTTCTGCTATTCTCTGAACATGTACATTGTCTTTTCCAACCTCTTTATCACTTTTCCAGTCTCTTTATCACTTTTCCAACCTCTTTATCACTTTGCAGTGTATCCATAACTAGCCTAATTAACTCAACACTAACCCAACCATTATAGCATTTCTCACCAATGCATCAGCTCTATGGTTGCCTCTGACTCCTGCATAGACTGAATAGTAAGTTCATGTGATTAAACTGCAGATCCAAGCTGATGGTTCCGCTGTTGTCTTCAGGGCACTAAAAAACTGTTGCTCCAGCGACACGTTTCCCAATTGCTAATAGTAGCTCCTGGAGGGGGGGAAGAGTTTGTTTAACCAATGAGATACCAGCACCATCTGCATGCATATTCTTCATTGTGTGCAGGGAGACGAGAATAATAAGTGTGTCCAGAGTGTGTTAAAGCAGGGGTGGGCACACTGCGGGCTGCATGCGGCCCTCCATTGGATATTTTGTGGCCCTCAAACACATTTTTAAATAAACGGACGATCGTCAAAAATGATTTTTTCCCCATTAATATTACACAGAAATCCATTGGAATTTTAATTCAACTTTCTTATATATTATAAATACAATATTTTTTTCCCAATTTGACATCATTTATATTTATATATATATATATTGCCAAATATACATAATATTATATGCGGCCCTCCAATAGCTTTACAATTTTCAATGCGGTCCTCTGCACAAAAAGTTTGCCCACCCCTGTGTTAAAGTAAATTCAGAGAATACATACACAGATTTGAAGAAAATAATGCAACATACCTTTGAACTTGTCAAAATCTTGTGGATATTTCAAACAGTTATTATTAAGTTGTTCTTTAAAAACTGCATAAATCTTCTGCTCATGGCTATCCACTGGCAATTCTGAAATGAGCACAGACCAATGAAATCAAGAAATCAATCTTTCAGTATTTAAGATATGAAAACGGGCAGTAATTCAAAGAAAGGACATAGAAGTGACTAAATCAATTAAATTGATCTAATTGGAAGGTAGCTAAAATCAATCTGCCTTTTCAATTAGTAATGAAGAGTGGAACAATCTACATATATTGCATAATAAGAACGAAATAAGCCTCAAAGTTTCTGAATTAATAAACGATTACAGACCAAAATTAATTACACTTTTACACCATTTTACTATCCTGATACCACTACTTAAATACCATCCCCACACGCAAATGTGATATGAAGAAAGTTTTAAGCAAAAGAGTAGCTATAAGCTAACCATAAAGAAAAGGATCAGGGAGAGGGAAAGACTATATTATTGGCTTTCAGGTGCCATAGGAAAATGGAGAGGTCAATGAGACAAGCCATAAATATATAAGCACAACTTGATATGATAACATGGGAGTGTGTAAGCTATGATACAAATATTCCTATGATACAAATATATAAGCCCAACCTGATGTGATAACATCAGAGAGTGTAAGCTATGATACAAATATCAGGGAAAACATTGGAAACATGCACACACACACAACAGAAATATGCACACACAACAACAGAAATACATTCTGGTTTGTTGTCATAGTATCCTTACTGGTAGTTACAACAGTTCTTAAAATCGCACCAAGTAACTAAGGCCTATGTTAACTAACATCCTGCAGAAGACATCCCACCAGGTAACTAATGCCTACGTTAACTAACATCCTGCAGAAGACATCCCACCAAGCAACTAATGCCTAAGTTAACTAACATCCTGCAGAAGACATCCCACCAGGTAACTAATGCCTACGTTAACTAACATCCTGCAGAAGACATCCCACCAGGTAACTAATGCCTAAGTTAACTAACATCCTGCAGAAGCCATCCCACCAGGTAACTAATGCCTAAGTTAACTAACATCCTGCAGAAGACATCCCACCAAGTAACTAATGCCTAAGTTAACTAACATCCTGCAGAAGACGGAGTAGTTGAAACCTACACTATGACCTACAGTTACTCAACGAAATACAGGATTCAAGAACATGAAGGAAGTATTGCTCAGATAAAAAACAATACTAACACAAAATAAATTCAGGAAACCCACACAGAAGACACCTACACATGTCTTCAAACTATTCTGCCAAGATAGAGTGACAAGAGCAGGCATTTCAGGCGAGAAATCACAACCCTGATTTGTGTGTGCCTGGATGTCGTTTCGAACCTGGCACACTGTAACCCAGTGATAGTAAGCAAGCTCACTTTTATTATTGAATTGTGGATTATTGAATTGTGTACAATTGGCATAAAGTGCCTCTGAGCTGTTATCTGTAACTGGTCGATACATCGCGTATGGTTAGAACAGTTATCATAAGGTCTCAAATTTAAAATACACCCTCTATAGATTATGAAGACTGCTGTGGTAAATAAACAGTCATGTTGTCAATGAAGATGAGAATGTACACATACAGAAAATTTTAGGAATGGGAATATCTAGAGGTGAGGGAAGGAAAAGTAAATTTTTGGAAAGTTCTGAAGATCACACAATCAACACCTGACCGGCACTCTGTCTACATACACTGGGATGGCTGCTGGAATGGAGGGCGGAGCACTTATGGGAATGCCCATGTGCTGTGAAGCCAGTTTATAATCAAGAATCAAGAAAAGCAAGAGTTTGATTGTCATACATTCTTTCCCGATTGTATCCTTCTTTATGGTTCTCCGAACAACTCACAATTCTGGGAGAGGTTACTTTTTGTAGTCAAGAACATGTTTATATGCTCTGAAATATCTTTTGTCTATCGCAGATTCTTGCACGATCACTTCCCGTTACCATCAACTATGTCTTCCATTATTAATCTTTCTGTACTGTCTCTTAATACACCCAAAAAACCTCAGTTTTCTTGTTATAATATTACACTTTCTTCTACATTTAATGTTTTTAACACCTCTTCACATGATTTTAACACTTCTTGGTGAGTTTTTTTCTCTGTCTGTGGTATTTTCAATATCTTTCTGTAGTATCTTATTTCGAAGGAAGAAATTTTCTTTACCGCTACTTTATTAAGTTTCCAATGTTTCAGTCACAAATGCATAAAGACTTCAATCTTCCAGAAAAACATGCAAAATGAAAGTTATAGTTAGTTTTTAGATTTCTTGATCTCATTCTTACAGATGAATAGTAAGAAAACATCAATGATCTACAAACGGTATACATGATACAATAATAAGTCACCTGTGGAAGTCCTGTAATGAGCATCACTAACGAGTGCCTGTGCTATGACTCGTCTCATGGCTGCTCCCATATCACTCAGCGACTGCATGAAATTGAGGAAGTGTTCCAAGTCATTGATGTTGAGCAGGTAGAACTCTCGTGACTGGTGCACTAAAATAGATGCAAAAAACATTAATATGATCTGGTTGGTTGCTAATCCAGTGGTCTGTGAGCTCATGCCCATTGACCCATTAATATGATCTGGTTGGTTGCTAATCCAGTGGTCTGTGAGCTCATGCCCTTTGACCCATTAATATGATCTATGTAATATATTAACTCAGAAATTACAACTCGCATTGCCCTAGCATCAAGTGCAATTAACAGACTGTCTAAAATCTGGAAGTCAAAGTCAATCAGCACACGTACGAAAATGCGCTTATTAAATTCCTGCGTTATTCCGGTGCTATCATATGGATGTGAGAGCTGGAAAAGCTCTTTATCTTCAGAAAAGAAATTACTGAGTTTCGAAAACAAATGTCTTCGTAGGATAACTAACACCCATTGGAGTGAATTCAAATCGAATGATAAAATCAGAGAAGAGACACATCAAAATTTCATCACAGATGTTATCAGAAAACACCATTGGTCCTACATCGGGCATGTCCTACACGCAGACACCAACCGAATACACCACCAATCTCTTGAATGTATACCTACAGGCAAAAGAGCAAGGGGTAGACCAAAAGAAACACTCAGAAGAACAATACTTAGAGAAAGTAAAACAACCAATATTCATACTATTCAAGAACTGCACAGAATAGCTTTGACCAGACATAATTGGAGAGATCTGACATCTGCCCTATGCGCTAACTTCAGCGCAAAAGGAAAATGAATGAATGAATATATTAACACTGATAGATATAAAATTGTTACATTTAACAGATCCATTTTAAAAACAATAAATACATATAATATATACATTTGTATACACATTTACACATTTGTATCCGTGTTACTGTGGTCCATTCCTGTTTGTCACATGTTTTCTAGAATTCTGATTATGAGATTAATATGAGTCCAATGATAATAATCTGGTGACTGTTTTCTAATTTAAACAATTGTTTTAATGGGTTGACTCACATCCATAATAATAATAATAATAATAATAATAATAATAACAAAATCCATAACTCATCAGGGTCAGAGAGGTGCCATACTGGAGACATCAACACAAAAAGCTCTCTAAAATTCTCTATCCTCAGAGTTTCGGTGAAATGTAGAAAAATCAAGCCAAGACCATTCCTTGATGTTATCAATCCAGGATTTTCTCTTCTCCTCCTACCCTCGACTGTTCCTTGCAAAATAATTTTAGAGTTATTAATCATGTAATCATGTCTGTTACGTATCTAAACCAAACAAGTTTACGCTGTTTCACCACTGCCAAAAGTGGTTCTTGATAACCAGCCAGTGTGTTTATTTGCTACCAGACAAATATATTTGTCATGTTCTACATAACTAATACTTAACAGACATCTGTAGTACTTGAACAAGTTAGTTAGTTTGTTCCTCTGGTGCCAAGGGCGGCACATAGGGCAGAAGTCATGTTTCTTCATACCTTGCGGTTCGCTGCAAGCTGTTGTAGTTCTTGGATGGTGTTAATATCCATTGTCATTGCCTCGTTTTTGATTGTTCTTCGTAGTGTTGTTCTGGGTCTTCCATGTTTTCGTTTTCATTGCAGGCCATGACAGAGCTTGGTGGACAAGTCTATTTTCGTCTGATCTAAGCACATGCCCAAAATACTGCCGACGTCTTCTTCTAATAATATTTGACATATATTCTTGTTTAGATATGGCACTTCATATGATTCCAAGTTTTTCCAATCTATGTTCAGGATTTTCATAGACATTTACTTTCAAAATTATCAAGTCTTTTTGCTATGGCTTGAGTGGATTTCCAGCTTTCACATCCGCAGGTTAGTACAAGGACCACACAGCAGTTGACAAGTTTGATCTTGATATGTGTCTTTAAGGGTTTTGTCTGCCTAATGTTGACTAGTTTATTGAAAGCACTTGCTGCAAGCGGTATGCATTTTCTCCTACTTGTGATGGATCGTTGAACGAATGGTTAACAATGAATCTTCGTAAAATTCACTATTGTTAATGAATCAGTTTGTGTTTAGTTTTCACTGTAATTGGTTAGAATGTAAATAGTGTCCAAGTACTTGAACTGATGGCTGTTTTATGGCCCACCAAAGTATAAGTACATCAAAGTACTGGATCTACTGCACTCTAGGCGCAAATAAATCAGCAACACAATGGACTTTTCCTCTCTGAACTACATGCTGTTAGAAATCTAGGACCATTGTCCTGCTACAGGAGAGATCCAAGGAGAGCTGGAGAACAAACACAGATGACATCTAGATGGCACCAAAGACAATATGTATCTCCTCAGTAGTTTACTTGTTTTTCTTTTGATGTTCTGCTTATAATATATAATCTTTAATTTCTGCATGAGTATGATCAGTCTTCATCCTGTTTTTTAGCAGTCTCCATTGTTATTAATTACATAAAACTGACATTTGTAAAAATATTTAATATTTTTTATTTTAATACACACTTTTAATTTCAATATTCAGAAAATGATTTCATTGCCATTATATCTTTTGACAGAAAAAACCAGATGTTTGAATTCACTGGCATTATCTGAGATATTAACTGTGTCATCAGCACAACAGAGTTCTGGAATCACATTTTCATCAATGTTTATTCCATCAAATTTGATAGTTTCTGTTGTTTATGATTATATTTTCTGCATGTATATTAAATAGGTGTGACACTATTCTAAAAGTAAAGGTAATATTTCAATTACATTGAGACACAAACTGCTCCCGTAAATGGTACAGGAGTCGCAGAAAGAGCCTTGGAATCATATCCTTGGCCACAGCCATCAGTTCATCTGGGGCTTGCGGAGCAGACCTACTTTCTGGATGCTCACCGTGGCGCGGGCAAAATCTGCAAATAATTGAATGAATTTAACTACACGATTGAAGATCTGAGTTAAGATAGGCTATAGCCAAAGAAAAAACATTTATAAATAAGATGCATTCAAATACATAACACAAAGTTTAATATTTATATAAAGTAGAAAAAACAATTTTGTGTTATAAATGATTTTTTCATCCAGTTATTAACCTT